>LR736864.1:7381442-7412062 GCA_902654985.2 Oryctes borbonicus | reverse complement strand
GGATGGTTGTAGTTGTGTGTGCATAGATACAGGCAGGGCAAGGCAAAGGAGCGCAAGACAATAAACAATAACGATACATTGTGTCATATTCGTCGCTATGAATATTCAAGGATACTTTCTTAGCGCGCGCGGCGACAGATCGGTTTTACATAACACAAGAAGCAAACAACTCCATAAATTCGTAACACGTGTCTGGCAGAGGCAATACGGAGACGATCCGACTTGAAGGTGACTGTGGATGCGCGCCTGAGCGTTAGCCGTACGCTGTATACGCCGCGTGTGATACGTCGAGCTGCGCATATCGTAGAGCTCTCGTACTCTCGTCGAATATACCGCGGGAATCGCAAGCAGTCGACCACAAAAATTAATATTGTCGATTCTTTTATCCACGTTACGCGAAAGGTCTTCTAAAATTTAGTGGAAGAAACACCCTGTGCATGGGTCACCAATACATTGAGTAACGTTTATATCAACATTTCATGCTTTGTTGCTTCTACACGTAAATAAAATTAATATTAACGTAAGTAACTACTTACTTCCTTAATAGGTTTAACCTATTCGATGGAGTTGAACAGTCTCTCGTGGGCGTACCAAATCCCTCTATCCTGCGCCACATTTCCCACCTCTTTTCACTCCAGTTCTCTTCGATACAGAGTTTGGAAAAAGAAAAGCAGCATATGATGAAAACCGTAGCTATTTTTTGGAGTAATACGTAACATAAGAAAAAAGAAAAGACTGTAAAAGACGTCAAGGACAAAAAAGGAAACGTAATTGCGGAAGAAAAGAAGATGATGGAGAGCTGACACAAGTACTACAAAGAACTCTTGGAAGGAAAAGATGTAGGAACTCAAGAACAAAACATACGAATAGAAGGACATTTGATCGAAAAAAAATCAGAAGAAAGCATAACCATAGAAGAAATTAAAGCAGCAAACCTACTGGCAACCGTAACGGTTTATTGGACTTTTCCGCTCTATTAACAGGCAATAAGCCCTATAAAAATTCCTCCGGAACGGCAGTAACAGCTCTGAATATGTCTTATCAGAGTGAAGACAAAACGTCGGCAAAAGCTACAACAACAGCGCGGCTCCAACCCGGAAACCAAGAGTGTTATTGAAAACCGGAGAAGCTTACGTAACAGATTTAATTCACCATTTTACACTAAAACCGCTCGAGAGTTGCAAAATGGCCGAATACTTGCTTAAATTCATTCCTCTTCCTTCTTTTCAATATTTAATAGACTACAAAGACCCAATTGAATATGCCCGCATCCTAGTAAATCTTGCGAAACGAAACTCGGTGACATTCCTTCGCCGGTAATTGCCGAAAACGGATTCCAAGGAAAATATTGGCGTTACGCCATCGCCGAGTTCTTAACGTCGTATTAGAGGAAATCGTCGGAACGATGGTCGCGCGAACTTTGCTATTCGCTCTTGTTTTTTGCGTCACACCACCGGTAAATATATATAAATAAAAATAAGACGCGTCCTGTGAGACGGTGCGTGTCCGTTGGACAATTTGGCAAAGCCGTACACCGCTTGGCCTAGCGCTGGCGAACACTCCGAAAAAAAGGACGGATTTCTTTTTGGGATCTGTAGGCGCAATTGAGGACGCTAGGTCGTTAGCTGGTTTCTTTTTTTAAAGAATTTCGTTTTTTATGAGGACATTGGACTAGTATTAGAAGAGGTGGCGCAGTTTATATTGGCTTACTTACAAGATTAAAAGTGGCTGGTTTGTTCTTTTTTTGAGAGTCATTTTCAAATCAATTCGATCTTTTTTAAGGAAAAGTGACAGTAAGCAATGAAAATTTTATCCTTTTTTCGAGAATAAAGAAATAAAAGATTTTTGTTATTGTTGTAGATTTTTATACATAATATAAGTTCTGAATCAAAACATGCTATCTATAACCTTATATGGCCCTTGAGCAAAAAAGTTAATGCGTGTCCGTGGTCAATGATGAAAGCACCTTTTTCTTCGCTTGCAAATCTGAACAAATTACAAATGCTAATTTTCGTGTAACAGATCAGAAATAATTAATATTGTAATTATTCATCAGACTTATTGGTATCTGCATAATTACATTTAAATCTAACATTTCTTGGTGATATTACCAAATTACGACCTTGAGGATTCTTTCAAAAATATTCCAATTCCGCTTCAACGTTCATATTAACGACGCTACACCAAAATCATACATTTAAAAAATATTGTTTTAAATAAACGAGTGTCGCAAGCAAAATTCCAAGTTAATATCTGGCCTAATTGTAAGTACGGTTAAATCGGTCATTTATACGACTCCCATTGAAAATATTGATGAACTTAGAAATCGTTGTGTTGCAGCATTTCGAAACATCTCCGGTATTGTGGAAAGCACCCATCAATCAATGCAACTGAGGACAAACTGCATTGCAGTTAGGAGGGATCATTTTCAACAATTATTTATTATTAAATATCCTTCAGTTTTAAGTTTGTCTCCTATATTTCGGATCATCCTGTATACATATACAGATAATATAACAGACTTAAAGTGAGTTTAAAGGAGAGAAGCAAGCCTCAGGCAAGCAAACTTAGAAGAACCGTAAAACGGTGATACTTTGTCATGTTTTTGCTACACTCTAAATCGCGTTTCCCTTGTTTTGGGAATATTAGTGCAGAAAAAATATGGCTGAACCAGCTTAGTAATAACTAGGCCTGCAGAAACGAGTGCGGTTTACGAAATTAGCAAAGACTAGACCGACTCGTGTTTTCACGACTCTCAGGGAAACCAGCAGGCAACACGAACCCATTCGCATGAGACGAATAAACACGAGTCTGTATAGTCTGCTATCACCCCTAATGGTGGCCCCCTCTGGGATACCTGAAATTGAGCCAGGAATCATGATATATAGGATGTCCCATTTGAAATAACATAATAGAAAAATATATCAAAAAGTTGCACGTTTTCAATTGATGAAACTTTTATTTGAAACATTTATTTTAACGATGAGCCAAAATTGCCATTAAACATTAAAATTCGATGTTTCATGGTAAATTTTCAATAAACCATGTTGTTGTAGTAACAATTTACGCTGTTTTTCTAGCCCAAATCATATCTAATTAAGACAAATAACCTAAAGAAAAAAAATAGCAATTGTACAACAAGTCTACCTACAGCATTCTTTAACATTCAATATAAAAATATCGATCTAAGTCATCTTTAATGTGAGATTCAAACCGAAACTATCAAATTATTGACGTCAAAATAAAATAAGAATAATTCATATTTATCAAAGTTAAGTAATATAAAATATAAAAATTGTAAGAAAAGCCAAGAAAGAGAAAAGAAATATAGGCAAACAGACGAATTGAAAGTAATTAGTATTATTGTTATTGTTACATAAAACATTTTATCTAATCCTATTGTTGAATCGATACAAAAAAAAAAAGTTGCAAGTCAAGGTTTGATGCATTGTTAAACTGGCGATCTTTTCTTTATTCAATATTAGCGAAGTTGAAGCCGATAATCTTCAAGAGCGAGAAGCGACCAGTTAATTAGTCTACATATACGGGCATCGGATATCTTTAAAACGTGGCCTCAAAACACATTACGTGTACTTAGACCGTGCGCGATAATTATAATTAATAAAAAGAAAAAAAACACACACACACAATTATAAAATGTTGCTATGGCAAAACAAAAGTCTTAAGTGATTATACCTGCACAATAAAAAAATATATATCAAAGATAAGAAATAAATTACGATCAATTCAACTTACCAATATTAATTCTCTAAAAAGAACATAATCAGACAGTGATAACATTGTTAAAATTGACAAGATTATAATCTTTTATGTTTGTTTCTTGATATGGACGAAAGAAAAATACGTTCGCTGAACAATGGAGCTTGGCGTTGAGTTTAAAGTGCTTATTTCTTATATTATTGAAACGATAATATAGGCTTTCACGATCATAGTCAGGATTGAAAATATGTAAAACGTTGGTTCGCTGGTGATTTAAATTGTTAATCCTGGTAATAAAGGACATTTTGCCATGAAGCACGTTGAGAAATTGGCAAATATATCCTTTATTACAAACTTAACACTTCCAATTAAGAAAATATGTTTCATGGTATATTTAAGAAATTTATTAAATTTATTTGAATGCTCAACATCAAATCTATTTACATGTTATAAGCTGCGTTAAGTGGTGAGCTTTTCCGCAACCAACCGTAAGCAATAGCCGTCCAAGAATATAACGCTAAATGAAGACTATATTAGCCAAAATTTCAACCTCCTAACATTTTCTCAATTATTTTAGTATTAACTTCTCATATGGTTGACATGAAATGTGAATAAGGATTCGAAAGTTCAGGAAAACTTTGGCCCTTATAGGAACAAAATCAAAGATTATTAAAGTAGGTTTGCATTCTCTCTACCAGTTAAGCAGTTTAACCAACCAACAAGGCTCCCGTTGCCTCCGCAAGACATGACAAATAGATCAAAAAACAACACTGATTTTAATTGAACCACGCAGCTGGATGGCAGCACAGCAATCAAATGATTGCTGATCTCCCCAACACTTAATTGCATCTGCATAAGATGAAATATGATCAATCAATACGGAACTAATTCAGAAAATTTAAATATGGCATCATTTCCTTTGACGCATTGCCAATTCCAGTACATATACATGCTGTCCCACTAAAAAATTATACATTGGAAAATTCTGAAAACTTGCCAATACACTAGAGCTGACATATGCTGTTGAACGAAGAAATTTTTTGTAATATATCACTTCCGGTTATACCGGAAATAGCCATACACTTAGTTATTTTAAATGAGACATCCTATATATTGTTACATTTTTAAATTTCTAATTCATTAAAGGTGTGTTTGATACAACAACTACGCTTTATAGCTTGTTTAACTTAGAAAATTGAAATTTTGCAGAACTGTTGACCGTACAGGGTAGTATTAGAAACCAAATAAATTCTTCGAAAATATCATACAGAGTGTCCAATAATTCCGATTAAAATTTCAAATTTATTATTAAATTACTCTTATAAAAATACAACAAAGACATCATATTCACTTAAAATTGATACTTCTCAGAATGTTTAGAAAATGAATGTTGCGACACAATTTCCTTATAAAAAAATATCTAACGAGCTTTAACCTTAACAGTTAGATGGCTAAAGTCTACTTTAACACTTAAAGCTACCTATTATGGCTATTAGTTAATCGTTTAAATAAAATTTCTAGCGTTATTGGTTGGAAAATCATATTTAAGGAGTAGGTAACTAATTTAAAGTGTAACTTTGCCGAATTTCACTTAACTGCCTCGAATTTACGATCTAAGATTTGCGAAAGAACAAAGCAACGAAACAACTTAAGCCTTTTTGTTTTACACAGAAGAATATCTTATCAATCGGCTATATACTCAAATTTATAATACATACAGTTGTCAATATAAAGATGAATCTTTTATGGCATATATAAACGTAATTATGGCACCTAATTTATCATTACAAGATATTGCAAACAAATTATTCCATAACAACCATTTAAAAAGTTGACAAAAGAAATTAGCACATTCTTATCTACTCTTCAATAATGAAAAAAAGTGTCTATACAATCACTATCATTTCTTTGGTACCTAATTAGCCGCAGACGCAATACATTTAATTATCTATCACTATTACATAAAAAGATCTTAATGTAATTGCATTATCTTCAAGCTGTTTTATCGAATAAATTATATCCGCAGTTAAAGATAAAGCTAAGTATCTCTGTTCGATGGGTTAATATATTGAATTGCTAACAATTGAAATACGCAAAGGAAATTACATTATCGCTCTTCCAAAAATAAAAAGATTTTTTTGGTTGCATTTGGAAGAAAAACAGCCTCTATGACATTTGATTGAGTTTCTTAAACAAGTTGGAATTTCTGCCGAATAAATTATTTATATCATCAAATGTTCCCCCCTTATTCTCAAATTTATTCAAAATAGATACGGTGCAGTTTTTATAAGTATATAATGACGCAAATAGTATATATATATATGCAAATACATAATGTTTTGTGATAGTAACAAAAACAACTGTTTATATCATAAATAAGAATCTGTGATAACTGGCAATACTTTAATGCTAGGGCAGCACTAATCTCTAAGGCCCTTAATTAGCTCGTTATTTGACATTAAGCGAAAAATGTCAAATTAACGGTTAGTGTGACCCCAGCATAGCAAGAACTGATATTTTTTAGTTTAAATTTAAATTACTTCAATAGAACAAAACTCATATTTAAATTTTATTTTATTATAACATGCAAATTAAAAATCTCTACAAAAGCGTTCCCTTTTATTCTAAATTTTAAAGTTTCAAATCTGGCGCCAAGAATTAACGTATAGTACCAACCCAACAATTAACTATTACTAACAAACACAAAAGTTCCTTATCCCAATAAGTTACTACAATAGGACTTATGTGAGGTTAATTTGATTTATTATAAATTAAGCAGTAAATTTAAAACTAATAATTTGATAACGAAATGTCGGGAAATGTCACCGAAAAGGCTTTAAGTCTCTTAAGAGGACTGCCAAGAGTATGCCTGGCTAACCTGAGAGATTCTCCGGGGGCAAGAACTGTAAGATTACAATCTTAATTTGGAATAAGTACATGATTTGCCATGATTTCAGCAAAAGCGAAGGGGTAGAGGACAACATGGTGGTGATAAACATGGTGCTGGCAATAAAGGGTCTCTACAAAGGCAAAATTATACCCGAGTTGGATATGAAACTGGAAATAATCCATTTTATTTACGGTTTCCGCTGGAACCTTACTATAGGGGCCATCAGTAAGTATAAATAATACAATAAAGTTGTTTTTCCTTTATTCTGTTTATTGTACATACTTTTCTTAGTTTAAAACGACAATATCCGCCATTATCAATGTTAAAGTTACAAACGATGATCGATACCAATCGAGTAGATACATCGAAACCAATAGATATAGTTGCTTTATGTAACACAGGCATATTTCATATTTCGCCAAGCGAACATCATTTCGGTGTACAGTTGACCGATGAAGGTGCAAATATTTTCAAGGCAAAAGTAAATATCGAGGTGCAATGGGCGAGTGAAGCAGCTATCGCAGCTATTGAGAAAGTGGGCGGAGTCATTATAACAGCATACTATGACCAACACAGTTTACATGCAATGGTAAATCCGGAAAAATTTTTTCAACGAGGTAAAACCTGCAATACATCATTTTTTTTATTGTAACCTTCATCTTTATAGGAATACCAATACCACGTAGGAAAATTCCACCGCAAGATGTTATAGAATATTATTCCGATCCAGCAACAAGAGGTTATTTAGCTGATCCGGAAAAGATATCGTACGAACGGTTTGTTCTTGCGCAAAAATATGGCTATGTGCTGCCTAAGCTGGAAGAAGATAAAGACTATGAAATGCTAATAGAAAGGAAAGATCCAAGACAAATATTTTATGGCTTAAACCCTGGTTGGGTCATTAATTTGAAAGACAAAGTTATACTCAAACCGCAAGATGAAGAATTAATACGGTATTACAATTCTTAAATGTTTCGAATAAATAGAATAATTTTTAGGTTATTTTGTATTTGTTTATTTAATAAACTACAACAACTCGTTTAAACAGAGTTAAATTAAAAAGAAATTAATATGCCATTAGAATAGGCAGCCCAAATAGCGCAAGTTGGCGCCGAATTGGCAATTAAAATTTAATTGTTGGGTGGCATTCGTGGCATCAGTGTCATTTGTTAGTTTCGGCACTTTGAAATTTGTTTACGAAGTAACCATTGAATCCTATTACACCAAGCAGTATCTAATGTCACTGCGAAATATATGACTACATTTGGATTTATTGAAAACAATCAGACGCGACTAATCTTCAATAATCTAACTTGCAGATTTGTTGGTCCAACCAAGTCGTTTTTTGTTACACATCTTTGTTAACGTACGGCTTTCAGCGTGTATCGCGATCATGCAAATTAGCCTGCAGCTGTGTTTGCTATTTAAGTTTTTTACATTATTATCATCGATCTCTCAGGATCATTTTCTGGGTCTCTTTTCCTGGTTTTCAGTTTCTCTAAACCGTTTTTCCCTAGTGCCTAACACATACGCACATGACTATATTCTTTGTATATGGAATCAGCTTTACAATAGAAAACTAGATTTCTTTGCAATTATACTAAAACCTAAGCATAGCATAAATTATTAATGAGCGCCTATTTGCTTCTCTTAAGCCAAAATTTTTCAGGTAAGTACTTCACGAACAAAGAGTAAGCCGACTGATTTACAGGTTGAGGTTTAACGTGCTGCACTTTACAGTGTAGGGTTTTTTGACTTGGTCGCTTTCTAGCAATATTACCATTTTCTTTTTCCAACATTACATTTTCATATACCAAAACAGTATTAAAAGTTCGTGGAAGAGGTGCTATAATTGGAAAAAACCAAGTTGTAACTTGCTGGATACTGTAATTTCGATAATTATGTGATATGCGTTTATTCTTGTAATGATCAGGAAATAGGACAGGAAAATAAGGAAAGAATTCTGTTAAATGAAAATTAAAGATGAAATTTATGGTAAACGTCAGGTTTCTTTATTTTCCTCTTTAGTAAAATGACGTTGCCCTAAAATTAGATCTGGAAGAACCTTATCAGTAGGCCATTTGTAAGTACCTGGTTTTGACATGCTTAATATTTCCGAATGTTCTGCCCAAAATGCATCTTTTATAAAATCTTCATGAACTGGCATTATGACAATTTTACTATTAGCCGAGTCACCATGGAGAAGTCTTTTACGTAATAAAATTGTACCTTTTTTAAACATGAGGGGTTCATTATTGTAATTTATACCAAATGCACTATACAATATTTCATTTTTATCAGATGATACTGTGCCTCGTAATCTTTTCTCAGCCTAAATCATGAAAGAACAAATAAAATAAATATGTTTATAAACTTTCCAAAATTTACCTCATCATTTGTTAATCCACCTTTATCCACTAAATTCCAAAACGTTGTGTTATACAAATTATTTATATGACAATCAACCTGCCTCCAAATCAAATAATCTTTGATCGTCTGATTGTTCGGATACAATATTACACGGGCATCAAAAGCAGGAGGGTAACGTAGCTTTGTAGGTACCATAAGCTTTGGCCAGTGAAATACATAGGATGAAGAGAATAAACTACATACACACGTCATAATTTTCGATGCTCGCCTATTATACAATTCCATATCCTTTCGGAATAGGAAGGAATACTCATCACTTTGCCCGTAGGCAAGTATGATCTCTTTGAATTCTTCCATTACGCTTGAGGCTGCTTTGTTCATTAATTCTAAAGCGCGATTATCGTTTGGTTTTTTGAATTTATGCTTCTCGGCAAATTTGTGGAATCCTTTTCCATCAATCCTAACAATAAGCCAACAATTTGGTAACAATTTATCGTCCGTTTCATATTTCCGAACGTATTCGTATTTACTATTCGCCATGGCTGGAATGTACAATACAGAGATTCCTTTTAGGAGTTTTTGGGGATAACCTACGTAAATAAATAATTTGTTTAAATATTTCTACTGATATGGGATACTACTGTAAATTTAGCTTGAAATAAATATATACTTGGAGAATAAATTAATTACTTAGTGCAATATTTCGCATATTTTAAACATATGTAACAGTTGCTGAAATTTGAGGTTATATTTACAAAACAAATTGACAGATGGTATTGACGCGACATCTATATAATCTCTGATTAATGATGGGCGAATCGATAAAATAAATGTCTCTTATAGTCATCATTTTCATGGCAGTGGCATAGTCGTATAATCACGGGCGTAGCCAAGGGGGATACGGAAGGGTCATGGCCCGGACCCCTTCGCCCTCCAAATCTCTGAAATAATTTCACTTCCGAATTCGGTCTACTTTTAAAGTTAATAAAACCGTGGAATCTACTCAAATCCAACAATGTTAAAATCGGACTACAACCACCAGTTATTAGGAAGAACTGTAAAAACAAAAATTATTGCCACATCTTTTATACTGTAAATTATTAATTTATTAAAATGTATATTTATTTGAGCCATACACATTTACTATCTGTAAGGCTCTATATCTATGAACAGATTAAGCATTTTCTGATTGAAACTATTCAGTGGCGTAAATTGTGCAGTTTACAAATATGTTAAAGATCTTTCGAATGATCGAGATTTAATCTTTATAATTAGAAATTGTCATCCAGAGCATTGCTTTCATTGGTCAATACTTAAGAAACAAGGCGTTACAAATCTATGTTGATTTATTTGCAAAGGGTTTGTTAACAATTCTTTTAGTTTATAAAATTGTTTAAAAACATTTCATTTCAATCCAAGTAATAACATGAAATACGTGGGTAGTTTCATGGCGAATTAATTTTATTGGTTAATTCTAAAAAAGGCGTTATTTTCCTCGACTTTTTAAAATGAGCGTAATTTCTAATTACAATTTATGAATTTTTTTACATTCATATTAATCGATATTAAAATAAGAAAGAAACAGTTTCTTATAAAAATATATTTATTCTTTTTAATAGCAATTATCTACTTTGCAATAATACATCAAAAATGTGCTTTTAAAAGGACAGAAATCAATCTTCATAATCACACCTCCCTCGATCAACAAAGTTCTACTTCGAACTGAAAGCACTCAATATCGTCTCTTCATCTATTCACTCAATTGTTGGGAAGATCGTCTCGTTCATCCTAGTAACAGAAGGAACACATTAGTACTTCGTCAGTATTCTATAGCATTTAACAGCAATAAGGGAGAAAATACTTTTTGAAATAATCAGAGAAAGATTAGGGACTGAAAAAAATTCAATAGAAAAACTGAACTTATCCCTTAGCAATTGATAAAACTAAGAATTAATATCGAAAATGTACTTCTTTTATTATTCGCAAGCTGCTATTTATGTAAAACTATAGATCGCTGTATCATTGATCGTAATAAAAGAGATTATATGAAACAATTTCCCTAATTAAGCAGGTAATAAAATTGAAAAATGCAGCGTACTTGTGTTTTATTTAATGTAATAATAAGTATATTACTAGTATCAAATACATTTAGTGTGTTGTAAATAAACTAAGAAAGATTAAAATAGATATATATTTATACTTTACCTAATATATCCACTGGCTATTATTTATTTCATATAAATAACAGCATTTATTGGGGCCACAACAAACAGGGACTTTTATAATTTCAATAACTTGAACGTACAGATTGTTTTGATCGTACATTTCAATAGTTACTTGTTTGTGTGGAATTTTAATGCAGTTGCCACTTTTTTTGGAAGATAATAACTCCATCATCTTGTGTCTATTTGGATGCTTAGCATAGCTTGTGCTGCTAAAGTATTCATTCAATTGATGAATAGTGGTAGTACTTCGATTGTTTCACGGGTAAAATACCACAGATTGTGGATGTGTGGAGGAGTAAAATCCCATTTTATTTTTAAACATAGATAAGACGATAATACGCAGAAGCGCGCATTACTCATTAAATTTACATTAGAGCTGTAAAAATACGTTAAAAAGAAATGTATTTGCAATCAGTTTATTACATGCAAAATAAAAAGATTTCTGTGATAGACATAAAGACACATCTATGTTCTTGTTTTAATATTTGTATTTCTTTAAATAAAATGAAATTGGTGTTAAATTAAATAAACAATAACTAATTAAATCACAGAGAGTTAGTAAATGAGGATCTATCAGATTCTTTAAGATACTGTATGAAAAAAAAAATGGAAGCAAGATTAAATGATTATAATTATTAGGTTGTCCTGATAAGTCGTAGCGATTTTCTTTAAATACCTTCTTTTTTTGCTTTGTGTATGTGATAGATCTAAAAAAGTTTAATTTTTTTTTTAGATAGATTTAAAAAAGTTACTTTGTAAACTCCCTTTTGTCTACGGTTATTCCACTGCGACTATTACATATTTGCAATTAATTCATGAAATCTTGAAGGAAGTTGCATGTAGAAATATTCCTGCTTTTTAGAGTTCTCAGTAATCTGCAATCAGACAATGGTCGCAAATTTTGCAATAAGATTGTAGAAAAATCCAGGGAGATATGTGGCCGGAATGAAAACATCGTGCACGGAAAAGTGACGCACAGTTAAAGCCAAGGTAGCGTAGAAAGAGACAATTACTACTTGGATGCAACAAAACAATACAAACAAATGGAGTAACGATTTATTCAGTTTATGGAGAATAGATCAATCTAGAATCAAAAAACAGTACAAGGCAATGTTTGATGTAGATCCAAAAGTTGTTTAACAAGTCCTTTTTCGCCAAAATAAACAATAGGATGATGAAGATTTGAACAATGTTTTGCAAAGCAAATATTAAAACTATTCTGCATAATTTAACTATCGTAAATCGATATTTTATTAAATAAATTTTATGAAATACCGGAACCGTATGCTTTACCGATAACATGTATAATTCTACCTAGCGGCGCTTGATTGTAACTACAGTCGTTTGAGCGCGTAATTCAAATTTCGCAAGCTTTTAGGTACGACCTCGTATTTTCTCATTGTATTGTAAAAGTTTTGAATATGCGGGAATAATAAAACGATCTCTTTTATTTGAGAAATGCTTTACAACATTTAATATTCTTCTAATTTATTATAAAAATCGCTACGATATTTCCGAACAATCTAATATAATGTTAAATGAATAAATTTATTAAAAAAATGTGGACCTTCTTGTTGCACTCAATACTTATTCCGTTACTAACTTCCATGATACAAATTATTGAGGATATTCATTCATTTAACATTCCTTTAAAACTATTCATAAACAAAGAGTATTATTCTGAAGTAATGAAATAAACACCTAGTGTCAATTTTATGTATATGTACTGTTGAAGTAATCATATATATTACGGTTAGTTCCGTTCGTCTTTAATTATAGTATTCAATTTTAATCAATCTATTTGGCAACTACTTCAATTACAAAAAGTTTATAATATACTAAATCAAACCTATAACTTCAGCATAATACATTTACTTCTGATAGACATTCAGAAAGGTTAACTTACCATCTCTTATGAGCACTTAGATTGAAATTTTGATATATTCAGGCATTGTTTTTTTGGAATAATATAAAACAATCCCAACGAGTATAAATATATTGTTGTGGATCAATAGTCTTATCATACTGCACTGTTTTTCACATTACGGTTAAAGTAATTCCATAGATCGGTTTTAGTATTAACTTTTAATTGCTTTTAAAATAGTTAGAAGTTCCCAAAAGCACAATAAGCTTTATTATTTTGTTTTATTTAATTCACTGTATACACTACATTATTTGTATTTCTTTGCTTTTTTTTGGAGATATCTTGATAGTCTTCCAAGCATGACTTGTTCTTTTCGAATCAGGTAATGATCTCTTCGTTCGAGTACATTTTCTGCATGTTAAAGAAGGGTGACCAAAAAGAAATTCTTTTTGCATTGAATACAGAAAAGCCGTTAGTTCTAAGTACACAAATACTTTATTTTTCCATATAGTTTTTTCTTAAAAAAATTTAACTACTAAAATTATAAATCATACTATTAAAAATATTATTTGCTGACAAATATTCATCTATAGCAAGAAGTCATCAGTAATTATGTTTAAAAAAACGAAATAATACAAATCTATATGTATAATATGTAGTTTACTTAACCTAGAAGACACATTCACTGATAATAATAAAATAGTGGTAATTTATTTTAGGAGTAGGAAGAAACACTGAGTCAAAAATGTGTTTGAAAAGGTATCATATATAAAGTTTGTTTTTCTTCCATCGTATATTACACTTATCATTATCATTATTTAATCATGATTTTATAAACAAAACGGGGACGTACATTTTGTTCAAAAAATAAAACTAAAACACAAATTGTGCACTATAAATATAATTATTATTATTATTATTAGCATTATTAAACGTCTTTCATATTTTTCTTTCATTCCATTTTGGATTTCTACATATCGTTTTTTCTTATTTTTAAATATTTTTGTTTTTTCTTTGTATAAATTAACATAATAAACCCTTGATGAGATTTTTAGTAGCGTCTACCTTGGTTTGCTGTACCTGAAATATTCAGTCAAGAAAAAATGCAACAGATTAATCAAACATGTTCATATCTCGCTACAAAAATAATCTAAATTAATTAGAAAAAGAAATAAATAATAAAAAAAGAAACATCTAAAAAAATAATACATACTCTCTGTCTGTTTCTCAATAACATCTCTGTGTTTCTCTTTTTTCTGTATTGTCTCAAATTACTTATTTTCCTTTAATTTTTTTTTTAATTTGTTACAGTGGCAACTTCCATTTTGTTCTGGTTGTTTGTCGATTACTCTACTACACCATCATGGTTATCCAAAAAGCAATATCTGTTAATCTCGATAATTGAAATTAAACCACAATCTTTCAACAGAATATTTATATTTTTGGTCAATGAAACTAGCAAGGATAAAATAAAATCAAAAAATCCAATAATGAAGTATTTAAGTCAATTCATCAATTTCAACATTAATATTAAAGACGACTGTCTATTGCTTTTATAAAGGTGTCCTATACAAGCACGTTTTGCAAGTTTGTCAGCATAAGTGTATTTCAAGGATATTGTAAGTTTTTTCTTTCTTTTTTTTTGGTTAAATTTATTCTTAATAATCCTCTTGCTTACATACTATTTTTCGCCATTTTATTCATAGGCACTGTAACGATTATAAATTTGCATTAATTTATAAAATCAAAATTGATTATAGTTCTTTGGGGTTTACCATAACCTATGAGCGCCTCTGTAAGAAAATTTACTCTTTCAAGGCATTTTTAATAAATTTCAACAGTGTTGTATACATTCTATAGTTTAATTATTTAATTTGTAAGAAAAAAAATTCATTTGTTCAGTTTCTTTATTTAGAAATTTCTGAACCAAGTTGCTAGTTTTTTTTAATATATATATTTTCCTCTAATTTAATTATGATATACCCCAGGTAGTTACTATATGGATATTTGTACCCCAAAGTATTTATTCTGCACGAATATTAATATTTTGAAATAAAAAAAATGTTTTGTAACTTACAAACTAAAACGAGGTGCATTAAAAATGTTAGCATAAAACATGTGAAAAATTACATATAACATCTTTTGAACATCTCATTTTTCAAAGAAGTGAAATCCCTCCCACTTGAGCAAAAATGTCAATTTGGGGAATAGGTAGAAATCGGCAGAGGCTAAATTAAGACAGTAGGAGATCACAGCAATTCAGAATTTGGGTAACAATTCTCAGATTAAGAACGCATAATTAGCCGGCGTGTTATCATGGCAGACGACTAAATTTTTGTCTTGTTAGAACGTAGACTTCTTCTGCATATTGCTGAGCAAACGTTCAAGGAAACTTTTATAGTATACCTGGTTGATTACATGTCTCCCAATAGCCGTACAATCGAAAAAAAAAACCGGCAACAGTAGCTACGCATTCGTTTGCAGTTTTTTCGATCGCAGTAAACTTGGGCTCATCCACTGCGATGATTGTACCTTTGTTTATAGGTCATATCGATAAATTCATGGTTCGTTGCTTATAATTACTCTATTGAGCAAACCTGGATCATTAGGCAGTTGAAGTCGGTGTCGTTTCTGCTCGTTTAACAATTTCAGGATGAATTTCGTGGACACACTTCGCATGATCAAATCTTGAACTAAAATTGACTGAAAAAATGTCTCGAAGCTAATGACTATTACACCCTGCGTAATTTTATTGAATGTTGATGAACATATTATACATCACTTGGAATCAACTTACAGAATCGAAAAAACAATTGCATAATTGTAATTTAATACCAAAATCAGGTAACATTAAGTTAAAGTTGACGAAACATATATTTATGAATTTAGCAACGTGAAAGTAATTTTATCTATCACTGAGAAAATAACAGCTCGATGTCAAACTATTTTAAGAGATTACCAATTTTGGTTATCAAGTAATCTGTATACAACGAACTGTTTATTTATTTTATTTTCAATCGTTCGGTTCCTGTCAAATTAATTATGCAAAATAGTTCTCTTTTCCACATGATTTATGCAAACATTTCTAATAATCTCCGGCAAATTTTCTACCTTCGACTAGAATTTCGAAATTAAAAATTGTGGTGCTTACCGTATCCGCCGGTTGGCGCATAACTGCCCCTGTCAAAACCCCCTTGCTGACTTTGGTATCCCGCTCCGCTGCTATAGCTGGACTGTCCGTATCCGTCCGTGGCTCCGCTACTTTGCGCTCCATAGCCGGACGATCCATATGAATCGCCGGAGCCTCCATAACCGCCAGCGCCTGTTTGATATGATTGAGCATAGCTATTACTATCGTATTGTCCACCGGTGCCAGTACCGTAGCCACCGGAATAACCACCTTGGCCTCCTTGGCCATAAGACTGACCATACGATTGAGTTTGGCCGTACTGTTGCTGTTGGTTGTAACCTTGACCGCCGCCAGGCGCGCCAGAACCAGATGATCCATAATTTTGGCTATAATAATTAAAAATTAATGTAAAGCATCAAGTTCAATGACTGGATAGTGGAAGTGAGTAATTGATGTTAGTGTAATGTTGGTATGTTCTATTTTTCCTGGTGTAAAATGGATGATTTTTTAAATTAACCTTTATCCGGGGTCAGGTAGTGTGCTATGGCTAATTTTACTGCGGATTTTAACAAATTGATCGCCGTGTGAATCAAATACGATCCAAACTACATTTTTTCAATAGGTTGACAATATCGAAAGAATTAGAATTGTCTTTATATTTTACTGTTGAAGAAAACTTATTTTTATTTAACGTTATTTAAGTAATTTTTGACTTTACTAATCCATATTAAGAGATTATGATCATCGATAAAAATATTTTGTTCATTATAAACGAATTTGCACAAAGCAAGCATAATTCGCTAGTATACTAATCATAAGTAGGGAAAAAAAGAGGTTACTTACTCATACCCCTGGCCGAATCCATTGGAAGACCCGCTATTTTCAAAACGTGGCCGTTTAGCACCCGGTCCTCCTTGTGGTGGACCAGACTGTCCTCTCTTAGGCGGTCCGCCGGCACCCATCGGTCCACCGCGCCCCCTTGGGATAAATCCCCTACCTCTTTGTCCGCCTCTATCGCCACCCATGCGGCCGCGATCTCCGGGTCCACCGCGACCTCTAGGGCCACCTCTACCCCTAAATCCGCCGGGTCCGCCTCCTCTCATCGGTCTTTGACCCATCGGTCCACCACGTGGTCCGCCGTTATCTCCGCCGGGTCCATTCTGCGCTCCAGGACCGCTAGATCCGCCTGGTGGGAATCTACCTCTCGGAGCACCTCTAGGTCCACCTCTTGGTGCACCGCGTCCTCTCATCATTGGACCGCCACGTCCTAACGGGCCACCGCTATAAGAGAAATTTCCTCTGTAAACGAACATAAAAAAGAAAATTAAATAATATCAAGAAACTGTTCATTTTACTGGGGGGCATTTTATAAAGAAAGATGAAATAAGCAGAGGGTAATGTATGTAGTGATGGTCACAAAAATTAAGCAGACAGCTTTTACAGCAAAAAAAAAAAAATATTACGAAGTATCTTAGCCAGTGTTGTCCACCGATTTAAATCCTTTAGATTATTTTTTTCTGAGACAAAATAATAATTTTAATTTGCTCCATAGATATTGCGCTGTACCATTCCTTGCTAAACGCACTATACATCCATTACTTTGGATAGAAAAATATATTTCGTAGTTGTCAAGTTAATACGTTAACTAAAATTAATTAATACATTAAAAAAAAAACGCTCCCCCAAATATATAAACGCCTCTTTTATTTAGGAAATATTTTAGCACAAAAAAACATTCCTCGTAACAAACACTTTAAATGATTTTATGATTTGTTATCAAAGTAATTGTTAGAGAGTAGCTTTATTTTGGTGATCATCACTATAATATAAGAAGTGTAATTTTGAAGGCCCTTTACGATAGGTTTTTTAGCACAATTTCAACATACACTTCAAACAAAAATAAACAGCATCTTGCTGGTACATTTTGTTTCTCCTAGTGTATTACTTACATGCAACTGTTTGGCATATTGAAACTGTGTTGGAACGGTTGGTGTAACCGTATGTTTGAGGGCGCTTTATTCAACCAAGGGCCTTCATTATCACCAACTAAATTAGGAGTGTTATTCCCCAGGGAATCTTCTTTATTTTTACATTCTATTGTTCCTTTAATCAACCAAGGGCCTTTATTATTAACAATTAAATTAGGACCGTAATTTCTTAGCGAATCTCCTTGATTTTTGCATTTCATTGATCCTTCTTTAATATCCTCATCTTTAAATTTAGAAGCATCTTCTATCTTCGGTGTTTCACCTTTTACATTATTACCAATTAGTTGTGCTTCTTCCAGCTTCTTTTTTTCGCGTCTAATTGTCGCAGTCGTTAAATTCCTTAACTTTCTATACTCCTCGAGATCCTTCTCGGAATTGGTTATCTTATATCGTCTTAATAATTTGTCCTTTTTTCGTGACAGCTCTATAATTTCCTCGGTTCTCCATAAAGGAGGATTATTGGGATCTTTTTTTCTTTTTACCCGCTTTTTCTTAGTTTTTTCTATATTAGAAGCTGCTTCTTTAGGCTCAGAAGTTGGCCGATTAGATTCAACCGTTTGAGTTGTCGTTTCGGATATGGTATTTGTCTCTTCATTTTGAGCGTTTGTTTGAGGAACTTCTAACTCAGATGCTATCTGAATTACATCATTTACAGAGTCAACCTTAGATTCATGCTTTTGGTCGTTAACTTTAACATCTTCTTTAGTAGTTGTCTCAGTAAATTTAGATTCACTTTGGGGAGATAAACTGCAATTATTTTTAATGGTAAAAAATGGAATAGAAAATTGTACTTAGAATGTTAAGAGATTCCAGGGTCAATTTACAAAAAATAACAATATTGCAGTTTCTAACGAGTGGGCATTTTTTTATCTTGTAATCCAAGTATAACGACGTGCCTAGAATAATTTTGAAGGAGTTGAAAATGTGAAAACAGAGGCTGACTAGAAAAAACACATTGAATCAATTTTTTTGTTGTAATACAGATAATGCGTACTTTAAATGCAACTATGTGCATATATATGTATTAGATACCCTTGGGAAAAAGGCCCCTATTATCTGTACTAATCAAAACTGGTTACAAATCGCAAAACCAATAGCTCTAAGGGATCGTCAAAAATCATGTAGAGCTTGTAGTCAACTTATGTCAAAGTCATGACGTAAGAATTTCAGCAAGCGCCGTTTGAAGATACCTAAAGGTTTTAATTAATCTGCATGGTCGCGATACACGCCGAAAGCTGTACCTTGTTGAGTCGCATAAGAACAAGCGACTTGTATAGAGCAAAGAAATTTGTAAGATACACCTTTGAGAATTGGGCGCGTGAATTTCCCGACAAACCCAATACGGCATTTCATTGATGCGTCCTTAATTACTTGATGGTGACTGTATATTATTAGGTATCGGAAAACAAAATACTAGAAATGTATCCTCAACAACAAAATTTTTGCAAAAGTTAATTATACTTATTCGTGCCTTATTATCCTATAGACTAAACTAGTTATTTAAACAACAACAACATTCTAGGCCTCCGAAATTTGCTGAACATTAGAACATGTCCAGAGAAACTCAAACGTCTAGTAACCCTACCTCAAAAAGAAAATCATGAAAGAGTAGGCTTTAATTCCAGGTGAATTATGTTACGATTTAGTACCTACTATGCTCAAAATTATTATGGATATTTATAGAACCACACGGTAGACCAACGAAATATTAAATTTCTTAAAAAGCTGCATTTGTTAATTACATACAAATTTCATTTCAACAGCGCATATTCCATTCTCTTACTAAAAATTAAGGGGTGGCTAATACTTAGGCACATAGCTGCATGTTTTATTAATAGATTGCGTAAAGGAAATTTTATGTTTTCTGTGTATTTTGACAACTCACTGCTGATAGTAATTCGATTCAATCCTCATTTTCCCCTAATAAGTTGTTTCATTATAAAGAAAAATAAATTTTGAAGGACGCATTACAATCTTATTTTATAAAAACAAGCACAAAATCGTTTAAACTTTAACAATCAACAATACAGAAAACACAAAAGTTAATGGAAAATCAGTTTTACATGATTGCTAACCTTAAAACTGATTCGAAAACAAATAATTTCGAAACTCCAAATCAAACAATTACATTTCATTTGACTTATGTAAACATCATGTTTTTCGCAAAAACAAAGCTAGTAACTCACCGTCCACGCATGAAGCCACCACCGCCGCGGCCTCTCATTGGCATACCACCGGAACCTCCTCTACCTCCGCGTCCACCCGCTGGCCCCCTATCTCCACCATTGGAGCCTCCACCAACACCGCCACCGCCGCCTCCTCCTCCTGGGGTTGTACTCGTCCTTTGTTGAGGAGGATTGGCATTCGCTGCAGGTGTGGTTGGAGCCGTTTCAGACATCTCTACAAAATCAGCGAAGTTTATTGACCTTGAGAGGGACGCCAATTGATTTTCGCAAAATTCGATAACGGATACGTTATCTGGCATAAAAATAAATAATCAATGAGAACACGGCGATGCTTCAAAAACAGTGCGAAGTGTACAATTTATGACAAAAAGTGATTAATTAAATTAATTAAACAAAGGAAGTAAGACACGCCGGTAATCAATCATACGTAATTTGTGATTTCTAGTAATTTTCAAGAATATTTATTGTAAATAACTAAATAAATGTAGTAAAGAACATTTATAATCAGTACTTACTTTAAAATTACACTTAATAACTAGAATAAAATAAATATTAAACACAGAAATCCCGCGCACTACTTATCAAATTGAAAGAATATTCAAAATGGACGAGTAATACGGCGAACAGCGTCAGTCTGTAAAAGGAAGCACCAATGCGCGTGCGTAATGCACTCAACGCCCTCTACTCGAAAATAATTTCCTGTATCTAGGCGCGCGAATATGAAAAATCTTAATTATTTGTATTTCAACATTAATTTAGTTAATTCATTTTAATGTCCAAGCTTTTATAAAGGTATATTTAAATAAACACGTATTTATTAAAAAATATAAATATATCTATATATATATACACAATACTGCAGTACGGAATGTATTTATTAAAGCCAATAAATAATCACTAATACGATTACAATAATCGTCACAAACATGCCGCCAAATAAAATTATCTTATCCTGTGCAACTCTACGGTCAATTAACCTCATTGTATGTGTACTCAGTCCTAGCGTGTTAGCCATATCAACGATCCTCCTATGAGCTCCTTTTAAAGTAAATCTTTGCGACCGCAAACTTTCTAAGGCACTAGTTCCTGTTAACAACATCTCATCGACACCTTGATGAGCTCTATGCATAGAATCTTGGTGTTGCATAGCATAATCTATATCTAAGGTTGTAGCATCTGGGTTAGGCGTAAATCGTCTATTTAATAGCTGTTCACGTTCCAATCGAGATAACTCTTGTCTCTTCCGTTTTTGCTGTTCGGAAATTAAAGCTGCTTGGAGGTGTTTGTTATCGTATTTTAATTGATCGGATCTCATTTTGGCATAGGGTCGCTGAGCTATTGGTACTTTACTAACCATTAGGTCCAATTTCTCGCAATTACTAAAAAGTACCCTGCGTTAATACCCCCATACTACTATATTATTAATATGATTATTTACCTGTTAATAAAATTAATTTCCTCTTGGATCTGTTGTTCAATTTCTTCGGCGCTCGGTGCATGTCTGAGACTTTTAAATCGCTCTTGGGTTTGTTGGATGAGAGAATTTGTTTGATGATATAAAGCGTCCATTACATAGTTTGGATATTTAAAGAAATGTGTATAAAATTAATTTAATCCGGTGAAAAGTTGAATTTGTTGAGTGGTAAAAGAGGTTATAGGTTAACAATACAGTTCCAAATCTGTCAGATAAGCCAAAAAGTGACGTGTTAATTTGGTAGCATATTGGTACGAATGACGTGTAAGCTGTACGGAGATTAGAAGCTTTGTTTATTATTAACTTTCAAGAATGGATTATTTATGTTTATTTAAAATCAAAAAATACAAATTAAAGATTTGGCGAAACAAATTTCTATTCATGTTTTTGATATTTTGAAGTGTTGTTGATAAATGGTTGCCTATTCTGACGTGTTGATTTCATTTCATTATCCTAGACATGGGCGTAGCCAAAGGGGGGCAGGGTTGATTCTTCTGCAAGGAATCGAATCCCAGTAAACATTTCTTAAATTTGGGCAAAATTGATACACTGAAGGCATTCAGAGGCAGGGAGAGTTTATGCCCCCCTCTGCTTTTATTGCTTACGCCTTTGTGCAACAATCGTGTATAAATGGCCCCTACGTAACTTTACCAATGTTGATTTGCTCATTTACACACTTTGTAGAAATTTGGCGAATATGTCCTCTATTGCCGAATCGTTGTAATGTTTTATAAAACCAGGTTAAGAGGGCATCAATAAAGACAAACTAAAAGAACTTGATGTTAGCGTTTTATTTGATTGATTACAACATAAATTACACAATTGACTTATGCAAGTTAATAATAATAAAGGTGTATATATTATATTATCCATTTGCTTAGATAATGCACAGTTATTTTTAAAAAGTTTGCAAATATATAATCATGTCACATGTAAAAAACTAAACATTCAGAAAGCTGTCCTCTAAGCTCGGGTACACTTGTAATTCTAGGCCCAATCTGGATAAAAAAAATTTAAAATAATTACAACAATTAAAAATACAAAATTCATAATCGAAATCGCTTACTTTTTAAAACCAGTCTTAATTTCTTCAGCCTTAGAGGGATCACAAACGACGGCCGTTTTAGTTTTGCAAGAGTCAAACATAGATGCAATATATTTATCGCCAACCCTGTTAAGGTCATCCGCAGTCACCTTCTCGATTAAACCTAATAGAGTTCTGAAATAATAATTAAGATATTAGAAAGAAGCAGAAATAAGTGATATAAGGAGCTGTGAATTTTTATGGAGTCAACAATTTCCGAGTACAACATATTATTATCATTATTTCGTACAGTGCGCAAGTACATGCTGTAGTATTGTCGGGAAGTCAATGTTTTCTACTGCGCATGTATAACCTATTGTGAAATAAAATGGAATAGCTTTTTTGACTCTTCAGGTGTTTAAAAAACAAACGACACACATCAAATGTACATTTTCAAAGTAATTTCGGTTTATAAATAAAAAAAAACACAAATTGAATTACTCCGGTCCTATCCACTTGCCACAATTTGTCAATCCATCGGCTTCATTAATATTTACACAAATTGTGAGAATTGTGATTATCTAGATATTACCTACAAATCCAATGGGACATACTGTACAAAATTAGGAGACATACCTGTTATATTTGTAGTCAATCTGTTGAAAATAAGATGACAAAGACAAACTGACAAGATTCCCAATAGTTTTCTCTTCCTCGATAAGTTCGAAAATCAAAGAACTTTTTGCCGCTTCTAGCAAAGTGTTGTCCCATTTTTTCTCCTTTAGCTGCGTCGAAATTATATCATGCGCTTCTTTATAAACACCAACAACGTTCGTCGCTTTAAGAAAGATTAGACAAAGCAAACCTTCATTAATTTTTAAGGTAATCGTGAATCCGTAAGATAGGCCTTTGCCTCGGATCTGTTTCCACATAGGGCCCTAATTGAAAAAGAGAATATTTTAAAATCGTATAAAGTTAGCACAATACTTAACATACTTCAGCTTGGATCAGGTACTGGGCATAAAGCATTAAAGCAGGTACATCAGGATCAGTAAACGAGTTAATGCTAGGGGTTACTTGGTAAAAGAACGACGATTCGAGACATCCCATTCCAACAATACAGCTTGGTTTTGTTTTTTCTAATGGACACAATAATTTCCAATCGGGTATAACATTTAAGCTAAAAATTAATCGGAATAAAAATTATATTTAGCTATCAACCGGTGGTGACGCAAATGGGAGGTCAATTACAACGCTTCGATTTTCTCGTATTTTTTTGCCAAGATATGCAAAATAAATACACGAGAGAACCGGAAATTCGTCCTTAATCTCCCATTTACGTCATCACTAGCCCTATGAACCATATATAAAGTAAGTTCTATGATACTAATGGTGACACAATGAACAGTGAACCTTAGCGAAGGTATTTACGATCGTTGTCTAGAGTATAAGTGTTTTTCCGTTTTATCACGATCGATTTTTGAAATTGTTCATTTTCTCAAATATTAGACTAGAAAAGTAAAAGTTAAATACAGTATGAAGTATGGGAAATTATGTCAATCGCTGAGTATCTTCATCGAAATATATTTACCAGAAGTCTTAGTAACTGTATTTTAGTAGTGAAATGAAATAAAAACTTTAAAATTTCATAAAAAATCAACAGTTTAGGTGTTCCCAGATGTACTGAATCCAATAAAAGTTGTTCACAAAGCACTTCAACAAAAAACTGCTTGTTTCTTTCAGGAGGTTAGAAGAACAGTTAATGGTGAGATATACAACAATTCGTTTGCCAGAAGTCATCGATAAACAATCGACAACATCGTGTCATCCTTCATAGTGACAATGCTAGCTCTCATATAGCATGTTAAACAAAGAATTTTTTGAATGAAAAAAGCATTTTTGTTCCCGACAAACAAAAATGCGTAGGCAGCGATTTTGATTACCCCAGAGAGCTGTTGAAGCCTTTAAAAAACATGTTTTGGAGACACCATCTTCAGATTGGAAAACAATATTTCGAGAATTGAGTCGAACGCATGCAAAAGTATACGAATCTTAAAGGCGAATATTTTGAAAAACAATAAAAAAAAATTTCTCTCAGTGTTTTCGTCAAAATGAAAAAAATATCCCTCGTATGAACCGACAGTAAATATTAAAACCTTACGGCTCTTGTTGTCTCTTATCCTCCATTTCCGGCGGTAGGAAATTTTTAATCGCAACTTCGGGCGATTGCAACTGATCAAGTCCACCTGCAAAGTAGAGCTTTACATTGCTCGGATCTGTTATAATACTCCGCACTCTATACATTTCATCCAGAACTTCACAAGACTGTTCGGTTTCCAATTTCTCGAGCAGGTTCGTTAGGAATTTTTGCTGCCTCAGGATACCGTTACAGCTTTGGTTCGTATCTAGAATTAAAAGACATGAATTGCATACAAAATTTCTTAAGCTATTTCGAAATCTACCTGAAGCGTAACATAAGCCCTTCATAACGTACGACACCACCTCCCCACCATTCCTCTTGGCTTGAGCTACGTCGTTGATAACCTTCTGAGCGATAATTTTTAGTCTCTCAATGGTGAAGACGGTATGATAGAGTAGATTTCTCAACCAGCAGACGCCTTCTTCATATTTAGCAGTCTCAACTTGCAACATTACGTTGGCAGTACAGCAATATGAGCCGCATTTGAACCTGCAAGAACCAGCGCCCAAACCTATTGATTGTGAAGTGGATACCGTGTCTGTGTGTAACTGGGTCACAACTTCTTCGTATGGTATGATTTCGCCGTCTTTGTTAATTGGTAGCTCGAATATAGAATCCAGGAGTAGAGGTAAATAAAGTTTTTGTTCGCATTTTAATTGGGAGGTGTCTAACAAAGCAAACATCTGAAAGTTATAGAACTCAACATTACCGTGTACATGAAATTGGAAATAGGTAAAAAAAAGACATAATAACGTAGGCTTCCACGGCCAGAGTCAGTTAAAACTAAACGTGTTCCGGGATTGGACCGTGTCATGGTACGTAATCGACAACTCGAAAAAAAAACATGCTTCAAGTAATGCAGCTGGATTTTTCAAAAACAGAACCGTCGGAGAGGTGTAAAACACGAATTTATTTCCTCTATTAAACTTTTAACTCATTTTACTTACATAAATAAATCCACTCTTAACGTGGTCAAAATAAGTAAAAACTGGAGCTTCTGACAAATCCAATTTCTGATCAATCATGTCGGAACGATATCGTGTAATATTATGGTAACCCATAGAACTTAAGCTAGGAATGTTGACGCTTGTCAGCATTGAATCTGGAGGTGGCCTTTCGTTGTACTCGATCGCGTTTATCAGCTCGGTAGCTTTTTGATGTAGACCTTCTTCGCCCAAAGTTTGAATTTGTTTTTCGATCCTCTCTTTCTCTTCGGCGGCCATGTGTTGCTGTTCTCCAATACTCGGGTGGCCTTCAATTGTTATACAGTTGTTTTTAACGAAATATTTTTCTAAAAGCTTCAACCAATAGCTTTTCGATTCTTTGGTCATCTTGTCGAGATCCACTAACGGATTGATACGCTGCTCCAGCTAGAAAAAAGGCTTTTTGAAAGATAACAACGCAGATTTATTTTACTAGCGACTTCTTTGGTTTGCTAAATATTGTATTAGTTTATTTCGTATTATTAAAAGCTGGGAGTAGAACGGCATACTAGTAGAATTTCACATTTTCTAGACCCCCATGAAACAAGACTAAAAAAGACCAGTTGCAAAAAAAACAAAAACAGGCGAACGACGGAACAAACACAGATAGACGCCTTGAATAGTGCTTAAAAACATATAGAGTTGTCTAAATCTTGGAGTAAAATAATTATTTGCCAAACAAGCCCATTTTTTTGCAAATTAATTAAATTTATGTGGTGTCGATACTTTAGTGTTGCTTGCCACAGCTCTTGTTATTATTATTATTGCTTTTTTTCTTACTTACATCTTCTTTGGTATTTCCATACAGCATATGTCCGACGATCATAAACGCGATAGCTTGATGAGGATTATTTTCCATGTTACTCAAAGATTCCAGTTTAGCTCTGTTAATGATGTTCTTCATACGCTCCATATCGATATCTTCGTTTTCTACGATATTGGCAAGAATCTCGTCCAATTTAGGTTTGATTAGACATAATTTTGCTTTCGGAACGTTTTCGAAAATGAAATACAAACAGGATTCTGAATTTTCGGAAAGGCTGTATACAACCTAAAGAAACAGACGTAATTAAAAACAAAATAATGTAAAATCGTCATATATAATCCGAATTGCACAAACATGTACACAGGAACTTCTGTCCAAGTGTGATAACACGCGCACATAATGTATTTATTTCACAGTTCAGCTTTGGCAATGATTCCGAAGAACATATCTGGAAGCAATAATCAAAAAATAATGCTAATATAGCTTCCTCATGGTATTGATGGAATAACTCATGGCAAAAGCAATGTGAAGAACGAAAAAACACTAGCCCACGGACATGTTTCTGCCTACCCGGCGGCGTCATCAGCATGACTCCGCAGAATTCCATCTACAAGAATTTAAATTGGATCTTGCAATAACACAGTGTACCTACTCCTAAGGCAAGAGTTGTCCAATCATGGCTGTAGACTCACGGAATGGTCCTCGTATTCGCCGAACCTGAATCACATGCATTATTCTGTCTTGGCAGTTTGGAGACGAAAGCTCGTGCTACTCCTCATCCAAATTTAGAGTGATTTAGGGTACCCTTTCTCAAAGCAGGCGCCAATATTGACCAAAACTTCAACGTTCTTTCTACCCTAACAGTCTCTAAACCGCTATTGCAGCTAGGAGCGAACATATTGCAAAAATTTTTAATTGTATTATATTGTGAACTTGCCATGGTACCATACTTTTCCCCACGCTGTATTAATGTTTAATGATTTTTTAGAATATAAGTTTTTTTCATATTATGCAATTTAATATTAATACATACATAATAATATAACATAAAATGTTAAATTGTTGATGAAATAATCGTACTGTAAGCATCACTGTTGTTTACTTTAACCGGCATTCTAAATAATGAACAACCTCGGTGGGGTGACAAAGCTCTTCCGTCAATTAGTAGCAGTATATCGAGACTCTATTGTAATTAAAAAAGAAAAGCCAAAGGATATAAAGTGAAGGGTGTATTGCTCCTATGCTATTGCTGTACTTTGGACAAATTTCCTGTTTATTTTACGAGATATTTGTTCCGTTCTTAACGATCTGAAAGGATTAGCTAATATGCCATAAGAGGCCAATTGAGTGGAAGTAACTTAAAAAAAAAGCTATAGCGGACTTCGTATTGCTAATAATCAAAAATTGGCTCTTAAGGCAGCTGCCTCGAACATTTATCTGTACAACAATGTTAAATAATACATTAGTAAATCATAAATAATAAAAGAAGAATATATGCCCAAATAAGCAGGTGTTTTAGAAAGTAGTGTAAAAGTGTAATATTTCTGAGCATTCCGCAAAAACTCCGCAGAACAATCAAGTCTGTAACGCATGTTGTGTTCGACAAGTTCGTTTAGAATGAGCACGTTTACCGTCACCGTTCGAACTTTTGTCTCGCATACGCAATTGGCTTGGCAGCAGTACACCCTTAAACAATATTGAACTACTGTAAGCAGATATATTAAAGAAAAAATATTTTGATGCTGCTACATGGTTTTCTCGTTTATACCTTACTGGCATAGGGGTCGTTTATTTCCACAAACTCTCGTTGTAACGGGGATACTGCAAAAGCAGTCAGGTATTTCAGCAATATTGAGCAGGACATCAAAGTATATTGGTCATTTACAGCCGATGGTCCTCTCCAAGCTGCACTGAAGATACCATTCTTCTCATCATCCGATGGGTATTTTATAATAACGTTTTCTGAAGATTCTACAGGAGGGCAGGGATTCTGCCATGGTCTCGTGAAAGGACCCCGATCACCCTAAGATAAAAACGAAGACTCACTCCAAGAACAAATCAATTAATAAATTTACATACTTTTGACCTGATCTTCATCTCTAGCGGTTCTAATGCTTTAAATACATCCTCTGGTTTAACCTGACCCGTTATTATAATTTTTAAGTTCTCAGGTCGGTAAAATTCCTTGTGATAAGTCTTAACTTTGGTATTATTACATGTTTCTCTAAGGTTCTTCATTATGCCGCCAGTTTCGGATGAATAGCCGCAATGACCTGGGTACATCTTTCTTGCCATCGTTAAATGCAACCTTGACTCGGCTGAATTTTCTCTACCCTGCATTTCGCAATAAACGACACCCGCATCCTCACCTTCGCTAGTTATATGATGAACTTCAGTAATAAACCCTTCATCCTATCAAGATAATTACAATAATTTTTTTAGTTTAATAGATAGAATGCTGTATTTACAGATAAAATGGGATATAAAATATGATCGAGAAATATAGGCATAAGTGATAAAAATCCCTCGCTTCCCGCAGTCTCCATAGTGTAACAGGTGTGATCAATATCTGTCCATGCATTCGTACCAGATGCTAGGCACCGATTTGCAAGCAAATCTAAGACACCTTTGTAGGGGTAAGTTTCGCTTCCTAAAAATATTAAATGTTCTAAAGTATGTGGCAATCCATCATCGTCGAATGCTTCGGTCACTGTAAAATAGTAAGGTTAGTGCAATGGATGGCACAATTACTAGATAGATAACCTAAGCAGAAAAATCCGTTGACGACTGGTCCCTCAACTTCAGCTATTACCAGAGTTAATCCTGTTTCTTTTGATCTGTATTCATGTACCGGTATTCTATTATAGGCCTTCGATGAATACATCAATTCAAAATTTCCAGGCTTAATGTCTGGTGTACTATCAACAGGAGGCATTTTCTACTTTTGATTATAGGCGTTTCACTTTAAATTACAAAAAACAAGAAAAAATGTAAGCAAACGAAAAATTGATGCAGATTTTCTTTATTTTGAAATACTTACGGCAATACTTCGTTCCTTTCAATAAAAATAAAACTAGATGTTATTAAATCTAGCGTATGTTCCTAACACGCAATTGACAGAAAGGAGATTAATTATTGACAACACCACGAAATTTAGGTTATGTATTGAAAACTGTTGAGATCTTGTAAATATTCCACATAGATTTCGCAGAATTATATCCCTATTTTCCGATTATATAACCGGGTGCATCCTACGAGTGGAATTCGTAATGAAGGTTAATTACCAATTAATCACTTGGTTTGCAGGTTAACATATTTAACCTTGAATATATGCGAATTTTCAAAATAAATTTAATCTACAAAATGTGCCAGCTACGAGGGAATATGTGATATGGGAATTTCTACAGAAAATTAGAGATTGCCAAGTTCCCGAGAGAATTAAGCAGAGCATCTATAAGTATCTTTTATCGACACAAACGGGCGAAATTTAACTTATAGCTTAATCCAATGCTCTTCAAATTATGATATAATGTATGCACGTACTGGTTAAAGTGATTCAAAAATATTGAATGATTAATATTATTATTTTAGAATTGTTAAGAAATGTTATTTAAAATTTTGCAATTTAAACAATAGCTTAGTTCGGCCACACTCTGTTAGATGGAACTAGCAATGTAAGGCTTGCGCATTCGCTTATAAATATAGGATAGATTCGGACAAACACGAAGTCGACCGAAACTGCATCGGACGCAGCGGCGTTCTTTTTCTAGGATCACTAGAATTAATTAGACCGAGTACGT
>LR736864.1:7280180-7301442 GCA_902654985.2 Oryctes borbonicus | reverse complement strand
ACCAACTTTCTTTAACTATCATAATTTTAAAATAACAGAAAAATAACGTTTGCTTACTAAGTTAATGGTATAAGAATTTAATAAATAAGAAAACACATATGATACTTTCCCTTTGATATTTGCTTGCTATCGTTCAAGAAGGTCATATATGACGTACCAATTTACATCTTAGATCGGCAAAAAATTCCTGGACGTCAATAGTTCGATAACGTATAAAAATAATCATTCAAATCGATATTTTTTACTAATTCACTTACCTATGTTTATTATCATAGCTCATATATAACCAATAAAAAATGAGAAGTATAACACCTTACAGACATCGGGACATCAAATGTATACATGTATATCAGCTTTCTCAAAGATTTTCTAAGCATTCACCATGCTTCGGTAACATTTCAAGATTATATTAATATCATAAAAATTGACACGTTTGTAAATATTATCACGAAATCCTCTGCAAATTAAAGAGATTTATAAATCATTAACGGGATCTCTTTTAGAAGTACCAAATCGTCTACGTGTATAAATAACTCGAGGGATCTGGTTTTTGTATTCGTAAAAAAAATTAATTTGTTGTGGATATATGTGCCTTAAATCTGGCAGAAATTTATGATGTGTTTTCATTAAGCTTGGCGAAAACCGATATAAGTGTAAGTGGTTGATATGCTTAAAAAAAAAACACTAGAATCAACAATTACTTAGGATATTAACCGAAGTAGTAGTTATATTGATTGAATCAGCGGACCAAGATCGTACTTACCCATCCACCGTTCATGGCAATCCAATCAGCTAGGGAATCTTCTAAAATCTCTACCATGCCTTCCATCAACCCATGAAGATATTCAGGATGACCTTGGCATACGCAATCCACGGCTAACCCGCCAGCCACGGCGAATATAGACACCACTTTACCCCAGGTGATATCCGCCTTGAAGAGATCATGTCCTATTGCCGAAAGTAACGTTGCAGCTGCCTTATCGGAGACCAAAACGCCTCCAGGCGATAGACTCGCCTGTCTAGCCACATTAGTGTACAATTTTGGGTACAGTCTTTCTATTTCCGTACCGGCACAGAGTAAGCTAGGAAACACTTCGCGAACTACGATAGCGCTAGAAGTCCCTACCATGCTACGTAAGCGATACAGTCCTAATTTTTTGCTAAATATGCCGGATCTTTTCAACCTGTTCCTGATGTATTGGCCGCACAAGACCCTTCCTTGAGCGATCACCTCATCGGGCGGAACGGTAGGCGTCCGCCAGCCAATAGTCGTCGACAGTTTTCGAGAGACAACATCGCCGACGTTGCTGAACCTTCTTTTCGTGTTAAAATAACTTATAGGTTCGTCATCTTTTATTGGAGTGACTCCCAAAAGGTTGGCGTGGAGAGCTGCTGAGAGACTGAATTTCCTTCTGGCCGTTGGTATCTTCGCAACGACTATCTTGGGTAATGCTGGATGCGTATCGAATGTCACCTTCTTGTTATCATTCCGGTTGACATCATTGTCCATGTGGTCTGGTGGTTTTAGGAAGGACATGAAATCTGCAACGAAGGAAAATATGTAGTTTACATAATGACACACAAATCAAAATTTGCATTATAAAAGTCAAAAGGCGGATTAAAGAAATCGAATGTTTATGAGAGAAGGAGAAAAATGTTTTTTTTTTCTGGGTTACACGTACGACAATTTGTTTTCAAAGATTCATCGAATTTTTTCAGTGTTTAACTAATAATTTCTGTTATTTTGTGGAGTAACTGATCGGCTTTAAGCAAACGCTGGAACTGGTTGCTTTATTTGCTTTTGTTCGATCATTCCTAACGGGTTAATCAAAGAGCAAATGTCCATATAAATATTGTATTTATCTGTTTCAGTCCAGATCAGTCCAGAAAAGGTTATATAAGCAATACTTGTTTGCCAGCTTACAGAAAAATTTTAAGAATCCTTGTCCTTTTACTTTAATATATTTTTCAATAGGTTTTACGCCCAATTACAGAAAGAATATCAACAGAAATATTTAATAAATGAACAAAAAAGAATCTAGGAAAAATAAAAAATTAAACAATTAATTGTTATTTTCTGTGAAACGGAACCACATTCATAACACAGGCGACTGTGCCAGCATTAATATCGCGTAGATCTGAGATTACATTGAAAATGGTGTAGATTAAAGAAATTGTCTCGTGAAGACACCTTTTTCGTGCGGAACCCTTTCTTCCTCGACTTCTTCCTTATAGCTTGTTTGGTCCACTTTAATGTTGAAATTATTTCTTCATCACAGCCTGCTATAAATCATTGTACAATTTCAGTTTCGGTTTATGGGTACAGGAGGTATTGGCGTAAGGCATGAAAGTATACCTTGGTATTGTTAGGCAAATACTCCAACAATTCGGTGGTTCCTCCTATTAATTAAGTATCCTGTAACTTATTCAAGCAATATTTATTTAAAGTTTAACCATTCCGACAATACTTTGGCTGAAACAATATTACCCCAGAGGCGTCGTTCCCAAGAAGTTCCTCTGTTAATCTTTGCAAACAAAAACCACAATGTCGTTGTATGTTTGAGCGACATATCACGCTATACCCCAACCGGCGGTCCTACCTAGACAAAAGGAGCAGTAAATCTTTAGCTTTGGGCAATTTGATCCCTTTAAGTACAAGTAGCAGGAGCTCTAATACAGAAAGTGACACTAACTGTCTTCTCGGCAACATCTTTCACATCCTCTGTTGAGGATATGCGGTAGTTACTGCGGTAGCTAAGCGGTAGACAAGGTTGATAAGATTATTATCCTTTTATTTCTTGAAATAATGTAATGGAAAGAGTTACGGAAATAATTTAATTTTTGTGGAAAAATTTGATTCTTTGTTAAAACGTTATTTTGCTGTCAACATTTTTTTTTCTTTGTTTACCCACCTATACAGGGATCACAGTTTATCCAGGTCAGAGACTCTGGAATTCCATTTTTTTAGGGGTATGCATTAAGCGGACTTGTTAGTTGCGTTGATAACCGGTGGTTTTTATTTATGTGATTATTTCAGTATTTCGTGGGTTCAGCAGGAGCTTATTTTTTGGTAAACCCATTTTTTATCCTAACAGGCTAAATGAAGGTAGCCTAGAAAACTTTTTTATAACAAAGTGGAATGTCGAAATTTAAATTCTAATTGGGTGTAGGTATTTCGCAGTATCGAGTAGAAGCTAGATTAAGAACACATTTTTATTTATGTAACTCTAACTTGTTTAAATTAATTAAATAAGTCTCGCGAACGCTTTTTGTTAAATTATCATCCTAGGACTGAATTTCTAAACGATAAAACGAAAAATGCAATCCAAAGTTGATTTCATATGGTAGATTCTTTAACCCACAAACATCAAATCGATAACTTCACATCTCTTGGGTTGAAGTCAAGGGCACTTCTTTCAAGAGTTGCCGTTAGTTTTCTTCGGTGAAATTTCAAGACCAGAAAACGCGAACGTTAAAAAACTCCTCGGGATCTAATGATTTTGCTGAAGCACCTCGACCGAAGTGCCAAGGAGTGCGGTCTAACGAAGGGGAAGAAAATTTATCGCCCTCCTGGGGATTATCATCGTTAAGAGCGCTAGCTCCGGCGAGTTTATTAATAATCTTGATTAGCGTGTTTTAATGGTATTTACTGCAACAATCTGTTTGTAGAAACTCATGGATGATGCAATATAACTGGGTGTTTGTTTTTCCACACTCGTTTCTAATTGTCATAGTTGGCGGGTTACGAATAAATACGGAGAGTAAAAGCAAAGAGTGAAGTTACAATTTTAAGTTATTTTGGCGATATAGAGTACTAGAGAATCTGTGTATTTGCATGTAAATAAATAACCTTTGAGACCAGAAGCTAAAAGTAGACTTAGATTTGAAGATGTAATGGTTCATAAGCATCCGAAAACAAAGGCAGATCACTAACAAGGGAACACCAGATGCATGATTGATTCTATAATAAATAATATTAAATGATTTACGATCAGTACTAACGCGCATATTTTAAAACAAACCCTGATCCTCGGCTAAAAATCAATTATTTACCAACAAAAAGCTTACTCAGCATACAAGCTCTAATACCCAACATAAGTTTACGCTCTGAATTCGGCATTAATTATAAAGTAAACGGCGCGGCGCGGGCTTCCCTAAACGCAGTAACCTGTCAGTTAGTTGGAAAAAAAAGGCATTGCACGGCGTCAAACGTTTTTGCTCCGCTCTGGTATACGCCAAGGGAAAACCGGTTCGGAGTTAAGCCCTGGCAAGCGGAGTACTGGATCAATATAGAAAATAATAAATCATGGAAAATAACCGGATACCGTTCCTGCAGGGCTTGCAATTGAAGATCGCGTTTTGAATGGGATCTTGCGAATTGGCGCGAGTGATTTATGGTGTTTATGGTTCGTAATGAATTATGGGGATTTGAAAGTATACAGGATTGTTTAGCTTGGTTCATATTTCGCAAACCACCCTTCTAACACTCAAAAATTATACAGAGAGAGAGGAGGACTACAGCCTTGCAAAACATTTTACTGAAATATATTTACAATACATCGACACCACTCCTATATTCATTTCGTCGAACCAGGAGATCTTTTTATTATTTTCAATTGTTCAGTTTGTGTCTTTTTCCTCATTCTATACGGATTTTTCAGTTGATATCGAACAATAATAGTTTAATCTTTTTATCTTGCACTATTTAAGCATCTTATCGAACACTTGAACTTGTCTGTGTGGTGTAGTGATAGCGTGCCCGTCCGGCAAGTGAAAGTCGTAAGTTCGAATCTTATCTGTGACATCAGTAAGATAAAGGACAAATAGATTTTTCAGTATTCCCCGATGGAAGCCAATATATTTTTTTGCAACACGTTGGTGTAACTGAATTTGATTCTTCTAATTAGCTTCTCAGAGAACCATTTCAGAGTACACTACCCGACAAAAACATAGACGCGGTATCGTTTTTATTTACGAAACAAAGTTTATAGACATTACATAAAATGTAAATGAGGGTTATTAATACTTGTTATGTAAATACTCCATTTATAGATATTTCTGGGTATTTATTGCTTTATGAGGGGTAATTGTGATTTTCCCAGATCAAAATAGGAATTTTAAATGCGGCAAAATTTTAGACCCTGTGTATTTATTACATTAATATAAGCAAAAATGTTTTAATTTGATTACTTCTCTTTATATGCAGTGGTTGTGCCGGTAAAGTGTGCACATTTCACCACGAGAAATTATATTTTATAAAGTGTTTGCAATATGGGTAGAAAAAAACAATTATCCTTAATAGAAAGGGATAAAGTTCTATCCTGGAAGCAGGATGGTGTTAGTAAGAAGGGAACTACTCGTCGGTTACGAAGAAGCGATCATTGCGTTAGAAATTTCCTAAAAGATTCGGAAAATTACGGCAAATCAAAAGGCCAGGGGCGACCGAAATCTGTAAGCGAGCGGGATAAACGCATGATATTGCGGTGTGCATCCAATTCTTCTGCGTCTGTGAGAGTTATTGCAGAACAGGCAGAACAAAATGTTGAAAACACCGCCACTTTCGGCGAAACACAAAGAAGCGAGGTTGAGATTTGCTGAAGAACACGTATCCTGGAAGAAACAATGGGAAAAAGTTATATTTTCCAATAAGAAACGTTTTAATTTGGACGGACCGGATGGGTACTCGCATTATTATCATGATCTGAGAAAGGAACCAAAAGTGAAAATGACCAGACAATTAGGGGGTGGATCTGTGATGATATGGGCAGCGATTGGATTTCGCGATAAAAGTGGGATAGTGTTTTGCACAAACAAAATGACATCTGTGACGTATAAAGACTTATTGCGTGACAATCTTCTACGTTTTGGAAACCAATGGGCCGGGCCCAATTTTGTTTTTCAGCAAGATAACGCGCCAATTCATAAAACAAAAACCATTACTGAATGGTTTAAAGGCAAAAATATTAAAACTTTACAGTGGCTGGCACGGTCAGCAGACTTAAACATGTGGAGTGAATTGGCACGTCGCGTTTATGGCGGAGGCCGTCAATATTTCACGGTACAGGAACTGAAAACTTCAATAGTGACTGAATGGCAGAATATCCCTCAAAATTATGTGTTAAATTTATATAAATGTATTAATAACAGACTATTGGAAGTGATTAAGAACAATGGAGGATCTACGCATTACTGATCACTCATTTGTTGATTTTTGTTTTTCATTTGCAACAGAGCGTCTAAATTTTTGTCGCAGAAATTGTTTAAACATTGGAGTAATAATTTATTATTTAGTTCATATATCACTGGAGGAGATATTTTTAAGTTTATTTTACTTTTATGAATAAAAACTTAATTAGATATCTTTCTAGTTTCGCAAAGAAATGTTGTAACCCTTAAAACCCGTAAAACATCTTACCGCGTCTAAGTTTTTGTCGGGGAGTGTAATTCACAGAATAACATTTCATTATTAATAGATCAGGGATCATTTGGATAAAAGAAAAACACGGAAACAATGTAAGGGTATCCAGGGATGTTGCGAGAGGAATTACATAATATTGAATATAAAGGTAGACCCCCCCTTATACTTAGTTTTTTAAACTTTGTGCCGTTATTTCACTTTTTTAACATATCGTAACATATCAAAAGCAAGACTTAGTGGCCACTGACGCATTCACATCACGTACTGCATATGTTCTGCAAGAAAAGGTAGAATATTTAATAACGAATGCATTCATAGAATATGTACAGTGACATTTTTATGCTTTGTCTCCCCCTGAAGCGATGTATCTATACTTTCTACCACTCGTAGCCGTACGCTTGGATCATTGTAGGATTCGCAGGTAGATTTTATTACTCCCATTTATAATGGGTATTCCCAATAAACGCGATCCTGTATTTTTATTTGTTGAACCTAAGTACTTGGCCTTGCCAGGCTGAAGATAGTATCGATATTTAGTCGCTGCAAATGGGAGACAAAACATAAACCGGCCACTGTACAGGTAATTGTATTGTGTTAACGTAAAATTACGTTAGAAAAAAAAACATTTCAACGAGGAATATTGTTGCAGTATTTTTCAACGCGTCCCATTTCAGAAATTTGCCTTTTGTATGAATACCTCAAACAACATTAAATATATACAAACCACAGAAGCTGAAGGTCCTAGCTTATAAATGTAAGCCTTGTATGCGTATACAGCATAGCTACGGTAACATTTATTACGTATTCCGACCGTGCCGAGATCATTCCAACGGGTGAGCTTTCTCTTACGTTATGGCAAGCGGCAGTTATTAATAATTCGTACAAATTTCATCTCACTCGCTTTGGGAATCTACTACACAGCATACGTGCAAATACATGTTCAAAATGAGAACTAGCCGTTCATTAAAAATGCAAAGACAAGGAGCTATAATAATAATATTTGGAAATTTAGCCCTTAAGGGTGTAAAATAGGGAAAGCCCGTTTGGAAGTCTCATCATTTTTTAAAGTAAAGCTTTTTGCCTTTTATAACATTATTTCCGGAAAAAATTGTGTTGTAAGAAGTGTGTATAAAAGATATTCACCCTTAATAGCAGTTATATCTTAAGTTTTGGAACACTTTTACACAACCAAATTGTTTTTTCTTGTCCTAAGCTTATGTTCTTTAGCGCTTTTTTTCTTTTTTCTGAGCTGGAGTTTAATCCTAATACCGCTAACAATAGAAACGGGAAAGAGAACGAAAAGAAATCTATTTTTTCTGTCTGGATATTATTACATCCTTCTTCCGATTCCAACGCTCGTTTCTGAGCGCTAATCTGATAAAACAGATGGCGTTTTCTCCGTGCAACGCTTACCGAGGAGAGCAGAAAAGAAAACAAGTTCTAATTGGCTATTACCAAACTTTTCCGCCGTCTCGTTCATTAAGCGGTTGTCTCTTGTAGGGAGGATGGTCGGGTAGAAAAAAGGCGTTTTGTGTTTGGATAAGTGGATTGCCGCAGTTTTCTTGGAAAAAGAGAAAAAGAATTGTTAAAATGTCGGATGAAATTGAAATAATTTAACTTTTAAAATGGAAGTTGTACATTTAAAACTACATTGAAATCATAATTAACCGGAGCGGATTATATTTTGAATATTTATTATTGCTGTGCTTCTTATGTCATAAAATTAAATATTATTCACAAAAAAAAAAAAAAAAAACGAAAAAGCCGTTGCTCCACCCCTAATTAATGAAACAATTACTTGTTTCTGATATCATTGAATAATATCATCACTTACCATCAGTATCAGTTCATAAGAGATACAACATGAAGTACGATGCAACAGATCGAAAGTTTCGCATAAAAATAAAATTCCTCGTAAATATTGCAGGGCACTTTACGAAGTTAAGAACGAAATAACTGAGAGTATACTCGAAGGCAAATAAAATCATCTTTCCTCTTACGCGTCGCATCGATACATATTTCGCAGAGAATTTTATGAGCCACTTCCCATGTAGGAGGTAGAATTTTATGGGCACATTCCCGATCGCCGAAGTTGTAAACTTTATGTTATATCTGTTTCGACAGAGTTCGTCTCTAAATAGGCAGCGGCCGCTCTCCGAGGAGCTTTATATTTGATTATAGAGCTGCCACCGTTGCGTGTATTGTCAATTCCGTCGCTTCCACTTGGCGTAATAAAACTTGTTTGTAGAAGATATCGTTAAAATTGGATATAACCGGTTTGAAATTAAAAATGGTTTATAGTGTCAGAATATACCATTTAGACGATTAAATGATCTATTAAAATAAAAAGAAAGAAGAAAAAAAAAATGGGAGTTATTATCTAAAATAAAAAAAGAAATTATTACTTAGAAACCGGAAACGGGGGAAACTCTAACTCAAATGATCGGGAAAATAACGCCACATTTTAGAAGAAATTTTGAACCTTTCATCATTTAAATTTAAAGTCACAACTTAAAAAGCTTAAATATTCACATTACTTCTTTCGTGCTTATTTTAAAGTCATATTTTCTCCCGTTAATTAAATTTCCTCTTCTCAGAGATGAAATTTAATCTCTACCTCAAAGAAGACCTACACAAAAAGAAACGTTGAACTAGGTCCCGGAATATGCTACTCTCACTAAATCGATTTAAATCTTCATGCAGCCATAGAAAGAACCGTGGAGACGGAGGATTAATATCCTCCGTCTCCACGGTTCTTTCTATGTATACTTAATAGTCGTGTTCGAAAAGGAATTTTAATCTTATGAGATGGCATTACCTTCGCTACCTTCTCTTCTCTTGTTAGGTAATTGGACGCTCAGGTCTCGGAGTTTTAACAAAGTGTTCCTCTTAGGGAACCGCGTATTACTCGAGGATTTTCTCCGACGAACTTGAAGAATGGCTTGTAGAAAAGTTCGGCTTTAGAGAGAAATGTAAAGCAAGGGCGAAGAGAAGAGATGTAGTTTAACTTTGGCAAGTACTTAAAAAATATGTATGGTACGTATTTTTAAGAGAATTGTTAATTGGGAAAAAGTATTGGAATTTTTGTTGCTACACTAATTAATGCTATGATCACGCCGAGAAAACCACGCGCTGTTATTAAATTAATAATCTCATCCTTTTAAAGGGATTTTCTGATATAATGGACGCAAATTCTAATTCTGATCAATAAAGAGGTTTTTATATATAACAACGCACTTCAAGAAGTAATTAGAATACAAGATAAATACTTTGCGAACGCAGATATTCGATTACATAAAGATTATTTAAAATGTTTCAAGATATATTATTCCTGGAAAAGACTCATCCTCCTTATGCTAGGGGGAGCGCCATTGAGAGGGCCCTGTAGATCCCAGAACGGTCTCTAGGGCGCCTAGCGTCGAAGGCTGCATTTTTTGCAAGAACGCAATTTTTTGGCAAAAAAAAAACTTTATCTCAAATCTGACAATTTTATCGTATTCAGCGTGATATAAAAGTAACCTTCAATAAATCTTAAAGAAAATTCTTATTTGGACGAAGTTCTATTCCTCTCGAGATGAAATTATTTTTTGCAAAGGTTATTGGACCGCTGGAAGTTGAAAGAACGACTCCTTCGCAGCGAATACGATTCTTAAAGAAAGATAGATAAGCACGTAAGGAAGATAGATAGCTAGGTAACGGACAATAAATCGCCTTCGAAAAACCATAAACGCGAATGGGAATGAATATGGAATGCTATAAATTTTCGTGGACCGTACCGTTCTCCACGACATTCTCCTGGGGCTATCATCGTTTGAATGGTAAAATATATTCGAAACATGCTTTATAAATAAAGTAAAGCATTGTTAAATAATAGGATTAAATGTTGAATGAAGCACTGTGTTTAGTTATTCAATTTTTAAATTTTCGTGATGGTAGGCAATATTGTATATTAAAACTGTTCAATTCAAAATAATAGATTGGTTTTATTTATATCTTATTTACTTCCCTCTAACTATCCTTCCACTGCTTAATGGAGAGCATCACCATGAATTGGTCAAGAGATCATAATTTTACAGGACAATTATTTAGATGCTCAGTCAACAAAACTAAATAATTCTTACATTTTTATCCTATCTAACCTTAAGAAATACAAGACTGCTGACGGTCTGGTTAAGCGGCGAAGCAAATTTTGGAAATCAAAACTAGGAGAAGACTGGATTGAGTGAAACGTGTATTTCCATGACAAGTATGCTGGGATGAAGCTGAAGGAAATGACCTTACTGTAATACAGGGAGGTTTTCTTTGAGTTGTATTCAGTCAAAAATTTAGTTCCGGTTCCTTAGTTTTAAACTAAAAAATTTATATGTGCTTATGAGTTCAGAGATATTAAAGACGTAGGTTACTAATATGCTGCAACTTGTTAAAGATTTTATCTAATTTAATAACAATAATAAAAAGTCTAAATATACAATGCTAAACAACAGGTCCGTTATGCATCATCCTCCCTTACAAATGACAAAAATCATATTCCATCAAACGAAACAATTTATTTTGATAGGGAAAGTCTTTTCAATTTGCGAAACAATATTCCAAAAATTTAGGATTTCGACACTTAAATACCGACTCGTAACGCAATAATTTAGCGAACTTTATTAAATTACCCCATTTAAATCCAATCGCATTCAAGTATTAACTCAATTTATTCCATTATTTCCAACATTGATATTCCGATATTGCCCTATTTCAATCCCCGAATATACCTTGAGGCACGGTCAAAACTTAGCTTGAGCGGATTTCGACATACATCCGTTCGATTCCCTTCTGAAATTAAATTTGAGGCAAACAAATCCGGGGAAATCAAAACCGGAGGCACGGAGTTTCGTTCCCCCGGAGATCCCCATACACGTTAGCTTCACTTTTTACTCCAGTTTTTAGATCGGATGCCGGGGTATATTTGTTTCATACGACCGATGCCCTACAGCTAGGTATTATGACGTGTAAGTTAGAAAGAGATGAATTATTGCATTCCTTAATTTCCAGAGTTGTTACCTTTGTTAGAGAGTTGCATGGAAAGTTTTCGTGTTGGGGATTCTCGGTTGAGCTGGTTATCGTCGGAAGTTCGAATTCGTGGAGTCAGTCAAAACCGAAGTTTGACCTAGTTTGATGAATCCTTTATGTATTACAGATGCATATGTTTAATTGAGAAAAATTACAACAATTGTGTTGCACAAGAAAAAAGGTTCATAGACACCTACACATAAGATTAATACCTGGGATTTTTGCCCAGAAGTGTCCTACCTATTCTTCTGTTGTTTCTGTTCGTTGCTTAGCAGTTGTGATACGAAACTTTCTTCGTTTTGTTTCTCGAATAAAATCTCTTTGTTTTGTTCATTTCGAAGTTCCCAAGGTTATTAACAAAATAGTGGCACCGCACTAAAGTAAAAGAGTTTTTTCCTCTCATTCTTATCTCATTAAAAACTCTTCCTTCATATAAGATTCATTATCATTTATACGTTTCTGTTTTCTTTTTTTTCCTTTGGGAAGAATAAGTTCATATTGTATAAATCCTATAAAACGAAATCCTATCGCCTTAAAATAAACATTACCATGTAAAGGCGACATGTATTATTCAAACGATACCCACTTGTAAGCTTTGGAAGAAGTCGTCAGTTTTCCCCAGCGTAACGGTTTCCAAGAAAAGGGACGAAAAATGTTCGATTTCCTCGGGATCGTCGCGCGGTATCACGATCTTCTACTGCGATATTTGCCATTACTATCTGCCATAGTAGAAAGGGTGCGGAGAATCGAGAAGTTGATGGAAATATCGACTGAACAACATCAATGAAATCGAAGAATACGAACCATACAAAGAGACGCAACTGAACGGGAATTGGCTGAAAGGGAAACAATATGCTCGCTGTTTAACTGACGGCATCGTCAAATTAATACTACATCACCCTGCGTGACAGACCCCTCGCATCGACTAGGTGCTCGTTTGTTTCGGAATCAGATGGGAATTATTTATGGCAGCTTCTGTTCGGTTTTATTGCTGCGTTAGACATCATGCTTTTGATATGTAATTTAATAAAATGTATGGATGGTTCTTGTTTATAATTATAGAATTATTAAATTGAATTATAGAAAATCAAGCCTAACGATAAAAAGGTGCTTGATAAAAAAAATTACCAATTAGGCAAGTATAAATCTTCACGTCACAAACTGAATAGGTAAAAAGCAACCCATTTAGGCAAAATAAGATTTATAAGGTTTTTGCGAAGTTAATTCGTCCATAAGGGTAGATTAGGGTTCTTAGAAGTCTCCAAAAAATGCAAATATTGCGCAAAAATATTACTTTTCGCTAAACAAAAGAAAAACTAAAGAACTAAATCAATACTTTAAATTATTTGTTATTGTTTTCCTGTGAAGAAATCTCGATTATAAAATTAAGTCTCACATTACATTAGCTTAGCCTAACTTGTTACTTCCAAATCACGCTGTATATACGAAGATATTTTAAAAGGATAGGTGTTTATTATGTGGTCAGAAATTTTTGATCGTTTGCCATTTACACAATAGGCACAATTCCACAATTACAGAAAGTTGGGACACCCGGAAGATCTAAATTTAACTTTTCCTTCCAAAATTCATTCCTCCTTAGTCTCCCCTAGATCCAATAACTCTCAAAAAACATACCGGACACTCTCCTATTTGCTAAACCTATTTGAAATTCACGACTGGAACTCCGATACCGCAAAAAAGCCGGAAGTTACATTAATAAAAGCACCATGCAATACTAGTCGATACATCATTAGCATTCCTATCGCATACTTCGCGTGAATTCCATCAAAGCGGCCACGTAAGGCCACTCAAGGATAGCTGATGTCGGCTCTAGAAGTATATTTTTATCGTTAAGGAATTATTCGAGCGATCGTCCAGAATTCCAAACATATATCAGGTGATAATTAGCGTAATTATCTCCTAACATCGGCAAAGTATCAAATAGGTCGGTGCTTGTGTTGACGGTTCTGCAAGCTAACCTCTAATTATCGAACGTACCAAATGAATTATTCAGAGCTAAGATAGATTACATTTCTAGCTTTAGAAATAGGGCGAATCCTTTCTAATACGCGATCAGTCAGGTGTAATGCATACCGTCTTTTAATGTTAAAATATTGTTTCGTGAGAGCATCAATTGTATTCGTAAACCAATTATCGTGCGGTCTAGATGACATCGACCTGAAAATGGTAAGCGTAGCTATTCCTCTATTGACGGATTATACCCTTTATATTTTTAATGATTTCATCGAACGTGGAGTTTTTCTTGAGTTTCTTCAATTACTCCGGCACCAACTCATGACACGATTTTTTTCTTTGTAATTATGGATAATTACTTTTAGCATTATTTACACTGCCGTTCAGTGAAGTTCGGTCATACAATAAAGATCTACTATATCACACTGTATACAATTATTAATACATAAAATTAGAAAAACATTAAGCTCTTTTCTAAGGGATTAAAGCCATAAATTATTATGTAAAGTAGAAATATTGCGACAACCACAATAAAGTCCCTTTTATTATCATTCCAAGAATTTCTCGAAAGTACCGATCTTTTCAACCGGGTCGTTTGGCGATTATTAACGAACAATACATTTAGGAAATATACCGCAGTATCATTCTTGTTTATTTATCACAGGCGTAAAGATATAAATTTGCTTCATTTTACTGTTAAACGTGTGTTGGTGTGCATCTGTCGTTTTTGCGTGAAAGTTTTAAGAAAATTTACTTCAAAATGGCACGTGGCAAGCCTACCAGTGTAGAAAAACGTTCACGCATTATTACGCTATTTGAAGAAGGATATTCGGGGCGACAAATTGCTGAAAAAATAAATATGAGAAGTTCAACAGTAAATGATATCATAAAGCGATATCGGACAACTGGAACTATAGAAAATCGTGTTCGTCCTGGAGCATCTAGGAAAACAACAAAAGCTGAAGATTTGAGAATTGTATTATTAAGCAAACGCAATAGAAAATTAACAGCGCCACAAATAGCAGAAGAAGTCAATCGCGGCCGTGAAGAACAAGTTTCGGCGAGTACGGTAAAACGTCGACTTCAACAAGCGGACCTTCATGGACACATTGCCATTCGAAAACCCTTATTACGTCGGGGCAACAGCGCAAAACGGCTACAGTGGGCCCGTTCTAATCTAGATTGGTCGTTAGATGATTGGAAACACGTGCTTTGGAGTGACGAATCAAAGTTTGAGGTTTTTGGGCAAAATTGACGAGTTTATGTCCGAAGATCTAAAACCGAAAATTGATCCCGAACTGCATTGTGCCTACAGTGAAGCAAGGGCGCAGTTCTGTGTTAGTGTGGGGATGTTTCTCCTTTGCTGAAACGAGAGATTTATGCAGAGTGCAGGGTGTAATGAGGAAGGAAAATTATTTTGCAATACTCCAGAATCATGCAGTGCCATCAGGATTGCGTATAATAGGCCGTAAGTTTACATTCATGTATGACAACGACCCAAAACACACTGCGTTAGTGTGTAAGAACTATCTAAAGGAGCAAGAAGAACAGCCCTTCCCTGAAAGTAATGACATGGCCCCTACAAAGCCCAGATTTGAACCCTATAGAGTTGTTGTGGGATGAACTGGACAGGAGGATCCCAAAAATATGCCCAACTTCACAAGAACATTTACGGAATATTCTGCAACATGAATGGATTAATATTCCACAATCCGTTTTAACAAAACTTATCGAAAGAATGCCTAGAATAGTTCGAGCGGTGATTAACAGCAAAGGAGGTTTTTTCGATGAAAAAAAAAATAATGTTCAGTATGTTATATTAGGCCAGAATAACTTTTTGTTTATTTATTTTTGTCTTTTTTACCTGTTTGTTTCTGTAACCTTTTCATGTTTTTTACTAACCGACCGAACTTCTCTGAACGGCAGTGTACATCAACTGTTTAACAAAGGTAACAAAATGTCAGAGATCTGCTTGTTCATATCAATTGGAAAGTCTTGGGATGTTCACCTTACAGTTTCAACTTATCTGATTGCTTTGGCGTATTAAAATGATGAGAACATTAGAACATCCCCACCCTTCTACACTACTATCTTGGAATTTGCCGAATTATAATTGCCTGCAAGTAAAGTTTGAACGCAAACTTCCAACACACATTAAAAAGTTAATTTGGTTTCCAGTTTGTAGCGTTCCGGGTTGACAAATTTTAATGTAGCTTCTCCCCCGATATCGCGAGAATCTCGCAATCTGAAATGTCGGGGAAGTTGTTAATCCGGAACAAGTTTCCAAAGTAATTCTCCCTGTAATATCGGACTTAGTTCTCCGACAAAATTTTGTCGTGTATTTGACGCAAAAAGCGTTTTAATTTGGTGGACTTATTAATGGACGTTTCTGATGAAATACAAAAAGCTGAAACGTAATTAGTTCCAATGAAATGAATTAAAGCGCTTTGTAATTAGATTGGAAATAAGAGCAAAAGTAATGTAGAGGTTATTTTATCACGAAACTCTGTTTAATTTTGCTTTGTTTTTATCGTGAAATTCTGGGAAGATCATAAAATGTATTTATAGCCAATTCATTGTATTGGTTTGTAAGTATGCATGGTAAACGTAAAATTTTTGCATATTACCGCTTATATGGAAAAGAGGTTAGCATTAAAGCTATTTTTAATAGTTAAAAAACTACGTGTATTTCGTCAATTAACTGTTAACGAGTCGATACATTGTGACAGAGCTCATTTTTTCAACGATAGAAGCTAAAACCTGCAAACGTTTTATGTTAAATAACAAATTATTTTCTGGATATCTAAAACTATTGTTCTGTTCTTTATGTTACGTATCGAAAGCGTTTAGAAATGAGGACTTCAAAGCATATCTTTAACAAAATAAACCGTCGTAATTCCAGGCGGACAGCGCCTACTTAAATAGATCAAACAACCATTGCGTTTCGTGCATTGAACATTAAGATTCGAAGATAATTGGCAACCGTTTCGGCGTCGCTGCCTGTGTAGGAGATGAAATGTGGGATTCTGAAGATGGCTAACATCTGGTTGGGTACTATTTTCGCAACGTATTATTTGCTTTATATTGAGGCGTGGGTTTATAAAACAGTCAATGTCGCACTCGAGTCTGACAGGAATGTAAGCAGGGAAATGTAATTTTGACGTCGTTAGCTTTCGTACTTTTCGATAGTGTATCGAAGCTGGCAAATTTTTCAGAATGCAGACGAATTAAATTGATGAGAGTAGAATACTTACAATTTTTCGTAAGTATTGACCCAGTTTAATACAAAGAAAATTAAATTGGAATGTATACAATTGAAAACGTGATGTTGATTGAATAAATTCAGATTTTGCTCTTTAGATGTCAACACTCTTGCAAATTTCGAACGTTGCACGATATTTATTCTTCTTTTGAGGAAGATGTCAGGTTCTATACACTGAAAAAAATGCCAATATTCAGACAATTCTTAGACAATAAGTAACTCCCACTATCTTGTTCGATATTCCGTGAAAGAAAAATTTCCTAATTTTTCACGGGTTTCTCCTGGAATTAGACTCGCGGAGTTTCTTATAGAATGCCTATATTGGGCTTTCTTAAGGATACAATCGACATCCATAGAACAGTAATCGTTATAAATAACTATATTTTTTTATAAATTTTTCTAAGTTCATTGCAGCCAGTGGCGTGCATCAGGGTTCCAACTTATGCCCGCTTCTTTTTAATATATATGTACAGTGGCCGGTTTATGTTTTGTTTCTTCTTCAGCAAATGAAAGCATAGAACTGCGTTTATTGGGAATACCCATCATTAACTAAAATGGGAGTAATAAAATCTACCTGCGAATCTTAGAGCTACGAGTGGTAGAAAGTATAGATACATAGTCTCGGGGGGAGACAAAACATAAAAATGTCACTGTACATACTTGATCTTTCTGAGTTTCCCGGTTATTGCACTCATCCTTTCAACGACTTCATTACCAAAGAATGTGAATTCAGTCAAAAGGGAATAACCTGAAATATAGTGCCATTTAAACAGAAACTTGCGAATTTGGGAATAAATTGGAGATATGCAATAAGATTAATTCGAAAATTATGTCGGAATAGACGTTGTCGCTTATTCAAGCATATTTAAATACACTTGAAAAGCTACGTATTTTCTTGGTAAATGCGATTTTTTTAATTTTTTTCTCCTCATTTTCATTTGTTTTTTTTCATTTTATTCCATTTTCACAACTTCAAGATTATATCGTTCTTTCGGGAAAAGAAATTTATTTAACGTCAGTGTTGGACCAACTCGTTTCTTTTGTGATTTATCTCTGTCATTTTATCCTACTGCAAATAATAACGGTGGTAGACAGTTACTAAGCAGGTTACATTTATCATCATCAACATCCCTTTCCAGAAATCCAAACGAATAGAGACATACGTAGAAAGTCTTTATCTTTTCAAATGCACGTTAGAATTAATTGTTGAAACGCGAGCATTGAATCCTTGAAATTTGGTTAATATAATCCATCTAAATTAGTGGAATACACATGTTATATACTTAATGAATTACATCTCAAAAGGGCAAAGTTAAAATTTATGTTCATCGGAATATTTTGCGGTCATAAAGTACGCTGGTGGACGTTAAAAATCCAACAAAATCTACGATTTACGGATTTGCCTGGTCAGCCTGTTAATTAGCGAGTATAGATTATTTCCTTTTTTTCTTAGAAAAGCAGTAAATCATAGATACGAAAAATTACCCATAAATTAACAATTTAATTGCCTCGCAAATATTTAAACAAGTCATCAGGTTAATTTTAGTTCCCCGATAATCTAACGAATGTGAGTAAATATTAGATTAAACATATGTTTGCGTGTACGCTAATGTTACTCTTACGTGAGACATAGCGAGATACAGTTTAACTTTTATTTTTAATTGGTGAATTTAGATTTACTTAAATTATATGTCCACTGTACTTGTATACCAGTATGCAATAATTTTCGAAAAAAATAAAATACTAGTGGTAAGAGGCCCTGCGTTTGATAGGGCGGAGTTATTTAATTTACACACACAATTTACAATTTTACAATTTACACACAAAGGCTACTGAGACTATGGGAATAGCGTCCCGTTGGCCCACCACCGTTTTCTAGCATAAAAATGATACATCAAACTCGCCAAAAACCACAGAAACGGTCCACATCTTTCAGGAGAGTGGTCCTAACAGATCATGCAGCCCTCAAATATCAATTCTGTCCTTTACGCCAAGAAAATCTGTACACATCCTACGCGATTAGTCGCAAACGACATTTCAGTAGGCCAGTTCCTACATACCTACTGAATTGAGGAAAAAAGGATGTCTATTAGGCTGGCGTGGCCATTTCATAAACCCCCTAGCAAACCAGTTCCATATTTTGTTGCTAATTTGTTACCTAAGAATTGATTTTGTTGCTCCAGTCGCTTCGCTGTAACATTTAATCCACTGCAGATGCTAATTGCTTAATATTAAGCTAGCATTGCCATCGTTTATTGGAAATGGCTGGAGCAACAAAATCAACTAGTTGGGTAACAAATTAACAACAAATTATGCAATTGGTTTGCTACTGGGCTTGTGAAGTGGCTACGCTGGCTTAGTAAACATGGAAGAAGATTCTGTAACATTTAATCCACTGCAGATATTAATTGCTTAATATTAAGCTAGCATTGCCATCGTTTATTGGAAATGTCTGGAGCAACAAAATCAACTCGTTGGGTAACAAATTAACAACAAATTATGCAATTGGTTTGCTGCTGGGCTTGTGAAGTGGCTACGCTGCCGAAGTAAACATGGACGAAGATTCTGGAGTTGTATTCATTATATTTTTAATGATTGCATCGAACGTGGAGTTTCTCTTGGATTCCTTCAATTACTCCGGCACCAACTCATGCCACGAATTTTTTCTTTGCAATTATGGATAATTACTTTTTGCATAATTTACATCAACTGTTTAACAAACACTACTATCTTGGAATTTGCCGAATTATAATTGCCAGCAAGTAAAGTTTGAACGCAAACTCCCAACACACATTAAAAAGTTAATTTGGTTTCCAGTTCCAGTTCCAGAAGAAGATTCTGGAGTTGCATTCATTGTATTATTGTTAGCCTGTCTCAAAAATATTTATAATAATGAATAGTAAGAATTGGACACAATATATTGAAATACCTTCTTGAATTCCAAATCACTCATTTTTGATAGTGTAACTACTTCCTTCGTTTCGATTTAGAGCAAAACATAACATTTGTCATAGTACTTTCAAAACTCATTAGTATCACTAGTTAAACCTTACACATCTCTCAATGTTGTTTATTCAGAAAACATACGCGTACAAATTTACATAAGTAACACGTTAGATCATCAAAATGCGAACCGGTAAGGTCGGAACGCGCTATTTTATCACTAATGCACAAGGTAAAACGGTAAACGAAGATTTACGTCCTTGGGGAGTTATTTTTATTTGGGTACCAGGGTTTGCTTTAAAGGGTTTCGTAATACCCCGATTCTCCAATATAAAGTTAATAAACCGCCCGATGTCGTGGAAAATACGTTTCATCTTTTACATACGAGATGTTTTGAATGCAATAAATGTAAATAGCACGCCGCTGGTTCGTGATAATTAAAGAGCTAATTTTTTCTGCACATAAAAGATATAATTATAATAATGGATATTTTCATTTGAGAAATAGACACTTGTAGATTATGTTTACAAGCGTAATTTACGTTTTCTGTTCCACAAATTCGTGATATATGTATTGTTAAACATTATTTACGTAGTTGTAAGTGATCTTAATTAATGCTCCTGTAATGCGGTTATACAGTTATTTTATATCGATTGTGATATATGCCAATTAAATACACGATAGCATATCTAATTAAGATATCACTTTATAATGATAGCAAGGACTGATGGGGGGTAGTATGACAAACGTTAAAGTATCGGTGCACTCCGTACCACAATCAATTCGAAACAATTGCTTCGGGATTTAATGGTTCCCCATTCGGTCGTACGGTTGACAATGGAAATCTACGAATTCCCGAAACAAAGCAATCCCAAGATACCGAATCCGAAACAAAACTTTTAGACGCTCAGTAAAAGCGAAACTTCAGTAAAAGAGAACTCATTTTCTCGTTAAGCAACTACGTACTGCAGCAATTACAATAAATTATATATGTTAGCGTATATAACTTCGATAACTGGTATTTATTTATATATATGTACATGTGTAGAATTCTAGCTTAGTTCGTACATACAGCTGCAGTATGTGTATAGATATCAACTTGGGTAAAATTCAAGGTAAAGTTTCGTCACCATGGCCAGTGTGATTCAGAATAGAAATCTGATAATACCTGGTGAATAAAAATAAGAACAAGCCATGACTTTCTTGTGATAAAGATCTTAGTTATAGCAAGGATTTATTTTAGAAATCATTATGTAAATGTATTCAGTTACTATACTTAAATAGGAGGAATCTCATTATAAAATTTAATTTAAGAAACTTGCAGAAGTAGCGAAGATGTTTTTGTAATTGTCTATATCGCATATTATTCCTAGACATTTTCACAATTTTGCTTTTTAGCTTCCTAGTGTCGTAGCTGCAAAATCGGCAAAAGCAATTCTTAACGCCTATTATTATCCATTTTAGAATGATACTTCAATTACACTTAAAAAAGTTGAATTCCTGCACAATGCAAATTAATTTTTTTTTTGTGCACATTTGAATCAATTTATATATAGTCTTCAAAAGTAATATTTTTCTAATTTATTTTGTTTCTTCTTCTTGCAAAC
>LR736864.1:7212476-7225180 GCA_902654985.2 Oryctes borbonicus | reverse complement strand
ATTGCTCTATTGTTTTTTTTTTGTGCAGCGAGGTATTATGGTTTGAGGGGCTATTGTATGCAATCATCCTAGATGTTGGAGTCTCTTAGGTATGAGCTGCAACTCGTGCACGTGACGAGACGTGGCAAGATAACATTAATCATTTTATAAGATCTATGTTAACGAGAATTAATAAGAGTGGCCCAGTACAAACCTTAATATTTGTGATATAAAATAATATAATTAAATGAACAATCGAGAGAAATAGAAAATCAAAAGATTTAATTAAAAATATTATTGTTCCTAACAAGAGATAAACATTAAAATTATGGCTTGCGCGATTATTTGCGGTTGTATAATGGTCACGGCAATATTTTAGTGGGTTTAGCGGGTAGATGTATAATTGTAAATCTTCCTGTTCTATGCCAATAAATAGTCTTTTATGACGGAGTGCCAACGACTTTTTTTACCCAAATTCAGAATCACTCTCTGAAGCCTTATATCCTGTATTACTGGAGTAGTAAGATGTTGCTGATTTTTTATCATGGTCTCTGACAGGTATGGCACTGGAATACGCGGCTAATACAACTAAAACTACAGTTTTGAGCTATACGGACATATTTGCAATATTTACTTTTTCTATAGTAAAGGCAATGAGAGATTGATGTTTGTTTCAGTATTTGCAACGACTTCATGTACCTGCATATTTCTTTCTTTTATTGCAGGTGGTTGGGAAAAAGGACATTTTTTCCAGTGTCTCAGAGAACAATTTCAGAGGACCTGTTTATTACGTATTCTTAAAAATAATTATCGCTAAGTAGCGTTACGTACATAATAAAGTTACGTGTTGTAATTATTTAATTTTCTTTCTCTGAATTCAATTATATAATTTATGCGGGGTGTGGAATTGAAAAAAATAAGAAGAATAAGAAAGATAATTAAAATGCCTTAGGTTATATATGATGGGAATAAGTTCTCTTAAATAAATTATTTAAAATCTAGGTATTTTGGGGCAACCTTGCTAATACATACTAATATTTATTTATCGGTTATAATATGTGATATTGAAGTATAATAAAAATGATGTAATTATTGAAGAAGTATACTTGGATATATACTTCTTCTTAGAGTATAGTTGTTATCTATGTCACTAGAAATAATCCTCATTCCTTCAAACGATAGGAATGAAATGGTGCCAGTATCTACGAAGATAGTTTGAAAGGTTTGCAGCCTAACACGGAAACAAATATCTTTGTGTCAAATTCAGTTTTATTTCTCTACCGAGTGAAACTCTGAGCCTAGTATAAGTTGCTGAGGCCAGACCTGGTGAATAGGGTGAGTGAATTTTTGCCATGGTGACAAGTGAAGTGTGAGAGGGTGCTTTGTCTTGGTGGAACACAACTTTTTTTTAAACGCGGTCGCTTTCCCTCAAACTTTATTTTAAAAATATAAATATTAACACATTTTAACACAGAGTTGGCAAAATATATTAAAAACAAAGATGTGTCGTAATTTTGGATAGGATTATTTGCCCCTATCTAAAATTAATTTACATTTATTGCAAACAAAGGAGTTCTTTTTATCTGAATTGGCGTATAGTTCATGTCCGCACGGCATGCTTCGAATCCATTTCTCACCTTGCTGATCTTACACAAAATATAATTCCGCGTTCTCCTTTGTTTCCGGATTTACGTCCACCATCATACTGGACATCAGCCTCGGAATCCTTCTTAGGTTTGCCTGAGTTAATTTTCTTTTTTGAAGATTCCTTCTGTTTTTTTGAGTACTTTTTCCTCTCCTTCTCTGTAAGATTTTCAGGTAATTGATCTTTATATGGCAAACCAGTCATTAAAGATGCAGAACCTTTGTGATTTTCTTGTAGATATATAAACTCGACTACAAGATTGTATTGGACTAAACTCTTCTGATAGTACAAAATTTGATAAAGATAAAATTTATTTAGTGAATTGTTCGTGATCATCCTGTGTATTATCTCGAAATTTTGGTGTGTTTTCAGGGACCTGCTAGATGAAACAAAACTTTTTGTAAAGTATGACTTGCTAAAATCCGAAATAGGAAAGTTTACAAGTGTAGTTGGGTCCACATGGGGACACACTGTATCTGCATATTTAATGCAATTAAGGTGTTATCTGCAACATTTCGCGATAATTTTTTTTTTAATTTGTCATCCCAAAAGAAGTACATAAATAAGCCATGTTATAAAAAAATAATCTTTAATAATTTCATCTTATATACAACAAAAACGTAAAGACATTCATATACACATAAAACCTATAAAAAATCTTAATAATGGGAAAGATATTGTTGATAACCATCATGATGACCAGCGACTACAGGGACTACCACTTTCTTAACTTGAACCTCCTTGTGTACAACTTGGGGATGGGCAGCGTGTCCTTGTCTAATAACAACGGCATTAAATCCACTCTTCTTATCAGCGGTATATTTGACAATCCTAATGGTCCCATCGGCTTCCTTCAAGCTGTATTCTCCTTGAACTTGAACACCGTGTCTGCTCTCTTTCTGTGACTTGATATCTCCGGTGTGTTTGTCTTCGACAACGTATTGGAATTGGTATTCAGCAGGTCCCTGTACCAAGACGATTTATTGTAGTGCTTTTTTTGGAATGTAATTGTACTTACATGTTCTTCTTCTACGTGCTGTTCGACATGTTTAACGTAAACTGGAACTTTCTGAACGATAGGAGTGACAACTTTATGAATTATTGGAACTGCGTGTTGGGTGTACACTGGCCCAGCTATGACGTGCCCACCAATACCTCCTAGGTCGTTATTATTTTGATTCTCACCGTGACCTCCGAAACTAGTGGAAATATACGAAGTAGCATGGCTCTCAATTGGAGATCCAAAAGCTAAGGAAGCTAGCGCTGCCAATACAGTAACCTGTTCGAAAAAATAAACATTCTATTACATGCAAAATTTAATATTAAAAAAAAAATCAAATTACTTTGAAAAACATCTTTTGAAATAATTAAATGCGCTGAAGTATTGCTAGGTGTTGCTGCTTAAATTGCTAAGCGATAACTGATAATAATCACTGGTAACCCCTGCCTTTTATATTTGGTAGAGCTAGGCCCTTCACTAGGCCCAAAATAGAGTGGTTCCTCAACGTACACACATGTTTACGTATGGTGAAAATTTACAAAAAATCTGCGTCGTCGTTGCGTAGTTTCTTACGTAACATTTTGCATATTTATCGAGATATAATTAAGGGAACTTGTATACGAATGCATACATAGGAATAAGCAGTACCCACTTGAGAAGCGTTATAATTAGTCGCATGTGTACGTGAAATGAAAAGTTGTAAAGTTATTTTAACGTATCGATTTTATTTAAGGATTGGTCGTTATCTAATTGATTATACATACAAATTGGTCGTCAATATTTATATTGACACGTACTCATGCACTGGAAAAAGAAAATATCGCAGTCCTCTATATTTAAAAGCTAGATAACTGGTATTGTGGTATAGGACAAAAGCAAATTTGTACGAAAGTGAGCCCAAACTGCTTCGTCACTTGCTAGGCGTCCAAATATTTTGTCCCATCATACATCCATCCATCATCCTTGTTACGAAGTCTCTTCCGTAGATTTCGATAAGCTCATAATAGCAGATACAATAGGGCTTGCGCGCACGAAAAACATATTTAAATAATAGTCAGGTGCAAATATGTAACTTTTATGCAATTTACTGCTCCCTTACATTTTAATTTTTTGCATACAAAGCTGTTTCTATATTTTTTTTTGTAATTTTTTGGATTTTTCACAATTTCAAAAAAATTTATTTTTTTGTCAATTAGTAGCAATTTTTTCGTTTCTCATAAATTATTTATAAACATCAACCACCAACCTAACTTGTTGATTGAAATTAAAGAAAATATATTCCTTAATATTAATAGGACATTTATTTTTCACAACGTAAGGGTTACAGACGAATAAAAGATTTATTTTCCGTGAAGTATGAATCCATGGAGGACCCTATGTGAGATGTTGGTTACATAGGAAAAGTTTGAAGAAGGTCCAAGATTTTATCATAAATTCTTTTATTTTTAAAAAATACAATAATAATAATAATAGAAAACGTAATTGTTATAAAAAGAACAGAATAACCGAGATTGACAGATTATAATAGATATTCGAATAAGCCGTAATTCTCAGCAATACTGTACTCAAGTCTATTACAAAATCAAGAATCAAATCTCGGTCAGTAATTAAATTAAATTCTCGGATTATTGCTCCCCTTAATGAAAGTGTCCCCATAAGGAGTTAAGTCCGGGGATCTTGCGAGCCCCATTTCGGCCAATCCATCGATTATGAAAAACAGAGTCGAAATATTCCTTAACATTTAACCTAAAACGAACCGGATACCTATCCTGCTGGAACCAATTCCCTTAACTTTGACCAACTGCGCCTTCCAAGGCGGGACCAACACTACTCTTCAGTTCCAAATAGTTTTCTAATGAAGTCAAATTTCCTACAATTTCAAATGATCCTATTCTGCTGTTAAAAATTTCAGCTCAAATATTAATTTTTTGGTGTTTGTACACGCACAGGTAATCGGAGATTTTCTTCGGCCCATGCAGGAGTATTTTTAACATTTGGTTCATTATTTACAGTAAAAATGCATTCATCTCTAAAATAAATGGATGGTATGAAGTGCCGGGCGCGATTTGCTTTCTCTTCCATAATTTTACGGAAAGTGTTTCTGGATCCAAAATCGAGCGGAAGAAGTTCTTGAATGTGAAATTTTAATTTTGGAAACTGCTGAATAGTGCAAACCACACTCTGACGTAATATACTCTACAAAGAATTTTGATTTATCATAGCCAGTAGCATTTTTTCATCTACTTTATTATGACTTCCTATTGCCTCCATTGTATTCGTTTACAGCTACAGTAGCAGTATTGTTCATATACTAGGAATTGGTTTGTTTTATTTAATTCAAAATCATGGCTAATATTATTGGAAACTAATTATATTTCTGTTTAACATTGGAAGGAAGTCGAAAATTCAATAAGGAATGTAGAAACAGGAGAGCGGGAAATCGCATAAAATTAAATTACATGTTAAATGTAAATGTTCGCACTTGACCGCCAATAACCCGGTATGTATGTAAATGGTGTGACTTGGATTGTGTGTTTTATTCCATTAATCTCTTTGATGACATAAAATTAAATAATGTGTGAAGTTTCATTAAGCATTGTTGCTGAGGTTATTAAAATTTTAATTCAGAATATATACTTTTACAGTTATCCTACTTTTACTATTTACTTTTTGTCTTGTGGGTCAGGGTGATTGCCAAATCGGCCAAATCGAACCATAATCTCAAAGTACAGGTTTCTCGTTACGTAAGCACCGTATTAGGGGATTACATGCGTGTCAGACCTACATATATCTAAATGTGATCATTTCTATTTTTTATATGCAATTAAATTATATAACTGAAAATATTCGCATTTCTTGAAAAAAAAAAAAAATCCGTATGTTGTATTCCACGGCAATCAAGTTGCTTCTTGTAACGACGCATTGTTTTTCATTGCTGCTTGTGCGAAAGGAAAAAAATTATAGTATTTTCTCGTATAAGCTTATTGTGAGATAATTTAATTGGTTTTCAATATGAATAAGAGTAGCTCGCGTAAAAGTCTTAAATAGTTGCCTCAATTGGTAAAGAAAATGAAAAAAAATATATAACGGCCGATTCATTTTGCGACCTTGGTATCTGGCTTACTACTGCAGATGGAGAGTACGTATAAATTTGGTAAAGCCTAAAGCTAAATTGTGTGTTTGTTATGAACCCCAAGAAAAAAAGAATGGGGAAAAGCTCAGTTCATTCTTTTGTCTTAGGATCATTAGCGACGATTGTTTCCACATGATTAAGAAATTTCATCCTTACAAATTTTTCGAAGTCGTTTAAAATGACTCAGATAGTATACATTTTTAGTAAAGATTAGTAAAAATTCGAAGTAGATGAAGGAAGTGAAACATTAATAAATAACGAAGGATGATAACGATCAACTGGTAACGGAAATTCGTCCATTAAGACAGTAATATTGGAGTGAACATTAGAGACAACCAAGTCAAGTAGCCTATCATCGCAATTAGATACGGAATTATACTGATTGAATTTTAATGAGTTACAAAAGAGAGAAAAACGTTGAACTTGAAATGTATCGACCGCAAAGGTGACATTGAAAAATAAAATGAATTTTATACATAAAAATGTTTTTTTCTTGTCAAGACCAGGTATTTATCGAACTCCCTTGCTATTTTTAAAACCTTCTACCAGGAGGTCACTTCAATGGATTTTACATTAAATTGATTTAAAATCATCAAATTTTAAACGAAAACTGAGAAATCGATCGAAGGCGAAGGTTTTGTGGGCATCCGATGAAATCAATTATGAAGACAAGAGTTCATATAAAAATTGTGGAGTCAGTAAAGAGTTACAAAAGGAACCGGTGAAAAATCTTGAATCATTTTTCTAGACCGAACACGGTTGAATTGAAAGAAGGGTCCTGAAAACGTTTAGGATTTAAGGCAACATACAATTAGCGAATCACAACTCATCTCACAGCATACCAAAAAAAAATTCAGTTGAAACTTAAGTTAAAAGGAATAAAACATTTTCCAAAAAAACTTGCATAGCTATTTTGTTGTATTTAATTTTTTTAAGATTGCTTTGTTTGGATTAAACCAATTTGAAGTCTGTAACGAATTTTTTGAACCACTTCATTTGTTCCGGAACTTATGTTACACGGTGTATATGTAAGAATGTGACAATATATACATACGTTTCAAAACACTTTCGCTTCTGCTGTTAGTAATTTGATCAGATTCAGTACTCTCAAAATTTAATTAACCAAAGAAATTTACAGCTTCAATTAATTGATCACGAAAAATTTGTACCTAGAGATGAAGTAAATGAAGCCGCTAATTTATTTATTGTTGGTTTAGGCTAAGCCATTATGTATGAAATTAGTTGAGAATTTCAATTATTAAAGCCTTACATATTGGCGATAAACGTGATCATCTTTCTTTCTTGGAAAAACGATATTTTCGTACGCTTATATTGGTTATTTACAGTAATTTGTTATTTTTTGTGAAGCTGTTAAATCATTTGGACATGTTTATTCGAAAATTTTCCGTCACACATATATACATAAATATTCTTATGTAAGTACCTAAGGTGATTAATTCGAAAAAACAAAACCAATATGGGAAGAAATACCCATCGATTCATAACTTGGTGTATTTATTTATACATAATTGAAAATTAATTATTTCAAGGTAAACTTCGTCTGTCTAATAGCCCATCTCGGTTACTATATGTATAAATAGTTAATTACCCACACACATTTACGTTATCAAGACCCTATCAACATTTTTATTGAATCATCTTCCCTGGTGTAGACTAAAAATAGAATCGAAAACATAGGAATGCTCTCGGCCTTATCTATTATAGCACCAACTATTAAACGCTATACCTATTTCTGAAACACAGGTATTCACTAACAAGGCGAAAAAAAGGTAGAAAAGGAATCGGTGAATAGTTTAACCAGGAATGTTACCTTTTTCACACGATTAAGTTACACGCATAACACCCTTTTAAAATTCCAACGTGTACTACCACAGGTTTCTGTTACGGTCCACGGCCAAAATGACAGGAATGTGGCCTCACTCACGTCCACTGGGAGACGCCTAAATTAATTACTTCTTCAGATTACCCGGACATGTAATAGGATAGATAGTTTGATAATTTGATATATATTGTTTAACCGGTACTTAAATTGATTACTAGAAGGGTAGGAATGTGTCACCATAAAGGTTTCCTCGTGAGTTTAGTATCAATACAGGTGATCCTTTGAAAAGTTAATATTTAATTAGATACGAAAAAATTGTGAGTAGTTGGATTAACAAAAAGTGGAATGTTATTATTAATGGTCGTTGCCATTGTTTGCAAACACAGAGCGCATTAAACTACTTTTTGGAGATGCGTTGCCTTCTGAGAGAATTCTTTCAGATTTAACTTAAATTAAAAAAGCAGAAAATCGAGTTAAATGATAATAACAAGTCTCTCATTTTTATTTTCAACGCTGTGTACAAAATAGTTTTATTTACTTGTCGTGTTTGTGTTTGTATTGAAAGTCTACGTTGAAATCTTATTTTTCTCAACTTTTACGTTAATAATCTAAATCCTTTTCTTCCGAGTTGCTTTGTTTAGCTCCCCTCTAGTTGCTTTCTTTAGCTTTTCAAGTTAATTTTCTTGCTTATTTTCTTCTCAATTACTTTTAGCAGTTTTACATGAATACCAGGTGTGTCGGTAATTCCTTTCCGGTTTTTCCGGCAGATGTCACTGGCCATAAGTATGAAATGTTATGATTTGATACATATGTAATTTTATTCTACTGACATTAACCTTAAAACTACACAAGTTACGTTCCGCCAAAATAACAGCGTTATAGATTTATAATTTTTTGAAAATGTCGAGTTTTGTGCCTGAAAACGTGCATTTGCGGCACGCATTACTTTTCTTGTTTCATCAAAAGAAAAAAGCCGCTGAAAGTCATCGTTTGCTAGTAGAGACTTACGGTGAGCATGCTCCAACCATAAGAACATGTGAAACGTGGTTTCGACAATTCAAATGTGGTGATTTCAACGTTCAAGATAAAGAACGTCCTGGTAGGCCGAAAACGTTTGAAGACGCGGAATTGCAGGAGCTATTGGATGAAGACTCAACACAAACTCAAAAACAATTAGCAGAAAAGTTGAATGTGGGCCGAGTAGCAATTTGTGAACGATTACAAGCTATGGGAAAGATCCAAAAGATGGGGAGATGGGTGCCACATGAATTGAATGACAGACAAATGGAAAATCGAAAAATCGTTAGTGAAATTCTGCTTCAAAGGTATGAAAGGAAGTCATTTCTGCATCGAATAGTAACGGGTGATGAAAAATGGATTTATTTCGAAAATCCCAAGCGAAAAAAATCATGGTTATCACCTGGCGAAGCTGGCCCATCGACTGCAAGGCCAAATCGCTTTATTCGCAAGACCATGCTCTGTGTCTGGTGGGACCAGATTGGTGTCGTATATTATGAACTGTTGAAACCGGGAGAAACAGTTAATAGTGATCGCTACCGACAACAAATGATCAATTTGAACTGTGCATTGATCGAAAAACGTCCACAATACGCTGAAAGACATGATAAAGTGATTTTGCAACATGACAACGCGCCGTCTCATACAGCAAAACCAGTCAAAGAAATGTTGAAATCACTTGGATGGGAAGTTTTATCGCACCCGCCGTACTCTCCAGACCTGGCTCCATCCGACTACCACCTTTTCGCATCGATGGGGCACGCGCTTGCAGAGCAGCACTTCGCCGATTTCGAAGAAGTTAAAAAATGGCTCGATGAATGGTTTAGCTCAAAGGAGGAACTGTTCTTTTGGAATGGCATTCATAAATTGCCTGAGAGATGGACAAAATGTATAGAATCAAATGGCCAATACTTTGAATAAATAAATTTTAACTATCCATTCTAAGTAACGTGTTTTCTTTAGCGAAAAAACCGGAAAAGAATTACCGACACACCTGGTAGTTCTAACACCTTCTTTGGTTCTTCAGAGATAACTTAAAAACACATTTCGCTTTCGATCTTTTATCTAATGGTATATTCGAATTTTTCACGACGTATGGGTTCTTTCTAGTGATCATCAACTTTTTAATTTTTTTTTCGGCGCCATATTGGATTTACTCCATTAAATTAAAGATCGAATGTGATCTTGAGCTTTTAGCTTTCCCTTGCAAAACCAAATATCTTGAACTGAACTTGATAAATAAATACTGAAAATGTATAATAGAATCATGATCAGATATCAAATGCAAATTTCTTCGCGCTTTTGATAGATATATAAAATCTTGTAATAGCGAACTTTCTATTTGTTAAATAAAAACAGGCGGATTATATAAAAAAATAATCTTTATTAATTTTAAGTTACATACAACTAAAACATAAAAGCACCCATATACACATAAATCAAACAATTTCTTTAGTAATGGGAAAGGTATTGTTGATAACCATCATGATGACCAGCTACTACGACTTCAGGATGGGCAGCGTGTCCTTGTCTGATCACAACAGCATTGAATCCGCTCTTCTTATCAGCGGTATATTTGACAATCCTAACAGTACCATCGGCTTCCTTCAAGCTGTATTCCCCTTGGACTTGATCACCGTGTCTGGTCTCTTGTTGTGATTTGATATCTCCGGTGTGTTTGTCCTCGACAGCGTAGTGGAATTGATATTCAGCAGGTCCCTGTATTAAGGAAATTTGCAAAGAGTGGTTTGCGTAGTTTTTTTTTAAGGTAATTGAGAATTATTACACTTACGTGATCTTCTTCTACGTGTTGTTCGACATGATTAACATAGATGGGAACCTTGTTGATGATAGGAGTGACAACTTTGTGAATAACAGGAACTGCATGGTGGCTGATAATCTGTCCACCATGACCTCCTAGATCGTCACCTCCTACACTATTATATCCTCCAAAGCTTGTGGAAATGTATGAGCTGGCATGGTGCTCGATTGGCGATCCAAAAGCGAGAGTGGCTAAAGTTGCTACGGTAATAATCTGCGAATAGAGAAAATTGATGGCGTTAATTTAAACTTGTTTGCAAGTAATTATCTAGATGTTATTTACTTGAAAGAACATCTTTGGTGGTTTAAAGTAGTATTTACTGTAATTTCGTTTCCTTCGAAACAATTGGAACTGATACAAAATTTTTTCCAACCCCAGATTTTATACTCGAAGAAATAACCTTTCACTGCTCTCGAAAAGTTACCATTATTATGTATGCATGTAAAAAAGTTCCCTATAACGTTATTGTGTAATAAATCGAGATACCATATACGCGAATGCGAATTAAATTGATTCACATATCTACATACTTTTTATATTTTTTAAGATATTGAATTATATATTTTTTTTATAAAATTGGCATAAAAATGATGATTGATCTAATTGTAAGTAACAAACACCAAAAAAATTGGAAATAAAGAAAAGAAATAATTTTTCATGTAAGATTTTCCTGAAACAGGGAACGTACAATATTGATGCTTGAAATCATTTATTGTAACTATTCTAAATCGTATTTTTCTGAAATTATAACAAAGGCTCATTTAGGATGTGCGATTGAGAGTAGAGCGTTGCTAGGATCAATAGCGATTTGTCACTTATCTACGAAACTTCTCTAATTCACTCCGTGCATCTAAATCCCACCGAGTCTCAGGTTTTATTCTTGGAGAATAGGGAAGCATGTGAACCATTGAGTAGTATGGTAGATTTTAGAATTAATAACAAAAAAGTTTAGGTCTAAATCTCGACAATTCTCTTCGTTTTCGAAATCTATAAATATGTATAAGTAGCATATTTAATTCTAAAGAATTGCACCCTTTCTGCTCAGTCTTAACCAAGCAAATTAAAAGTCTATTGTGTGATACGTATGTTCTCTCTAATTTTTCCTTCATCCTTGTTTAGATTACTTCACAATAAAAAGTACAAAATTCATGTTTGAGATACATTCGTGGTATAAGAACATATCAACGTGTATCTCACACACCACAGAGCCATAAAGCGCTCGTATAACAGCGCGCACTTTTCATGCACTTGGTTCGTAAATAACTAATATATATATAGTTAAACACAAAATACTTAGAAAAAAGAATTTATTAGCACAAGTAATGTATAAGCACGCAAATTTTGGGACTACTGCTTTAGCGAAACATGCGTTAGATAAATTCAAATTTGATGAAATCAAAATTGTAAATATTTAGAATAATTATTAAAAATAATTGGTAAACAACACATAAGTATCGGCACCCTCCGCACCACACAAGTTTAATTGATTATATAGTAAAATAATAAATACTCCGGGACGGCCGTTTCGAGGACACGAATGGACCTCATCATCAACCGGTGACCGAATGAAGTGAGAAAAAACTTTTTCTAAAACTAAACATGCATGTACTATCCCTACTTCTGAGAACAGATATTCTTTACAAGTGCTTATTTCTATCTCTTGCACAGCTTGAAGCTACGACGTGCGAAAAATAACATGCATGAACTATCCCTTCTTCCGAGAAGAAATATTGTTTTACAAGTGCCTATTTTACCCTCTACGCGTCTTAAATTACTACATGTGAAAAACACGGCCAGATAGACGGGAAGATCTCTTTTATAACCCAAAATATAAACAAGTGCCAGCCTACTGCAAAAGGTCAAAAAGGACAGAGTACGACAACGGTCCGTTTTCTCTGTTCATCAGATTTTTATTACTTTTTATGTAAACTGTCTCGTACGCATCTAATTCTCGCGGCGACGTTACGTTTTTAATCAATTTTAAGTCTTCTAATTTAATACCATGCCCGGTTTCATTTATATGTTGTGCTACACTCGACGCGTCCAATCTGCCGTAGCGATAATTTCTTATATGTTCTTTGAATCTAGTTTCTATCGCTCTTTTTGTTTGACCAATATAGGCTTTATTACAGTGACTACATTCAATTTTATAAATGCCCGACCTTTCTCCCATTTTCGGTTTATCTTTAGGATTACCGAGAAGATTTTTAAGTGTGTTGCGCGAACCGAAGCATACGTTCATATCTTGACTCTTCAAAACCTTAC
>LR736864.1:7184613-7212466 GCA_902654985.2 Oryctes borbonicus | reverse complement strand
ATTAAATGATAAATTGTACGCCGTGCCAAAATAATTATTCGTAAATCAAAAAAAGTCTGTGCGAATACAAAATTGAAATTACACGAAACTAATCAATTCTATCGTTAAACTCCACCGCTGGAGGAAGCTAATTTGAAACGAACCGTTACAAAACGTCGATTAATAAAGGCAATAGTTGACTTGATTCTATCGATTTAATATTTTAGTATATAATAATTTATATAATTACAGTGATAATCCTATTTACTAATTCTCTTATTACATGCCACTAACGCGGATTTAAGATTTTAACGGTAGACTGGTAAAAACGCGTCTCAATTGAACCAAAAAATTCTCAATATTTCCCATACCTATGAACGAATAATTGAGGTAAGTTACCTGGCGGATTTGGCATCGAAGATTATTGCTGCAATCCTTCGTTAGATATCGAATTATGGGACGTTGTTTGAGAAGGTTGTCATTGTTTTTGTCTTTTTTTTTCTCAAAGAGCGGATTTATATGCTTTCTTTTGTCTAACGAATTGGGTATATAAATGGATAAATTGACAATTTCAGATCAGTGTTGTTCGAGTTTCAGCAATTCGAACTACCATGGCTTTCAAGGTGCGTTCACTTCAGTGGTATTAAAGACAAGTTTTAGATAAAATCGGTGTGCTAGATGATGATATTCAACAGTGCTGGGTTTATTTGTTTTTGGAAAACTTTGTGCTTCAGTTCTGGAGATTCGGAATTTTTCAAATTAGTGCAGATCCATTGAAGTTCTGCATTATTTTCTTTTGGTGAAAATCTCCTAATGAAGACATAGCTACATATGCCACTGAAGAAGAATAGCTTTCCAAATTCAATTTACATTTTTTTTCTTTACTGCAATAATAACAATTTGCAATTTTTCCAGATTGTAGTCGTTTGTGCCGTACTAGCCGTAGTCCAAGTTAACGGCGGCGGCGGCGGTGGTCATGGCGGTGGAGGTGGTGGCCATGGCGGCGGAGGTGGTGGCCATGGTGGCGGAGGTGGAGGAGGACACGGCGGAGGTGGTGGCAGTTCTTACGCCAACACTCACTTAGAAGCTTATGGAGGATATGCTGTTGGAGGTGGACATGGCGGTGGTGGTGGTGGACATGGAGGCGGTGGAGGTGGCCACGGAGGCGGTGGAGGTGGACATGGTGGCGGCGGTGGTGGACATGGTGGTGGTGGACACGGTGGTGGTGGACATGGCGGCGGCGGTGGTGGACATGGTGGTGGTGGACACGGTGGTGGTGTACATGGCGGAGGTGGTGGCGGTGGACATGGAGGTGGCCATGGAGGCGGTGGTGGACATGGAGGTCATTCAGCTGATGATGGACACGATTATTATGTAAGTTTCTAGGAAAAGTCAATATATATTTCCAATTATTTTTCGAATAATCCCGCAAATTGTATTTATTCTAACGTACCAATTTTTGCGGTTGAACATCCAAAGTTTATTTTACAAAAGCAATATTAGCAAACGCAGATTTTTGATAATGTTCCGAAAATTGAAGTAATTGACGTCGAATAGATCGAGCACGCTCCAAATCCACTTCTTCAGCTATTGTCTATCTTCTAAACTAAAGCCGTTTGTTCAAAACAAATAAACAGTACCAGACTTTCCTCAACTCAATTCATCACTACGTCTTTGTAGAAAAAAATAGATACATAGAATGCACTTAGTTTTTTCGTTGCATTCTAGACATATTCATGACATAATTCCTCGACAACTTCGGCAGAGGTATAAGTAAAGCATTTTTATGAACAACTTTTATATTTTACCTACTCCTTTTGTAAATAATGCTGGAATTTATTTTATAGTAGTGAAACATCATTTTGGAGGCATTAAACCAGTAAAGAGGGTAATGAACGTTAGGCTAGAACTTGTATTGTACGTGTTAATTAGGTTTAAGCCAATTTTGGAACGTTACATTGTAGTTTGTATTGTTACTAGCGCATATCATTATAGATAATATTTTATGAAGGAACTCTTTCGGATAAAATGAAAGGGAGTGGTCTCCCTTGGACACTAAATAAGTATTTGCTAAGGGCAGTATATAAGAACAAGTTACCCGACATATGAATCAAAATATTAGTGACTAACTGATTTATTGAAGAACAAATGTAAAATCATCACAAAAGAATCATCCATCAATTAAAAATATTCCCAAGAGATCGTTCTGCATGATCAAACGCGTCTTTTTTACTTTCAAATTCTCATTCGCTTCACTGATCCGTATCGGAAAAGTTTCGAAACGTCAATCTTTTGTTTGTTAATTGCCAATATTGTTAGGATTACTTTCAATTAATCACTTTAATTCACTTTTTCTTTTCGATTTCTTAATAATCTTCGACATTATTTCAAGGCTTATCCAAGATATAGTTTCGAATACGGTGTCGCCGATGGCCACACCGGTGACAAACATTCTCAGCACGAAGAACGCGATGGCGACACGGTCAAAGGACACTACAGCCTTCATGAACCCGATGGTACTTTGAGAGTCGTTCACTACACTGCCGACAAACATAATGGCTTCAATGCGCAAGTTAACAGAATTGGACAAGCGGGTCATCCAGCTTCTTACGGAGGTGGTGGCGGCCATGGAGGTGGTGGTGGTGGACATGGAGGCGGCGGTGGCGGTGGACACGGAGGTGGTGGTGGTGGACACGGAGGTGGTGGCGGTGGTCACGGTGGCCATTAGAAGTCATTGTTTTCATTGTAGATTATGTAAAGTTGTAATTTTATGTTATGTTATAATTGTTATAATTTCTGTTGAAGATTGATAAATGAATAAAAAAGTGTAAAAAACTTGTTGGTTTTATTTTTAACAGATTATTGTGATGATATACTAAATAATTTGCTGAAAAACTAGCATGAACTGTGCTAAAACTTCAGTTGGTGAATGGTCTTTAATTAGCATAAATTATCTAAAAAAATACTGAAATAAACACAATCGAAGACGTTAAACAAATCGCAGAACAACACTACAATGTGTTCTTTAAAACTAAAATAACCTCTATGATCAAAATTAGAACGTTCAAAGTATAAGAAAAGGTTTATCAAATATTCTGGTTTAAACAATTTACTAACTCATTGTCAGACTTAGTAAATTGTTTAAATATTTGGTAAACCGAATTTGGGGTTTCTATAAAAGTCATTACATGGCGCTAGTTCTTGTACTAACGTCCACTGCTCTGCTCGTGGAGGAGGTGGAGGTAGTCATGGTGATAGTGACTATTATGTGAGACCTATCGAAATTTAAATTATCGTACGAGATTTAAATATAAAATTTATTTCGATTCCGGTGTCTCTGATCACCATACAGGGGACAAGCATTCCCAACACGAAGCACGACATGAAAACGTCGTCAAAGGGCACTACATCGTATACGTCTCAGATAGTACTCTGAGAGTTGTCCATTACACTGCCGACAAACACAATGGATTCAATGCAGAAGTTAGCAGATCCGGATTTTCAGTTCACGATATTTCTTATCGAGGTGGTGGTGAGGAATATGGAGATGACGCACATGATGGTGGATATGGAGGCCACTAACGATAAAGAATGGTCTTGTTAATTGTTGCTAGATATTAATATTTATTGAAAATGTAAATTTGTTGTTTCATTTTTTTTTTTGGGTGTGAGGAACACTAGTAATGAGAACTGTTAAATATATTTGTCTCAATTAACTTTAATTGGTCAATTACATTTTTTAACGTTTTAGTGACGAATTATACATTTTATTGCACAATCCGGTATATTTTGGATACGAGACAAGAAAACCGTTTGCTGGACGTGCAATTTAATATATATTTATTGCAAAAATCTTTTATGGCGTTTTTTAATCGACGTAGATGTGGTCGAATAAAAATCAAATGTTCCTGGTTGCGTTCGCAATCATATATTGCGAAAAATGTTGGCATAGAATGTAATTTAATGCAATCATTCCTTCAATGCCAATCATTTTACGCTTAGGAGGATTTATTGTTAATTAAGTTAAATTTAATTGTAAATAGGAAAAAAGTATGTATTAATTTGTATAAGATTAAAAAAACAATCTTGAAATAACAAAACCAAGGATAAGAATGCTAATAAAATCAATTTTAGGAAGTGAAAGTACTAAAAATGTAGGCATTGGATTATTGTTGCCACCTGTGCGGCTTCTAAAGAAACAATAACTTTTCGAGTATTCCTACAGATTGCGTAGTTTCGATATATTAAGATATAGGGATTATCCATAAATGTATTTCGATAAATAATTAAATCACAACAAAAAAAATATAACATAATAACAATAATTGCTTAATATCCAGAATGCCCCGATGGATGTTCAGCATGTGCTTCTCTTACAACATGAGCGTTAAATCCATTTATTTTATCTGCCGTGTAGCGAACCGTTCTTATTGTACCATCTGGTTCATGGAGGGTGTAATATCCTCTAACCACGTCACCATCGCGTTCTTCGTATTGCATTTTGTAGTCCCCTGTGTGTGGATCTTTCACACCGTATTCAAAATTGTATTTTGGATAGGCCTTTTGTGCATGCGACAGAAATTGTTTTTAAATAATTGAGGTATACAGTGATCGTCATAAAGTCGCCACCAAATGAAAATGAAAAAAAAAATATGGTAGTAATTTGTGTTTGAAAATCTATTTAGTACCTATCACACTAAGTGATGTTATTTAAAGAATGGAGTTTTTGGAAGTTGTCATAATTTAAAAAGCGCTGTTTTTCGGAAATTATTGTGAAATTAGATTGATTGATTCAAATTTCACGAAAGGAAACTGTCTTAAACATTTCAAAAGAAAAAATTATATATTTAATTTTGGAAGAAATACGCCAATCCTACATTACCGAGCTAGACAACGTTACGAAAGTGTCCACCATCTGTGCGTAAACATTTAGAAAATAAAATTAAAGCCGAACTGAAAAATGAAAAACTGTGGTTATGTGTGGACGTAACAACTGACTGTTAAGAAATTTTGTACCTAATGTGATGGCACGTAAAATGGCGCCACATCAACCATCATCTTCAATTTTGTTAGCATCGAGACGAGATTGCCGAAAAAGCTCTGAAATCGCTGATTGCATACATTATCGATTTTATTTATACATACAACGCTGCTATAATATTTTATTTTTGGTATGTTTATGCATAATGCTTTAATAGCAGGAAATCAAATGCATATTTCATCCTTCCAGATAGAATAAATCTCTCTACTTCTATATTGACATCGCTAACAAGGTCGTCTCACGTCTCCACTCTTACACATAGTCTAATACGCTTAGTATAAATTTGCACATATATTACGAATCACACTCCCGAACGACCCCTCCCATACCGACGCCTATGAAGCGCACAGAAAGTGGCGAACTTTAGACATCACTTCAATATTTCTTAGTTTTAGTGTGAATTTCCGGAACAATTTGTGCTTGTTAATAAAATTTAATTTCATCGTCTTGTATAAAAAAAATAACTATTTCCATTTAAATTTGACCAAGTTTTTGTTACATCTTTTCTAAAAAAAAATTCTCCATTTAACTTATCTGCCCTCGAAGCAACCTTGTATGTATCATCTGCTATATTTAAGACCACCACAAAATAAAATGGATACTTACATAATAATCGTGATTCTTAAGATGATCAACAGGTTGCGCCTTATACAAATATAAATGGTTGTTAACATACGATTCTCCATGTTCACCAGCCTCAACCGCTATTACAACTATTGCGAATAACCAAATTACCTACAACAAATCGAAATTGATAAGTTTAACATCTTCGCCAATTGCGTTAAAAATCTATAACGTACTCACTTGTAGTGACATTTTGCGCTACTAATTCCGTAATTTTCTCGAATAGGAATGCCCATAATTGCTACGAAAATCACTGCTTATATAGAGGAATGCAAATCGTGCGATTTAAAAGGAAAATATGACTACCAAAACGCTTATAAAATTCTAATTCGTTCATTTAGGCTGCCTATTTTAGATCTCATGTACACTTGCATTGCTGGGAAACAACGTTGTGTCTTTGATTGCCCATAAACAAAAATGCCTGCATTTCTTATTTTTATTTTGTTAAACGGTTTTAGTTAATAGAATTCAATAATGTTTTTTGCGGCCACATTCTGTGGATACGCGTGATTGATAATTTTAGCTTATATAGGATATATACTAACGCGAGGTGCGTGATAATGGCAAATTATGGGTTAGTCAGTGATGATGCAATTGACAATGCGTTAGGCATTGTGTAAAGTGCATAAAAATATAATACGTATTTTGTTAGGTTTTTTTTTTACAATTTTCCTTTTGTACAAGATTTCACAAGCCTTTTAACAGTTTCTCTGTAAAAAAAGAAGCAAGGTCTTAAGATTATATTGCAAATTATTTGACAATCTTCATACAATTCCATCGAAAACAATGTTACTTGTTCTAGCCTTTTATTTCGATCAATTTGGACCAGCTTCTTGTAAACTTTTTAAGTCGGCTTCTCGTAGCACCTTCCGGCTATACAATCTTGGTTTCTTGATCTTCCATCGGGAAGGTTTATGGTCGTACATCTTTCGAGGCATCCCTTAACTAGGGAAAGACTGAGGCATATTCGGACAGTTTTCTGGAGTGCTTTGCTATAAAAGGCTTAATTCTTGTAGTTCCTGGAATACTTTTAGGTGGACAATATCATCACCCATAATAGTTGCGCCTTCCAACATTTCACCGCGTATGCTTCAGCTGATACACGCGCAATTTTTCCTACGCGATATGTAATTGGTTCCTCGGTTGCAAATTTTTGTATTATTTGTTTGATTAGTTTCGTCTTTGTAGTTTTGTTCGTTTCCGTCAATATTTTTTGTATTTTCCCGTACATTCTAAAGATAATAGAAAACCAGAGAAACACAAAAATAAAATATCAACCACAGAAATGAGATCTTTGGGAAAAATAGAAAATAAAACAAAAACAAATCAGAGATCAGAAACACAATGTTTAGATAAAATTTGAACATCTACGGTGGAAAAAATAGAAGAAGCAAAATCGAGGTGGTGTGAACATGTGAGAAGGATACTAGAAGCCAGAGTAGCTGGATTGGTAGCAAGTAAAAGGAAAGTAAGAGGTCGACCAAGGAGAACGTGATTGGAAGAGGTCGTCAGGAGAGGAGCCAAATGCGTGGGGAAGCTTTTGGGAGTGTTATTTAAATTCTCTTTTGGAGCATATCTATAATTTTAATTAAAACATTTTATTCAACCTCTTCGATATATATTTGTGTAACTTCATTTTTTTTTTTGCGGTTCTTTTCTGCATTACCACGACTTCACTGATCTGTCTAAGTCTATGTTTCAAATGGTCCACACACTTCAACATTTTGAAAGATGTGAAGAACATAACATTTATAATTCGTTACTGTTCTTCGTTGCATATTTTCTCATTTTACACTACGGTGCCGGCGCGTCAGATCAGGTGTATTCGTCCATGAAATTGTTGCTTGTTATTAGAAGCTTTTCCTGACCTTGGAAATACGTTGGGTGACATTTTATTGACTTTTTCCTCAAAAACATTGAGTTTCTTACCCGGCCGGTTATATACTTTAGTGTCCCCTTTTTGGAGATAATTGCTTTATTTAATCGCGGCACTCGTCTTGCTCCATTCATTACTATATCATGAATTAAGAAAAGTAAATGTTAATTATAAAAGGTAAAGTAATTCATCAAAAATAATAATTTTTAAATATTATATTCTTTTTATAAGGCGGTCGAATTCCTTAACCATACGTAACATATTTTGTTCGTCAAATTCACGTAATTGAAGTTTGCACCAAATCAATTGTTGATGAATTATCTTAGTTAAAAGTAGTATTTATGGGTCATTTCTTAAGTTTTAAAATTCCGAATTTGTTGACTAGTTTCATCAGTTCTAAGAATAACATACCGAAACGTTTACAAATCTATAAAGTTTTTATTGTCGTAAGCAGAAATGTACAAAAAGAAACTATTTTAAATATTTTGGCATCACGTTATTAAATACGACTTCTTTATATGATGGACTTGTTAGAGATGGTGAGAATCATAGATGTAATTAAGTCTTTGGTAAACACCCTTTTCGGCGCGTTCGTATTCCCCTTTGACAAGACCGCCGTCGCGAATTTCGTGTTGGGATTTGTGGTCGTCGGTGTGATCGTCTTTGACTCCGTATTCAAACTGATACTTCGGGTAAGCCTAGAACAAAGACCAGAATTCGTGTACCTATACATAAATGTACGTAAAATGTATTTATAGCAGTATATAAACAAGTTAAATATTTTCTATTCATTTAGACCGTACTTTGTGGCTTTTATCTCAATTTCATTAAGGAAATTTTTAAATTTAGAAAGATATTTTAATTATTAATAAAATATTGAAGATTGAAGAGTAAAGTAAACTCGAGAATAGCCGAATTCTGACGGTGCATTTGCTTGGATAATAATTTTATTACACAACCACCGATTGGAATTATGAAGAAATATCAACATAAACCGCCCTTTGATATTTTATATTGTACATATAAAATATCTAAAAATTTTTAAAAATTAATAACGCAGAACAAAAAAATCGATGTTATTTTAAAAGCAAACAATTACGTGTAAATATTTATAAATTTACATAAACGTCATGCCCCCCGTCTCCTCCGTATCCGCCGCCGCCGTAACCTCCGTAACCACCGGCTAATGCGAGGGTTACCAGAAGACACAGGACAATCACCTGAAAACAAAAAAGATCGTCAGTTTTAAGTTCTAAAACGATTAAAAGGTACTAGATGCAAAGTGCGTAACATAATTGATTAAAATTCATTTAGCTAATTGATAACGCGTAATATTCATGTTACCTTCGCCAAGACCATTTCGTTGAGTCGGATAAAAGTTCTAGCGCTGAAATGATTGCGGTAACCGCAAATATTTTGTTTATATACCCATAGAGCCGCACGAACCACGCTAGTAAGCCGTCACGGTGTTTGAAAACAGTTGCTAGTATTGCGGGTTTTAGATATTTTTTCCTTATAGCAAGCAAGTGCATTAGGTGTACCCGTGCATGTACACTAAAGAGTGTAAATATTGCAATATCCGTTCTTAGTATGTATTCAAGAAATTGTTTTTTTCAGAAGTAACGGAGTAATTATTAAAAAGTGTTGCCAACCTACTCCACAATTAGAAAGACCTAAATGTTGCTATTTTCATTTTTATCAGAAACATCAATATTTTTCGAGTACTTTTTCATTCTTTAGTGGGCTGCCGCTATTGAAAAAAAAATCACAATTAAGACATACGCAGTAACAGGAAACACTGGAACAACTAACATTAATATATAAAAATTATACGCAAGACAACAGTTTCACTTCAGGGTCTTTTACTATTCTGCGATGCGGCCAATTAGTGGCATCGGGTGTTTCGCTATACTTCATTCCAGTTCTTGCAAAAACACAGGCATCTAGATAACCTCCGAAAACTTGGATCTTCCTTTGCGGTCAGTGAGATTTAACTCACCTGGCGAAATTAACATATTTTACAGTCTATACTCTCTTTAATTATGCAACTCTCGATGAGGACGTGTTGCGCTCTTTGTTTATAGCAATTTGCATTGATATTTTTGCTAATGAATGTACATATCCACTGTCAACGTTAGTTCGAAAGTAGTTCAATGAATACACGTAATTGGTCGAAAAAGACAGGTAGGCTGGAGCTACGAGACGCTTTTTTCGGCCTGAAATTTACAATTCGATCGTTGCGAAAGGGTAGCTGCGAATTTGTTCGCCATATATTGGACGCTGTACGTGCGATATGTCGAAACACATTTATCTGTCGCCGGTCGGAGGTACGTTAGCGAGATTAGCGCGATATTGAATTCAATTCGCGACTTTCAAATGAGGGAATTTTGTTATCGATATGATATTTCGAACGATTAAATGAAAGTTAATGAATTTTGTTATGGTTAAGAAGAAAATAAGCAGGTGTCGAAACATAAGTATTTAGATGTGAAGATATTTTAATAAAATCCAAACCACTTCGTATCTTTTGATTATTTACTTGTTATTCTTGATATCTGTTTTAAATTACGTAATAAAACTGAGTTATGTGTAGAGTACACAGTGGTTAACAATGGGTAAATCTACATTTTTTTTTTTAAATCATGTAAATGTAACATTTATACCACAAGGAAGAAGGCGGTCACCCGCGGAACCTAAACCATATTGATCTATTAGTTTCTCATCATTTTTGTCATTGCAACAAACCCGTTTTATCCTATCAGAAGCCAAAATCACTAATAACGGCCCTTCAATTTATCACAAGCAAATTCAGAGAGTCACTTATGATAAAATAAAAGAAACAGCTCTCTGTGAATTCTTGGAGGGTGCTCTTGATAAAACCTTTTTCGAAAGCATAGAGGAAGCAGCTTCAGTAATTTGGGTGAAAATGTTTCACGAAATGGATTAAAGCCACGCTTCAAAACGCTTCAGAAACGACCACAACCACATTAAATTATTTTACGGTGTACTAATAATTCCCGATGGTCGACCGCGACTATTCTAGCTAAGTTCTCGATTATAAAGGTGGTCTGTAGCGGGCACGAGAGAGATGCGAAACGGGTGAAAATAAGCAATCTGGAGTCGTTCGCGCGCCAGATCTACGCGAGCGATTCGATCGGTATCGAAAGAACTTGGGAAAATGAGAATTTCGTTCGGCGAGCACAAGTATCCGGTCGGGGTGAACGCGGATATCATCGCATCTGAAGAGTTTTTATTCCAAATTTGAAATTGAATTTTAGACGAAGGTAACCATGTGACAAATATGTAGATTATTAATAAATACGTCTATATTCGATAAGGTAGCTAAGCTGCCTGGTGACTGGGATGTTTGGGGATCTATTCTGTTGTCCAACATCTACGATTTCTTTTTGTTTTTCTGTTATTTTCATTATTACGAAAGAAAAAGATTTATGAGTTGAACATTTTAATACGTCACATTTGTACTTGCATTGCGAGATGATTGATTAATTAATTAAAAAAGTATATCGCGCGTATAGATAATAGATTTATAATACAATCATCAACATAAAAAAAATAATCTAGAGGCCGCTATTACGTTCACATTGTTCAGGGATCCGGCCTAGTCTGCCGAAGGCAGCACAAGCTTTAAATGATGTTATGGTCATATACAGCAATTATTAAAACCATGATCACCTATGCCTCTAGTTTGGTGGCCAAAAACAGTACAGAAGGCTGTACAACAACAGCTTCAACAAATTCCGGGACTTGCATGTTTCAAAATTTCAAAAGCGATGCGTACTTGCCCATTGTATTTGGAAACCTTGCTGGGACCATTACCGATAACATCGGAAAAGGTCACCAAATGATGTCGAATTACAGTTAGACAGATAGCGGGGGCTGTACGCATGCAAACATGTCCAGATGCGCACAGACTTCTCCGATTTTATCGGTAATGGTGGATCTCCGAGCTTTAATTTTTTCCTCCGTAAGAGTAAAGGCACCTGCTCTTGTTGTGCTCTCATTAGTAGCAAATATATTTCTGCTACATTGTGGTGCAAGTAAGAATGTACAACTTGCTTCATGAGTTTCCGACTACCTTACGCTAATTAACGAAACTAACTGAGTGGGAAAATTAACTGCAATTTTCGCCTCTGGCGTAGAATAGAGGATGCTAGTAATGATTATTCTGATTAGTTATGCTCTTTGATACTGTCCTATAACAAGTATTGAGGTTTGTGGTATACAAATAGATTATTTGCATTCAAAAATAGATTTTATTATTTATACAACAATAACGATTACAATAAATACAAAAAAATTGTACAAAAAACCATTCAATAATAGGGACAACGTAACATAACAAGTAATAATAGCTGTTCATTTCTAATGGTGGCCACCATCATGTCCACCGTGTCCATAGACTGCTGGATGTCCAGCGTGACCAGATCTTTCGACGTGAGCATTAAATCCATTATGTTTGTCAGCTGTGTAATGGACTGTTCTTATGGTGCCGTCGGGTTCGTGGAGGCTGTAATATCCTTTTACTACGTCCCCGTCACGTTCCTCGTGTTGTTCTTTGTGGTCGCCAGTGTGACCATCCTTAACGCCGTATTCAAAATCATATTTTGGATAAGCCTGGTCAAAGAAAAGAAGAAATTAGTATTGGGCGCCAATTGGAGGAGTGTGAGAATCACTATCGACGAAGATGGGACAATGAATGGGTTCGAATGATTGAAATGAAATAATTTATATACTTACGTGGTAGTCATGAACATGTCCGTGTTTATCACTAACTGGTTCTCCGTGGTAGGCGTGGAGGTGATTATTGTTGTACGAAGATCCACCGTGTCCACCAGCATGGACGAGAGCCGCAAACGCACAGACAGCAACCACCTGAAATATATTCAAAGTTGATGAAAATCTCTTCATGTATTTTAATATTTATCACTTTTCTTGTTTTTCGATATTGTAACTTGTTCCTAAAGCACTTACTTTGAACAACATTTTTGCTACGTCGAATTCACCCGCTAATTTCGGAATGATTACGCATTGTCTTCGTATCGCTTATATACCCTAACTAAAGTCCAAAACCTTCACCGACAATTCGTCAAGAAATTCGATAAGATTAGTTGCAGTGTAATAGGTGGTACCATTACTTCTATCTTTTTCCAGTCGCTTTTTTTTCAGCACAAGAATGAAAGTTTTGTTTTGCTTTTTGTTATGCGTAGGTAGTATACAGTGTCAAATAATTCTCTTGCATAATAGCACCGTTAAGTATGTAAATAATTCGTTTTTTTCTTGTTACTGAATATTTCAGGAGAATAATAAGGCCAATTAAAAAAGGTTAATTTGCATGTAGTTAATAATTTCGATCGGCTTGACAAATTAAATATGTCTATGTAAACAATTGAGTTTTTAAAAAGGGAATGGTCCCGTTTCGTTAGCGCTAACTTTAGAAAATGAGGAAACGATTTTATTGTGACCTTAATGCTTCAATAATTCTTGAATGTTCTTACATCTTCTCTTATATCTTTAAATAAGGAATTTTGTATAAGAGAATATAAATATGATCCTTGAGGATATAGTTTATTTATTAATATTCCATAAAATTTGTATACGCACAAATAAATAATAGCTTCTTTGTCGGTAATTGATTTACAAGCTTATCAACTCTATATTCTAACCGATTTATCCATCATTCTAGTTGAGAAGGGGAATGCGTGGTACATGAGGATTTAAACCACATATGAGTTATTGGTTTTTACACCAGTGATAACTGCTTGATTTAGTAACTAGAAAAAGCATTAATTTTCCTGATTTCAGTGTACAATAACTAGAATTTTAATCAAAAATGTACCCCTGGCGTACTCAGTTAAAATTGTCCTTTTGGAGGAAGCAACCGCACGACAAGCTCACAGAAAAGATTCTCCCTTGTAGGTAAGAATCGGCGCGCATGACAGGCGGAGAAGCTAGAAGTCAGTCGAGAGGCTGGCACGAAACCCAAGCTACTCGTGTGGCAGATACCCAAGTCATCCCGATCAGTGCATTCCATAATACAGTAAGGATGATTGACTTCAAGATGTTAACGAACATAAGAACGAGAAGACAGGAGACTGACGTGGTATAGAAAACTTTCAGGCAATCAATAGTTTGTTACTTTAGCCATTATTGTTTAACTTCATATATTTTTTTTATTTATTCTCCTATTTTTCTACCATTATTTTCAAAGTACTATTAATACCACATCGGAAAATGCCTAGAAACCATTCGCAAGAATGTATTTCTTAGCGCGGCAAATAGCGGTGTTAGGTGGAGAAGAACACGCTCGGAGCCACGTTCATGACACATGATGGGTAAAACCATGCCCGTGGGCTAGCGTATTTTTTTCTTTCCTCACATTGCTTTTGCCGTGAGTGATTTCATCAATACAATGAGGAAGTTATATTTGCATTCTTTTGTTACATTTCCTTTCTTTTGGACGTAAGCTATTGTTAATCTAGTTAAATGTTAACAGAGTCAACGTTTGAAGATGGAAAACAATACTGGGGATTGTAGCCGATAGAAATAAAAGATTTCCTTTTATGAGGTTCTAAGCTTTCTCATATGTTATTTATAACATAATCTCGTTTTCGTCGCATGGAGTTTTACAATTATGTTTGAAATCTATGAGTATCGGGTTTCTTCTTTTTTAAGCTTTATTTTAATAAATTGTTTTAGTAAAATCTGCTTTTATTCAGTTAATTTACATTTAATGGAATGTTCTAGGAAATTGGTAAAAAATAACAGAGATAACTTCTGTTTGGTAAATCTTCTCCTTAATTCCATTGATTACTATAATTTTTTTGTTAAAGTTTTTTTTGTTTAAAACCATTCCAGGAGTATGTTGTGATATTTTCTATAATAACTTTCAATAACTTCAATAGCCGTGCAACGTGTTGTTTTGCGTTCAACTTTTTAGATGATTTTGTTGTGTGAAAGAAAATGATTTTTTTCAAGTAAAAATTAAATTTTATTAAAAACACAGATATATAAAATATATATAAAAAAACAACAAATGTACATATATCCACATAGCATTCAATTATAGGAAAATTCAGCTAATTAGTAATGTCCACCATGTCCATGCGCTTCTGGATGATAGGCATGGCCAGATCTTTCAACATGTGCGTTGAAACCATTGTGCTTGTCAGCTGTGTAATGGACAGTTCTGATGGTACCATCGGGTTCTTGAAGACTGTAGTAACCTTTAACAACGTCACCATCACGTTCCTCGTGTTGTTCTTTGTTATCATGGGTGTGTGCATCTCCTACGCCATATTTGAAGTCATATTTGGGATGAGCCTAAAAGAACAAAGAAAATGTATTCGAAATGCGTTTATAGGAATAGATTTTAAAGCATTTACATGATAATCAATTATATGTCCATGTTTATCTGAGATTGGTTCAGGGTGGTAGGCGTGCAAATGATTGTTGTTATGGGATGAAGCTTCATGGTGTTCCACTGAGGCACACAAAGCTACGAGAGCGCTCAAAATCACGAACTGCAATTAGAAATTATAACAATAGCTTTTTTTTAAAGCGAAAAGTATGAGGATATTGTATTTACCTTAGTTGCCATTCTTTTCAAATTGTTCTGCTTTACACACTGAGGTGTTGTATGTTTTGCTGAGTTTTTGAATGTGATATCGGATCGGTATCGATCACCACCTTATATACCGCTTCAATTCATTGATAAAAAGGGGGAAGTGATAATAACTTTAAAAAATGAAAGTCACAGGTATCCGTAACAAAACTGCTGTCGTATATTTGTAGCTATGTAATACAAAAACGTAATCATTATAAATTTTATGTATATAGATGTTATATCTGCATGGATTTTTGCCACTCGCGTGAAAGCTTTTTTTATGTCTTTCGATTATGTGTTTGATTGACTGCAACAGCATAATGCCTCCATATTATAAATAAGTCGAAGCGCGTGCTAGATAGAAATTTACGTTTTTTTACGCGTGACTTACTACGTCCTTTTTACATAAATGGATATCTCTAAATTAATAGCAGGATTGCGTTTTTTCCATCAGTTATTGGCCGGAGTTATTGAAATTTCGAAATGCGTTAATAGATTTTTTGTTGTTCTAAATTTTATCGGCATGTCGTAGCCTATCTCAAGACCATGACATTGCGTTCTATCTGGTTCTACTCATTGAAATAAGATACAGAAAATTTTGTTGTATTATTGCATCCATCATTAGCAGCACTTGTAATGTAAGCTGCGAAATACTCAAATGTCTACTTGATGTAATTGAGCAATATTGTAATGTTGTCTATGCTAAATTTCAAAATCTTTGTTTTTCTTTACATTTCAATGCATTTTGTGAAAAATCGTGATTTCCTATAAAATATTTCAGGCGTATGTAAAATGAGATTTTGAATTATAGATTATTACAATAATTCCATTTTCAACAAAACTACTTGGAAAGCGTAAGACAAACAATGCGTATAGACATGCAAATATTGTTCTCGTAAATACTTAAAAAAAATTAAAGTGATTTTTGAATATTTTGGGTCTCATCGCCCTAAATACGGATATAGAAACAAGCTTAACGCCAATAATTGTTCTTCCACTCCTCTTTAAGATACTGATGGCTTTCCAAAATTTAATGTTTGGGTGTTAACAAGAAAGAAGAAGAAACCTTGCTATAAAATCATTCCGTAACGCGGCGGATCTTGTGACATGTATATTTTTTACTTGCAGCTAACTTAATAATCGGAAAATACAACATCTAGGTCATGGTTGGCACAAGGAAAATTGCACGCTGTGCAGAAATTTAGAGGACTGAAATACCGAGGAATATTTCTTCTTTTTCGTACCTTACTTCATTTGCTACATTCCGTTCGGACTTCTTTCTAACTGATACGCTGTTCAAATTGCATAAATTTTCGCATAATGTGCTTTCACATAATGTGTTTTATCAGAACCGATCGACAAAACTGTGTTTCGTTTGGTGACTACCAGGTTGCAACTTGCATTAGGCTAGGAGACGCTGCAGTTGCAAATTTCTGTGGCTTCTGTTCTAGCTACCAGATTCAAAAAATATATAATATATAAGACCATATGTCAGAAAAATACTTCGAAAGGCACGGTGACCAGAGACCAGTGACTTAGAGTATGCTAAAAGCTTCATTTAAAGCTTCTAATATGTTCTCCATAAGGTTTCAGTATTATAGCTTTTCAATTTACAAAATTTCTCCCAAAAACAGAAATAAAAATGAAAATCCAGGATGTGAAATTTGAAGGATAACTTATACCTTAGAAAATAGGAAAAACGCGCCAACTTTGGCAAAGATTTTGTCAACTGATTATATTAAAAACTATAAATTTTCCTATGAATTGCTTTATTTTTATTTATATAACATGCAAAAATACTGTCAAAATTCTATAATAACAAAACATTATACAACAACATTGATAACACGAATCATAACACACAATTCCCTAAAATTCTAATAATGCCCATGGTGATGACCATATGCAGCAGGATGTCCAGCATGACCAGACCTTTCAACGTGTGCGTTGAAACCGTTATGCTTGTCAGCCGTATAATGGACGGTCCTGATGGTGCCATCAGGTTCGTGAAGACTATAGTATCCCTTTACCACATCACCATCACGCTGCTCATGTTGCTCTTTGCGATCACCAGTATGATGGTCCTCTACGCCATAATTAAAGTCATATTTAGGATATGCCTGAATGCAAAAAAAATCACATTGAGCAGAGAAGTTTTGGTGCGCTGGGATTCTCCCACTTACGTGGTAATCGTGATGGTGACCATGTTTATCGCTTACCAGTACTGGATGGTAAGCATATAGGTGGTTGTTATTATGGGAAGATCCACCGTGTTCCAGAGCTTGGCAAATCGCGATTGAAGCACTTAGAAGAAAAATCTGGATACGAATTGTAAAGGTGTTTAGAAGACAATTTACAATAAATACTACTTACTGTTAACGCCATGTTCCTACAATCTATTTATGGTTCTCAGCTCCGGTGGCTGATATCACTCTGCTGCTAATAGACAACCCTACCGCGTTTATATAGAAACATTTACATCTTGAACGGATAAATAAAGTAAATAGTTGCATTATATCCGAGGGAATTTCAAGAACGAAAGGTATTCTTAAAGGCGCCGAATGTTGATTGTTGTTTTGATATGAATTTATTATAAGACAATTATTTTTACATCGTACGGCCGTATCCGAAGCATTTTTTCGGCCAATTCAACATCGTAGAAACAGAATGCGTAGGAATTAAAGGTAATGTTGTAATAAAGGCCGTATATATTATTAAAAATTAAAAGTATCCGCGCTATTACGTTAGATTCGATTATGCAAAATTTAATAAAAACATCTAGAAACAAAAATATGAAAAGAATGTTTTATTGTGCACAGTATATATGTAGCAACGTTGTATGTACGTAAATATATGTATAAAGAGATAATTTATTTATATATAAGTGTGTAAATACAGAAATCAATTCTGGTTGATTTATATTCAGCTTCTTGCTGATTCTATTTTTGGATATTCAAATGATAATGTTACATAAAATGGTCTTTTGCTCTTTTTTAGCTCGTTAGCAATCGATAAGTGGGTTGGTTGTGTTAGTATTAATGGGCAGAGGCACAGAGGCCTTTGGTCACTGCGACCTTAATAGATCCATTGTAACAAAATGCCTTTATGACTGTTAGAGAAGTTGGAGGCTTTTAATAAACCTTAAAATTCTTCGTTCCTCAGTTCAGTAAATGTCAAAAACAGTTTACTGAAATATTGTTGTCGGGTGCCACTGATGGCAACACAATTACATAAAATGTGTTCTGCCGTCTCTGGATCTTCTAGACATAGACGGCATATTTGATCCTCAGCTTTTCCTAGATTGAATAGGTGATATTTTAGGGCTGCATGACCTGTTAGAAATCCCGCCAGTAATCTAAGGCCCCTTTTGCTGAACGATAGCACTATTTTTGCTGTCTTAGGCGAGCCTGATATAAATGCTTTCGACTGTTTTTGTCCAGGAACATTGCCCCAGTACGAGGTCCTCCCATACTTTTATTACTTGTTTTATGTGGCTCTCTTGTAGGCCGCAGAAGGGGCTAGGACCATCGAAGGGCATGTTGGCTGCTTCCTTAGCTAGCTTGTTTGCCTTTTCATTGCCCCCAATCCCTTGACGGCTTGAGACCCATCGCGGTTTTTCTGTCACAGTTTCCTTAAATTGTGTATACATTCGTGAATCAGATCAGATCTACAGGTCAACCGGGATATCCTATTACCTCTTTCGTGGGCAAGCCTTGTTGAAACCGGAGGTCGGCAGGTATCCGAAGTTCGCTTACTCGTGACCAAGATTGTCCCATTTGGCCATGCCCCGAGAGGCAAAAAGTAAGCTGTTCCACCGTTTATGGCTTTGGGGTTGAGAGATTATCTCCACTCAACCCGGGCGGTTAAATCAAAGTCCCCCACACAAGACCATCTATAAAACGGGCAGGTGTATGATATATCAGCAGCTGCTAGCTTGATTAGTTAGAACAGACCACCGGTACCGTTAATCCCTGTGCAAGCCCTTAGCCACGACACGACAGCTGGGCAGGGAGCTTGTTTATCCACTGACAAGTCTAGATCCGACATTTTCAGTTTTAAACAGGGGCACCTCTTGAAGGCTCGACATACGCCGCGATGCCGGTCTTGAGATGCAAGCATCACCTAAATGCTGCATGGCCGAAGGGTATAGGTCGAAGCCTTATCCCACAAGCCCACAACACTCTCACCCCCTGGGTTGGTTGTATTTATTTCTTTAAGAATTGACTTGATAACAGATTGAATAAAGGTGTACTTTACACTCTAAGAAATGTTGACGTTGATTTTCATAAAGTAAAAGTATCTAAGCATGAATTAAAAAAATAACATTAAATACCATTTAAAAAAATTATCTATCAACTTTTGACTTGAAGCAATAATGAATTGGCATAAAATTTTGCATGCAGAACGGCCACTACTAGATGTTTGTACTCTTTGGTTTGTCGTAAACATCCACTTAACGCCAGAGATACATAAGTAACTATTGTAATTGAGTAATTGCATTCGTTTAAAAATAATCCCAATAAAATTTTGAAAAACAATCTAAATAACGATTATACGAAATACAAACATCGGCAAAAACGACATGCTCAAGTCTGACAAAAATACCAAAAGCTTTCCACAGTCCATTTAAGCGGCAAACACGTAATTGCCAATTTTTTGCGAATTACCATTTTCAACGTTGTTACGTCCTGCTATATCGACCGCGAAAAGAAATCAATTAATATTTACGGTACGACAATAACCAGAACAATCCGATCTAAGGCGCACGATCTTTTTGCAATGAATGGAATTTCAATAGGCATAAATGAAAAATAGCTATTTTTACTTAACTTAATCGTGGAAGAGAAAAGATATGATGAAAATTTGCAACACTGTAAAAAAATGATAATGTTAGACTTTATTATTAAATGTACAGGGTGTGCGCTAAGTAATACAATTACATTGAAAATTAGCATTATATTAAACGTCATTACTCAGATCTAGAAGGTAACGAGCTAGAGTTGAGTACTTGGTACAGAAATTATAAAAAAGCTTAAAAAATTCCTGTTAGTGTAATTATTTACTGTTTTCATCAAAATGAAAGCGTACACAACGTTTTACCGAAATAAATTTTGAGAGCAGATACATTTTTAATGGCAGGCAATATACACTACCGCCTTGAGAAATTTGCACTATAATTTAATTAAAAAGAAAACAAAGCTTTTTTAATTAAAGAAACATACAATTGCAATACTAAAACAACGGAAATTATACGTAAAGTTTTATAAAATTTACGGATGATGTGCATAATTTACAGAATTGAACTTACTTAGACCAGCAAACGAATTATATGTTTACGTTAAAACAAAGGAAAAAACAGCTACTGGTTTATTTACAGTTTTTGTAACGTTATTATTTAAAATCATATTTATACTCACTTTGGGGGAATTTGCTATTTTTCGATCGGTGGTCTTAAACCTGTGGCGACAGTGCATATACGTGGGTAGGCTGAAAAGCTTCAAGCCACAACTTGAAGATGGCTGTCAGCTTTAGTGGACGCTCAGTTGTTGTTTAACAATTGTTTGTGTCAATCGATTTTGTGTTTTTGTAAAAATGAAAATAATTGAATATCGAGGTCCCGTTAAATTCTTGCATTTTAAAGCAGTTAAATCTGATATGAATGTTGTTTATGGAGTTTCTATTTGTACACGAAGATGCGACGTCATAAATAGTGTTGTTCGTACATGAAAAAGGAGTCTAATTGCATTATTATTAGGATACGAAAATTATTGCTAATTTGGGCGTCTTCTCGTGATTGGTTTGAACTAATTAAGCAATAATAGAGATGCATAAATGCATATAGACATCAAAGGACAAGTCAAAGAAACTTAGATTAAGAAACTCGTTATTGTAACCAAGTAGATGATATGAAAATTCTAATATTCTAAACCAGGTTGTTGAAATTCTTTCACTCCTTCGTCCAAGTCAAATCCGCTACGTTATCATTACTTGGCAACCTAGGAGCAGAAACTGCGAAAACGCACTTTATTGGTCGTTATGGGAAAAATTCATGGATGCGTCGTTGAAGAGGAATTGCTAAACCGTATGTTCGTTTGTCTTAGTTTTAAGGTATATGGTATAGGCGACAAAAGTAGATTCTTGTAAATAATTTTTTCTCGTGAGTTTTTTTCACAACGTTCGGTTGGTAATGGGGATCCACGCATCCTCGAAACAGCTGTTCCGGATTTAATTAATTAAACTTGTGTGGTGCGGAGTGTGCCGATCGTTTGTGTTGTTCGATTATTGTTTAACAAAGTTAAGAATGGACGTTTGAAGTAGCTGTAGAAGATGTTTGTCTGTAGGCTAGTTTTACGGTTAGTTACTTTGATTGTTGATAAATTTGTTATTTTTCTATTGTTTTATTTTAATAAATAATTACAAGAACGAATACCTCTATTGTTCAATGAATTGATTTTCAAACCGGATTCTGGAATTGTGTATAAGTTGCACAAACGGAAATGGCGTAGTTTAAGTAATGCATTACTTTTCTTTGGCATCTGCAATAAGCAGAATTGAAAGAATATGTTCCAGTAAACTATCTCTGTTATGAATTGCTTTAAAATGACAACACTCTAAATGTCAACATTTAAATATACTATTTATTTACACAGTTGGTATATGTATAAAAAAATAAAAAGAACAGGTAAAGATACTATCACTTAAAAGCCTCTACTAAAACAATAACATAGCACAACGTGATCGAGTTTAATGATGTCCGTGTCCATATACAGCCGGATGTCCAGCGTGTCCAGATCTTTCGACGTGAGCGTTGAATCCATTGTGCTTATCGGCAGTGTAGTGGACGGTTCTGATAGTGCCATCAGGTTCGTGGAGAGTGTAAAATCCTTTGACCTTGTCGCCGTCACGCTCTTCGTGTTGTTCCTTATGATCGCCGGTGTGTCCATCTTTTACACCGTACTCAAAATTGTATTTTGGGTGGGCCTTTAAAATGAGGAATTTTACAATTTAAATACGTTCGATTAGTTAGTAGTGGTTGCTTACGTAGTGATGGTGACCATCATCACCATGTCCTCCGTGTCCACCATGTCCACCATAGGCGTGCAAATGACTGTTGGCGTATGAGGATCCTCCATGACCGCCATGACCTCCGCCTCCATGTCCTCCATGTCCATATCCAGTGGATAATGCTACGATGGCGCAGAGAACAAAGATCTGGGTAATCAGAAGAAAAGGGTATTTATTTATTTAAAGGTGCTATAGTATTACAAGGAAGGGAGACAAGTTTCTAAGCAAATGAAAAAGTAAAGACATTCTACCAAATTAAATTCAAAATCTATTTAGTCACGCAAGAAAGAATTTCCTCTTTAATTTCCTTGAAGATATAACCACCAATAATCTAATTTCTCAAAGGTATACAACGACGGAAGCAAACATTTTAGCTTGTTGTCTATCGAATTTGGGCTTTAATATCATAATATCCAAAGGTTTAAAGGTTTTAATATGCAGTATTAAACAAACACACGTCTTCTCCAACATTATTTTAGCACTGAAACTATAGAAATCACACCTTAGCAATCATGTTGGCTAAACTTGATGGACACCACTTTGCTAACACTTCCTGTTATTGACTCGGTGTTAGACGCCACTACACTGACTTTTAACTGGTGAAATTGAACCTTTTATACTAAAAATTCTTCACCATATCGTTGGTGAAAAAATTCTTGTCGAAAATATGTCGGCGAAAGTTATTGGTGCACAAGACGAAAAAATTCAAACCGATAGATAGTTTTTAAACGTTAGAATTGTAGTAAATAATGTCGTTTTTATCGACGGAGTCCAATATTAAGTCCGACTTAAATCGATGTTATGGTTTGTTGATTGCGGCTAGAATTTATAGCATACCGTATGTTGTATTGTTCATATTTACTAGATTCATTTTTTTTTGGGTTGGCAATTATGGTGTGTTGTGTGAGAATAGCGTCACCTATCGAGAGACCGCCGAAGAAATTGAGCATTTTGGATGCTTTTCTTTGGAGTCGGTAGTTTTTCAAGGTTCTGCAAGGCACCGTGTTGTTAGGTTTCAGTTTTATTAATAGTATTAAGGTCGTTTATTAAGGTTGTAGGTAGAAGATATGCTTTGATTGACGAAAAATACATTTTAAACTTAAATAAGGTAGGTAGCCATGAAATTTCAAGCTGTTAAACTTTTCATTTGAAAATTTTTTTAAAAATTCGAATACGCCATTAGATAGAAGATCGAAAATGGTGTTTTTACTTTTTTCTGCGAGGCAAAATAAATGTGCTACAGGTATGGGCTTCCGTTTCTTTCTTTAGTCTCGAACGTCATTTGTTACAGTTCCATTATATACTCGGCTTCATAACAATCAAAAAATTTAGAAACTTGCCGAGATATAAATCTACCCAATACCTCAAATAATAAGCGAAACCACCATGGAGAGGATCGAAAATTAATCATCCTGAACCTTATACTATGCTGCTGGTGTGATTCTGTGTACGAGCCTTAATGGCCTATAATGATTCGAATTATTTCTTTTTGGAGTATAAATACATGTCATATATTTTTAATGTGACCCCAATGGAATCAATATCGACTAGAACCAGGTATAATGCAAAATTTTAAACATAAACAGGCTGTAATATCCAGAAAATTTCGTAAAGCGAAGATTACATTGAACAGCTCTTTGTAGAAGCTATCGATGTGCTCAGTGTAGATAAATTACCAATAACAATTAAGCCCAACACTATTAGTGAGTTATCAACTACAATTGATAAGCCGACCAAATAACAGCAGCATATCGAATCTTTTGTAAAATTAATAATTTTAGTTTTTTCATTGTTTATGTAGCATATTTCGTGCTCGTCTCCATCAACGTAGTAGGCTAATAGCAGACTTATCAGAAACAAAATGGGTCTTAGGAGAGACCCTTGCGGAACTCTTGTACCGGAATTTTGACCATTCACGTCAACGAATGAATTAAACAAGCGAAGTACGATACTTCAGATACGGCACATTGCTTATTTAATAAGATTTCGTACTCAACAAAGATTACATGGTTAAAAAATTGGGACGGAAAATGAGCTTACTGCTGTGAAGAGACATGCCATGCCACAGCACAAAATACTTATATCTAATAAGAGATTTTAAAGATTCAAAGATCTACGAAATAATTGTCCTCTATTGTAATGAGTCGGCAAAGAATTCAACAGTATGGTTAAAATGAAATTTTTATACAGTGTGTGGTAGCTCATATTGTAACAATAAGCCCTTTCTTTAAAAAAGTCTATTTGCTTGGCTGATTTTTAATTTACGCACCTTTTTTAGACCAAACCTAAAAGCGGTCAAACTCTTGTTCATAATACCTTACGCTGACTGGTCAAAATCTCATTGTTGAAAGACTGAAAATTATTATCAGTTACTTTGAAGTCAAAAATATTTTCTCTAAAATATTCAAACAAGTTCGTGTCTATGGAAGAGAAGAAGAAACTTTTTTTTTCAATTTGACGCTTATTCAAGAGCTACGTATTAATGAATTTTGACGGCTCAACTAGAATCAAGCAGCGCATTAATAAGAATTAATATAAAAAATCAGAATTTAATTTTCATTATACTGATTCAAATATTTTAAAAGAATATAATGGGCACCTATTAAAATCAAACGATCAACATTTGGGAAACAAGATTTTTATTCAACATATAAATAAAACAAACAAAAACACAACATGGTAACAAAAAAAATTCAACTAACAACAATTAATGTGTTAATGTTTGCCCCCTCCGCCACCACCACCATGTCCTCCTCCACCTCCACCGCCACCGTGTCCACCGCCTCCTCCGTATACAGCTGGATGGCCAGCATGTCCTGATCTTTCAACTTGGGCGTTAAAACCATTCTTCTTATCGGCTACGTAATGTACGGTACGAAGGGTGCCATCGGGTTCTTTGACTGTGTAGGATCCCTTTACTACGTCGCCATCGCGTTCTTCGTGTTGGGTGTGATGATCGCCGGAATGACCGTCGGAGACGCCGTATTGAAAACTATATCTCGGATGAGCCTTAAAGCAAAAAAGAAAAAAACATGTAATAAAATTTGAACAGGATATGCTTTCGCTGGGACTGTGCAAGCAAGATATTGCAGAGCAATTAGAAAACAATACGCTTGAAAAATTACTCTTGCTAGATATTTTATGTATTTGGTGTTAAGTAATAGAAAAAGGTATACAGATTACTTTTTATGGCGAACTTGGACAAATCTGGCAAGGAAGAATATAACGCTGGTTAAATTGAAAGATTAAAATAAGGAATTGTGTTTTAAGGATGTTGGTGCCCATATTTACCATCGAAAGCTTTTTTTACCAAAATACCATTGTATTTAAATACAAATTTTGCTAAGATGGCTCAGCTATGTCGATTAGAAATATTGAATGACCTATGCTACAGTGGAATGTCACTTCCGGTTTTGTGGGAAGTATCATTCAGAAATCCTCAAATAAATGTTTTTATTATGCACAGTTTTTGTAGTATTTGCAAAAAAGATCTATGCATTACATAATAGGGCTAACTAAAGAAATAGTTTTCACTTACAGCAGATGTTTCCATCTTTTGCCCATTTATTATGCATTTTTGAAGACTTTAGATTTTAAATAACCCCACAAGACGATGTACCTAGAAATTGACGAGAAACAGCGATTGCATGAGGAAGTCCCTCATTTTGTTATAATCAAATTTAATCATTCACTATATCAGGAACGTGTGAATTCGGGAAACAGCGCAGCCAAGAAGCAAGTTCAAATTGAAGAAATTACAATTAGCATCCTTTCCCAACAGCATGGTGCCAAAATTTGATCGCTAACAACTCTTGAGTGCACATCAATTTTTTGAGGATGTTACGTACAGATTGTGGATTTTTTGTTGCCCATTGTCTGCAATTGAATCTATTAGCGTCATCAGAAAAAAAATGGGTCAGATGAAACCTAAGTTTCCATTTTGTATTTTTTTAATTTTGCTTCGACTATATCGACAGTAGATCTGTGAACTGGTGGCAAACTAGGTTAATTTTAATGAAATATGTTAGGTGTTTCTTGCCTAGTAGGCAAACATTCCTTTCGTGGGAAAGGCGCTGGGATTGAACTTTGCACTCCCAAGGGAAGTACATTAAAAATGACGAAGGTTACATTTCGGGACATTTGAAAAAATCCATTAAAATACATATGAAGGATCTTGTATCTAAAATAGCTAACAAAAATGTAAAAAAAAAATAATTTTTAAAATTGTATTGAATTTGCTTCTTTCATTGTTCCTTTTACAAGTACTATAAATAAATTCTTCCACTTATAAACCAAAAAAGTTGTTAATAAATTGAATGTCCATAAACTTTTTAAGTAGTCCTCGTAAATACAGCATTAACGCAAAACATACCTACAATCAATTCTTGCAAAATTTTATTCGTGGCCAGAAACTGACACTTAACGCTGTATTTATGTTTTTTTGCGCTCCTAAAGCACGACGAATTGTAGTATTGTTTGTGCGAAACCGTGTTTCTCTAAAGCTGTCACGCACCAATTCAATCTAGAAATGTCGATATTTTTCAGAGCTCGTTAATTTTGAAAACGAAAGAAGTTTGCGAGAGTTAAATCAGCGGGTTAAATATTGTGCAAGCACTACAAGAAACTGTTGATTCAATAGGATGTCTTTGATTGAATTTTACTGAATATACCTGAAAGAACTTTTCTTTTTGATAGTTTCTTTGAAGAGAATAATATAACTTTGTAGATTATCGAATTTTGCAAAAAGTTCTCTTAATTGATATAACTTACAACTTCAAATTAAAAAAAAACGATGTAATTTATTAATTAGAAATGCTTTACTAATCGGTCTCGTAATAATCAATTTCGCAACAACACTTGATAAAAATCCATACCATGGATTTCTTTTTAGAACTGTTCTATATTTCGCATAGACAAAGGTAAATTCTGTGAGTAAAAGTAAGCGCGTGGCAAATTTTTGAACGTAAATTAAGAAATGGAATTGTCAATAAGTTACGGTAATTTGCCAATAATTTGCAAGTGAAGGTTTCAATTTCTGCTGCAACGAGAGTTCCAGCAGGTAATGAATTGCGAATTTTGTGCTATTTATTTTATCGTGATGTAATATATATGATCGTATTTGAATTTTTAACACTATTAAAGTATTCTTTGTTACTATCCTGACAATACATTATTATTACATTCTCAAAATTAAACTTTATTGAAATATAATAAGTAATGAATTGGCAAAAATGACATGTACTTGTGGCCTTTAAGATTTTTTAAGGGGTTTGCTTATTTATGTTCTGGCACTGGTTTGTGGAGTAAGATCTTTATAGTTCTAAATAAACTTCATAATTTTCTTGGTTTCCAAAAAATGAAATATTATACGCGAAAAATAATCCTTTTTATCAAGGAAACTGTAATTTACTTACATAATAGTCATGGCCCCCATGGACTCCATGTGCACCACCGCTCCCATGAGACTCGAGATGTACGTTAGCGTGAGAAACGCCGCCGCCACCTCCGTGACCCCCGCCGCCACCACCGCCGTGGCCACCGCCGCCACCTCCGTGACCACCGCCGCCACCTCCGTGACCACCGCCGCCACCTCCGTGGCCACCACCGCCATGTCCGCCGCCACCACCGCCATGTCCGCCGCCAC
>LR736864.1:7086958-7183872 GCA_902654985.2 Oryctes borbonicus | reverse complement strand
CCTACCAACTCTTCGCGTGGTTCAACGGCACTGATTTTGGAATCTAATCTACGCCTTCTTTTATACCGAAGTACGACCGTTTGAAAAAATTCAAAGTTAGAATAACAATTCGTGCATTAATTTCACCTGGATAGGCTACGATTCAGAACAATGACATAATCGGGGTTCTTTTTTTCGCGAAACGGGTAATATTGCACGAACGATTTGCAGCTGAATTGGTCGGAAAAAATCTTTGTTTAGGTACCGCAAAACGAAACGGTATAATTTCACGGTAACGAGTACGTTGCACCTATTTAATTGGAATCACAAAGCTGGACAAATATCTAGTTAACATGAGCATACACGAAGGTATTGCTGAGCTCTTATATTTGTGTAAAATAAATATAAATTATTTGATTCAATGTTAACTTTTTTTTGGTAAAGTTAATTCAAAGTCTACGTATGTAAGTATTGTCCAGTAAATTTGTTGAAACAAAATTGCTTAAAAAAAAGAATGAATTTATCACAAGATGGCTCTTCCTAAATAGTACTGGTCATCAAGATTTTTACTTAGGAATTATGACATTATCCCCAAGTGGTTTATTCCAATTCAAATTATTTTCATAACGTCCAAACGAATTTTATGGAAAAGTAGGTGCAAAAGAAATTTATTTGAAAAATAGATTTTTCCGATTTCAATAGATCTTGACGTAATAATCTTCATTGCACTTCAAAATCGTAAACCATCTATTCGCATCGCAAAACATACAATTCCGGACCATTCTTATATTGCGCAGCACATTTCACGAACAGCGTGAGTTGAAATTAATCGGTAAGTAGCCGGTCATTGTTGAAAATCAGCCCAACTTCACTTGAATTACGTTATGCGTGACTTGCGTAATATTAGCATATCATTATGTAAAAGCGATAGTAGGAGGAAAATAGGAAATTGAGGAAGTCTAATGTTCGTCATGGTTCGTCGATTTTCGTCTTTTAATCATGAGATGTAGCGTATTGGTAAACTCAAAAAAATCAGTTGAAGTTATTTATGTATAGGTTCACTTTCAAATCGTAAAATTTAAATGTTGTATAAATAATATAGGTATCTAGGATTTACACGTTTTTCCATTAATAAAATGAATAGCTACATAGGTTCACGTAATTCATTTTTGCGGCAGACTTATTCATTTTGCACACCTTTAATTCTGATGTTGTTTGCTACTTTTTGAATGATTCGTCCCAAATACTTTTTATTTAACTTATATATATGATGATTCTTATAGAAAGCCCTAAAAAAGCACTAAATTTGGTACAAAATATCGATTAATTTAATAGAAAGCATGCAAAATATTAAAGCTTTAGAAACAAGTTTGTCAAAAGAAGAGCTTTAGATATCGTTATAACAAATACATTTTTTTTTATTATTCCGGATTTCCGGATTCACCAAAATTCCTATATCGAATACAGCATCCATTATTAGAGAGTTCTTCATCTCCAATAACCCACTGGACGATCTGGCTGACTTGGTTGAAGCTTATATTTCTTCTGTGTATTTCCAGTTTCATGGTAAATACTGGTGAACAAGTCTCAGGTGCAGCTATGGCATCTCCTCTCTCTCCTGTCGTCGCCAATATCTTTATGGAGGCGTTCGCAGAACAAGCCCTATTATCTCACAAATCTTAAGCCAAAGTGTTGGTACGTTGATGACCAGCAATCTCCTATCGTTTCTAAATTCCCAACCTGTTTCCATACGCTTCACCATGGACGTTAAATCAGACGGTTGCGTCCCTTTCCTAGATGTTCTCATACACCGCCGTCCTGACGGTGCGCTGGGTCATTTCGTTTACTGAAAACCCACGGACACAGATAAATATCTTAGTGGCCTCTCACACCATCATACAGCTCAAAAACGCGATATTCAATTTTCTTGTCCAGAGGACCATATCTGAACTCAATTCGCTTCCTCAAGAACCGAATCTCGTCATCGAAAAGCTGATCAGTAATAATTATTCTAGGAAAGATATTCAAGCTACCATTAATTGCTACAGTAACATCCCGCATCTAAGGTGCGAGCAAGCGTATTGATCTTTTTTGAGCAAAGTTCTCTTACGCGCGAGGCGTTGCGCAAACTGGCAAGTAAAATTGATGAAACTGAACTTTTCTGAATATTATCATAAACGAAGCCATCGTTTTCGAAAAGTGAGTGTTTGGTGGAGGATTTTTTGTGTATAATCTGCGGTCCATATTTTATCGATGAAAATTTAAATCAACATGTTTATCTGCGTCTTTGGAGTTGGGAAGCAAGACGGGTGCCCTGCTCATTTTACACTTATGGTACGGTAGTAATTGACAAATCACTTCGCAGAAAGATGGTTGGAAAGATTTTGTCTAATTAATTTTCCTGATACATCTCCTGATTTTACAGCGATCGATTTTCTCTTGTGGCGTATTTTAAAACAAAAGGCTTGTACCAACAGCGATTCGTAGAGGCTGTGGTGCATTTATTAATAGAGAAATGCGTGGAAGTTACATTTATGAGTTCGTTATTATTCAACTTAAAAACGTGGAATTCCAAATTCTAAAATTTGTATTCAGGTTTAATTTTGGGATTACAAACAACTTTTTGTTTTCTTTTTTTTACGTTGAGCTAATTTGCATCAAAGCAAATTAGTAATAAAGATTATTTTCCTCTTGTTAATTCCATTCGCGACATGCTACATTTGTCAAGCTGTACTCCTATCTGCTCATTTAAACATCTCTCTGATAAAAATTACTCCACTGAACAGATGCTGAAAGTGAATCGGAGAGTCTGGGAAAAGGAAAAAAGTAAGACAAGGAAACGTTTAATAGCGAAATCCGAACAGCATAGCGGTGAAACGTGCGATGAGTCGCGGTCACCTGGGCAAATGACCGCGATAGGCCGACAGTACGGCGGTTTAGCGGGTGCCTCGTTACGCTTGGGAAGCTGATTAAATGACCGCGGACTGCGTAACTGGCAAGATGACGAGAGGAGCGACGGCACGCTGCTTTATTAGTTGCGTAAACGTATTTCTGTGTATCCCTTATCTAAATCTGAATGAAACAAAAACGCTTTCATTCTGTGAACGTACAATTATTGCTGGCGAAAAAATATTTGGAAGATAAATTTTTTAGTTTTCATTTTGACCCGTTATGTTGATGCGATTGGATCGATATCATCAGTGCGACGTAGCGAAACCATATATGTTTTTTAACAAGAAAAGACTAAAGAAGAATAGCTGAAAGATTACTAAATATAGATCCACACTCACGAATGTAAAGTAAATAATGATAGACTGTGAAAGACAAAAGTATGGACTCACTCCGCACCACATAAGTTTAATTAATTAATCTCCGGGGAAGCTTTTTTAACATATACAAATTTTTATCGAAATCATCAATATTAAGTAGAAATAACGTATCAAAATCTGCGAAAGAGATGAGAAAACCACGGTGATATTTTATTACAGCGACACCTAGCTTTTACAAATGCAGTGGATAATCCAACGAAGTAATCTGTAATCGAAATTTACATGAAACCAACGCATTAAACTTTAAAGAAAAAGTTGTTCAGAAAACAGTTCTTGTTCCGTAAAAGAAAGTAGTATTGAAAGTGGCAAACAGGTGGAGATAATATTAACTTAATTAAATTAATTAATTTCGTCTTTATTCAATTATTCATTTGTATATTTATATATAAAATCAAACAAGTCGCCAATTTTCTATGTACATATCACTTTATTAATATAATAAATACATTTTTTTTTTTAAGATAAGAGAGCAAGTACAGAGTAAAAAAAAAGACAAAGAATACAATAAAAAAAAACACGTAAGTATATAACTTAGCGAACAATATAATACATGGTATTTGGAACGATGGAGAATGATGAGTTGATGAGAACATTATGAACATATCGCGTTGTCAGCATGCGCATCTCAATGTCCGTGGCCGTAGACTTGCGGATGGACGGCATGACCTGATCTTGAGACGATCGCATTGAAGCCGTTGTGTTTATCGGCGGTGTAGTGAACGGTTCTGATGGTACCGTCGGGTTCCGTTAGCGAGTACGATCCTTTCACTACATCGCCATCACGAACCTCTTCTTGTTCCTTGTGGTCGCCCGTGTGACCATCGGCAACACCGTATTTGAATTCGTATTTTGGATAAGCCTGTAAGGGAAGGGATTTATTGAGATTAATACGAAATTTTTAAAGTGAATTTTGGTATATGTAGTGAGTTAATTAGATAATAAAAAATTCTGTAGTGTGAAGTGTACCGATACCTTTCGTTCCTATTGTACTGTTAATGTACTTGTTTTGAAGATAAATAATCTAAGACCCCAGTATTTTATCCGTTTTTGTATTTAGTTATAGTGTCAGTTGAAAAGGTAAATGTTACTGAAATAAAATTTAATGGAAGTCATCAACACGTTGTACCTATTGATTAATAGTCTCCAGTTATTTTCGTGAATTAAAAAAAATCTTTAACAATAATTTTAAAATTAATTTTCAAATTGATTTCTTTGAAAGTTTTGACTTGGAAACTGATTAAGACACCGGTCGCCCCGCAACCAGGTGGAGAGCGATTTTAGAGCACCATTTGAAGATCTCTACGAAGCTAAGTATTTTTTATGTATTAGACTGCTTTGACGATGAAGGATTGAAGGATCTCAAATTTTTGCAGCTGTGGGCCATGTCAAAGTACCATATATGATGACTGGTCTCAAACATGTTTGGTAAACTAACATCTTCGTTCTTAGGTCGAGCGGACAATCTCGATTAAACCAAACAATAAGCGTATTTCTAGCACGAAGGTATTTACCACAGATATGGTCAAAATGAGCTCTTCATGTAAGTTTCTGATGGAAGACACCTAAATATCAGACTGGGAGACTCCATGAAATCTCTTCAACCTCGATTCTCTTGGGAGAAATTTTTCTTCTCCAAATGAATCTCACTGAAATACTTTTCTCGCTAATTCTCAAGCGTACTCTGCACGTATCTCACTCATTTTATGACGAGGTGTATATAGCTGTAGTGTCGGCACTCACAGAAAGGTGCACTTGTGGGGCATGGGGAATATTATTTGTATAGAGGTGCCAGTAGGATTTGTCCACTTTGGAGAGAAAAAGTCATCCTTTTCAGATATGACTCCTCAATTAGCACCCGATTCATGCCAACGCGTGTTTGTTTACAAGACTATGGCGCCAGACGGTGTCAAAGGCTACTCAGATGTCTAAGAATATCACCCCAGCCAGTCTTCCTGCGCCCAAAAGCGTCACAGACGAACTTCGATAACGAAACAGTTGGAGATCGGTCGATAGTGCGGCATGAAATCCGGACTGCTTGTCTGAAAGAGACTCGATGGTGAACAATGCATCTCTCAAACTACCAACGATAACAGTTTTTAACAGCTTATATAATGAAGACAACAGACTAATGGCATGTTTCTACACACCGGGGAATCTGAGGGCAGAGTTGAAGGCTGCTGCTAGAAATTCAGAAATACAGTTGAAGGAGCCGTCAGTGCCCTCTTGGAGACGTGACCAAAACCAAAGGCTCTAAGTCCCTCAGCCAAGTACCGATAATACCGATAAAGTATCTGAAGTGTGCTTCAAGCACTTCGCAAAATTGTTCAGGCCCATTGAAAAGAGCAAGCAATATCATTAAAAATTCAGCAGCACTCATTCCCTTTGTTGTTATTTAAAAGTGCTCCAATTACATTCAAAGTGACTTAATTGGTTTCAAGTACTTGAACAAAGTATTCCAAATATCAAGTACTAAATACCTTGCCTTTAAAGTAATTCAATGACTTTATTAAAGTAACGTGTTGATAGGGCAAATATTATTTACACATATTTTAAGTTTCCTTCTACATTTTGCAACTCGTAAATATGTAATATGCAAAATATATCTTGCAAGACAAGTTAATACGATACAAGATTATTATAAGCAAACGAACTTTTACTAATTTAATGCAATGCAATTTATTTAAATTAGAGTTTCCGCAGTATCTCTGCTACAATTCCTACAACAACATCCAACGACAGAAAATTTCCCCCTACATCATTTGCATATTCATCAAAGTAAAACGCAGCCTTTGCTATTGCACATGTACAGTCAGAATGTTATCACACTTCACTAAGCACAGTGCTTAGATACGATTAAGTATAACCGGTAATACCTGCATTTCATACTATAATTGTATCGGCACAAGGCACTTCCCGTATGATTTTCAATTTCACTCGTAGAAAAATGCGGTCATTATTAATAGATAGAATAGAAAGAAGCGGTTGAAAAAGAAGTAAAGGAACCAATTATGTGTTTACGTGCATTTCTTCTGGTTGGTTGTGTTCAGTTTACTTTCTTTTGTATGGGATAGATTTTAACAGTAACCGAGTAACTACAGGCACTTCATGCTCCGCGGCTGTTGGTTACAGACGGTTTAATTCTATTGAAAAAGGTGGTGCGATTTATCTTTTGAATGATTCTTGTGGGAAAATCAATTCGAAGTTATTTGATTGCTTTTGTTGAATATAAGATCCCATTTTAGAAAAAATATGAATGGAAGAATTTTTTTATTAAAAGATTTTTGCTCTCTTGTAAACTCAATCCAACTTTTTTCAGCTACTCAAATTGATGTCTGTATCTAGAGCTAGATACACAACATGTTGTTTTCCCTGCTAAAAGCCTAATATTAGTTTTTTTAAAATGTTGCAACTCTTCCTGTTGCTCCTCAACTAGCAGCAAGTGTACTTTTGGTAACAAGTAATTTGTTAGAATTTTTACATGACTCGCTTTCCCTTTTTCAAATTTAATTCAAACTCCAAATTTAAACGTCCTTTTTCAAACATATATTTTTTTATTATTTTCCAATTTCGATTTATCAATTTAAAATTTCATCTTAAATGAACAGTTCAATCTCTCAAAGAGAACCAGTCTGTAGATATAAAATTGAACTCAATTCATTATTTAGCCATTTTCCAATACCCATTTAATTCAACATAAATCCACTAAACGTAATTACTTTATCGCTGTAACCGTTCCACTAGATCTAAAGCTTTAAATAAATCTAAAACCAATATCAATCACCATTATTTTATCTCAGTGTCACCGTAGTTAAAAGCGGAAGGCGATTTGCTTTGCATTCAAGCCAAATTTAGCAATGTTGTTGTTTTGAGCTCCATAAACTCGGTGAAATTGTCTCGCGAACGCGATGAAAGTTTTCTAATTTGAGAGAATAGAATGCTGGCTATTTACTAGGCTATTACATAGGCGTTTGTCACTATAATAGCGATAAATGCACGCAATAATGGAAAATGATATAATAAGAATATTATGGCACGTATGTGACAGGATATTGCTATGGTGTGGTGATGCAAATGGGTTTGAATAATTGGGGAGAGTGTGGAGTAATTTTCGAAGTTATACAATTGTCAATTTATGACGTAGAATGCTAGAAATGAAATTTGAGTGAAATTAAATTTATTCTGAAATGAAATGTGCTGGTGTGTTGATGTAAAATTGTTATTGAAGAACTACAGACACATCAACTCAATTCTAGTAAACTAGGGGACGTTATATTATAGATTATCATGCTGATGAAGATTGACTACAGATTTTATTAAAAAAAAAATAGCAATAATTAAATTTGTAAATTAGAAAATAAAGATAATCCATGTTGACTCCCTGTGAGTAATGAGGTAAATGGAAAAAAGATAATTCATATCCTATAAAAGCTCTTTTAAAAACAGCTCATCCTCATTCCAGCTGAAATCCATCCATTTTTAAATAAAGCATTAACGTACGACCAAGTTTCTTTTTTTTCATCTTTTTTTTTCTTTTTAAGGATGATAATTATCTAACTATCTTATTCCAATTGTGATGGCTTTCAGCTAGCCTGAGAATGAAATCGAAACCGGGAGTTATTTAAGAGTTTAGTGGGATTTGGATCGTGGAAATATTTATTTGCATCAATCCAGTAAATAATTTTATAAACTTTAGAAAAATGATGGCTTAAAAAATTCTGCATTTCTTTACAACTAAAAGGCTACAAGATTTCGAGAAACAATGAGGGATAAACGTATTTTAAAAACATAACTGAAATATTGTTTTCGTCCCTTACTCCTTAATGATGCTTGAACTTTAAACAAAATGAGAAAACGTGGATCACAATAGAAGGTACGAACAAGAAAATATAAGATCACTATTGATCCTATTAGGCATCGAAGCAGATACTATTTGCATCTATCATTCCAGTAAATTCAGTAAGTTAAGACCGGATTCAATGTAGTTTGTGAAAATAACGTGGACCTGTATGAAGAAGTTATTTCACTTATTTCATTAAACACTTACGTAAGAATGGAAACCTTCATCGTGACTAGCACCACCGTGCCCACCTCCAAGGGCAACTAGTTGGGAATTGGCGTGCGATGAGGCGTCTCCATGACCACCACCCAGACCGCCTACTGCAATTAAACCACCACCGTGTCCACCCCCTAAATCGCCACCATATCCACCGCCGATATATCCGGCGTGAGCGAAGGCTGCGAGGGTGCAAAGGAGTACGATCTAGAAACAATAGAAAACTGTATTAGTATCCTTTGGTAGAGCACTGCCGAGTTGGAACTTTATCCGGGCGATAAAACACTAATTTACGAAAATGGAGTCCTTCGAGGGAATGCAATAGCACCACTATTATTTGCTTTTTATTTATTATTATTATTTTGGACGCACTGCAATCGCGGTAAATTGTAACAAACGCACCTTGAATGCCATCTTATACTTCGTGTAAGTTGGAGAAAATTTCACTTCGATTAACTCTAAGTAAAATGTAAGATGAGACTGGCGGTCTTCTTCTGCTTAAACGTGTGTATTAACCAAGAGAACTGTCGGTGTGTACTGATGCCCCTGAGTCGAAGTATCCCTCTTTTATACTGAAGTTATGGATAGGGAAAACGTTCACTAAAAATTGTGCAAAAAGATCAAGAAAGGTAAGCACCACCCGATGTGTATCTTACACATATAGGCGGTTCAATTTGAAAGTGTACAGCGTGCGTGTGTGTGTATGTGTCTATCTCCGTGCGTTACTTGTAAATACAAGATAATGGCTTCTAGCACACAGACAAACAACATTATGCATGTGTAAGGTGGGTGATCCATTTTTTCAGCATCGTAATTACACCTTCGCTCTAAAAGCACGGGCGATATTTTCGGACGACAGATCTTAGAGGGGAGATACATACTCGCTCTACACCGACTTTTCGTACCCTGTAGTATAGCAAAAATGATTTTTTTTTCACCGATCGACTAGCGCTCATATCTAACTAGATGCACGTAGTGTGGCGATACGCAACTTGGTGATACGCTTGAATTCTCCCGTCGTACGCGGTGCAGATAATGTGTGCATAGGTTAAAAATGGACTTTCAAATTATATTATCGACGGTGTGTCTATTATGAAACACCTTATAAATCCTAATCGGTTCTCTTTGATAATAATTAGGTACATATGCAACAGTTAGCATAAAATTCTCTAAAATTCTACAGGAACTTGCATATGTATTCGTGCGCATGTATATTGACAGTGTTTGGTGGTTGCTATGTAGAGGTAACCGTGAGCGGTAACATAATTGCTTCGGCTTTGTTAATTCATTTTTGTATTAGTTTAATCCTGCAGGCAACACGAGTTTTGCTTATCGGAGCCCAATTGTAAGGAAGCAAGGTCATTCATATTGTATGGGAGCAATAGGCTGTAGATGTATATATAAAGCCATTTAGGCCCGTTGTTGAATTGTTGTTCTGCATTGTTTCTAGTTTCTTGTCATTTTCCTCCAGTCCCTAATTGTAACTTTGTTATCATTTCTTTATTGTACAGTTTGTGTACTTCATCAATAGTCCTTTTGATCCAACCATCTTCTCCAATCTCTATTTAGTATTTTTGTTCATTATCCACGTCCCGTAGTATGTTCCAAACTTGGCTTTTCTTGAGATGCCCTTAGATCTTAGTAACTTATTCAGTCCTCCCATACTTCTGTTTCTTTTCGTCATTCTTAAGTCAATTTCCGATTCTTATTTGCATCAATTATCAATGAGTACCGCCAAGTACATATATTCTTCCACCTCCACAACCCCCAGTCTTTCCAGTCTCTCCTTATTTGTTCTTGCTGCTTCTGCTTCTTGCGCTGCTTCTATTACTTCCCTGGTAATGTCTTCGAATTCCCTTTTTTTTCCCCGCCATTAGAAGTAGGTAGTTCGCACAAGCCAAACACTGGTGACTTCTATTCAATAGTGTACCGATTCTCTTTATGCTACTGTCGCGAATTACTTTCTCAGGAAATAATGTTGGATAGTACAGCTCTATTCTCCTTCTTATTTCTCATATTTACACACTAACGATTTCTGAGGTTGTGGCAAGTTTTAAAGAGCTTATACATCCCGTTGGGCCGTGACCATACGTTAAAGAAAGAAGAAAAAAAAGAAATGAAAATATGATGGCTGGAAGGTTGCAGTCTGCGTTCGACATTATGAGCGAGATGGGCTTTCTCAATAAGTGAAACCCAAAATATTGCTGTGCGCTTTACAAAACGAAAAAGACTCTACTGGAAGAGCTACATACTAACGGCCAGCGATAGGAATAGAGAAAAAACTGCTAAGTACCTGAGAGTTAGTATCGATCGGAGTTTCACATAGATCAAATACGGAAAAAATTCGCTAATATAGAAAATAAATTGCTGCCCGTGGTATGTACAAAGAACTAATCGAATCTTGAACACTGTTTGGAACAAAGTCTGTTTGACACCAATTATCACTTATGGCGAGCTCGTATTGGCAACGGAGGCTACTAGTTACCAGAAGAAAGATCTGATTTAGTAACTCCATCTCTTCTGAGATTCTTGCGAGATTTGGCAAATATATCATGGCAGTAGCATCTCAGATAATCCCCTGCTGGTGAAGTTAGGAATGTAGCGGCCATTCCTGGGAATTGGGAAATCATCTCCAGCGGCCGTGGAAGAAACCACTCATATGAGAATTGAAGAGCTAAAAGGCACAAGCGTCGCGCTAGTGGAAGAATTGGAGATTGAGACGAGAAATTGGCATCGTTATATTTTTATGAGAAGTCCCAAGGACTCATAGAAAATCACTCTAGGTCAAATACAGACCAAACGTTTCCTAATCGTATAGGCATAGATGAAATAGCTGAATTTGTGACAATATTTTAAGAGCGTACTGGCTGTGTTCGGATTTGGTTATTTCGGGATACAAAAAGAGCCTTTTCGTCTGTAACGTTGCTTACATTATTGTGCATCTATAGAAAAAAATATAAACAACAAAAGCAATAGTACATTATGTTAAACAGCTTGGCAACGTTGATCATTCATTCTTCATCGATTTATGCACCTTGCGGGCTTGTTTACATTCTTTTGAACTTTCACAGAATGGATGGTTTACAAGAATTTTAATCCTAACAACGGTTGGATTTAAATTCTATTTCTCACGAACTCATATTAAAATTGTGAAGTGCGTTTTATTTATATACTTCCTAATCAAAAATCTCCTGTTGTACATTTCCCAACTTCTTTTTTGCCTATTATTGCCACTGCTTATATTCCAAATTTATCTCTAGAGCCATATTTCAAATAAATTAGAACTGAATCAAGCAACTAACCAATGTGTTGACCTGTTCATATTTGCTGTACACCGTAAATAATCCTTCGATTACCAAGAGATTAAATTTACTTATTGTGAGTGTAATTGCTTTTAACATACCATTTTATCGATTGACTGCAATTATCCGAAGAAAATTTAGATTGATTGTTCTTAGACGGACAAATTCATAAATAGGGCGTGAGTTCTTCTTGTTAAAAGAAAAAACAAATTTACTTTGTTGGCCAGTCACCGTAAAGCGAATAAAGTCGCTGGAAAGATTAAATGGATATTGCAAATCATTGTATACCGCGTGCGTAACATTATCGTGCGCTATGTTATAATAATAATAATAGCAAATATACAACACGAAATCGTAGGGAAAGTTGACGGAAGTTACTATTGAGATTGTGGAATTCATTATTTACTTTACACAGAAAGAGACACAATGAAAGGTTTGGAAATATTACAATGTTTGCAATTAATATAATGCCACATAAATAAATATAAGTCAGGTTTAATTAGGGTTTATTAACGATTTTATGTCGATGACAACATATGTTGCGGTTGAGATTAATAGTTTATTTAGATAAAGCAAAGTGTTTTGAAGTAGAAAGAAATAGAAATTTATTATAACAAAACGAAAAAAGGATAATGCAAGGAAGAAGCCTTGTCGATAAAGCATTCGACGAACAAGTTTATCATTTTAATAAAAACTATTTATTAGGTTAATTAATATCTCTGGACTTAAGTTAATGAGCACAATAAACGAATTTATTCAAATAAGTTCAAATACAAAACTCTTTTATTAATATTCTAGATTGTTTTATTATAAATACGAAAAGGTACATTGATGTAATAAGTTTTAAATTTGAAGAGATAAAAACTCATTAAAAAAACGCGGAATCCCTTGATTCCAAGACGATAATATACATATACAACGTCGTGGTAACGACTCTATTAACTTACGGTAACCGTCGATAACCTTTTTCTATAATGGCGTATAACTGTTCTTCATTTTATTGGTTTTGTTCTTTTAAAATGCTAATTCACATCGATCTATAACATCTCAATAGCATTAAGATCTGGTAATTGAGATGGGCATGGTAAAATTGTTATTCGTTGGTCATTTAAACATTATTTCACTCGATCTGCCATACGTTTTTGGATTATTATCAGCTTTCAAAATCCAATTTACAGCATGCGATCTTTAACAAATGGAAGCAGAACATCACTGAGTTTGTTTATAGAGATATCGATCCATGATTATAATAATTAGATGAATTCGATCAACTTCTTGTAGCATCATGGCACCCTACACGTTGACAGAATTCCTTCCAACTTCTACAATTGCTACTGAACATTTCTTCATCGACACGTCGTCGAACGTATAAAACTTACCATCAAAGCCAAATCTGTTAAATTTACATTCCTCTGGAAATAACGTTTCCCCACACCAAGTCCAGTGACGATAACCTTTTGAAATCGTAAACGTAGTTTTCGATTTCGTCCAGGTATTAGAATCTTTCGTACCCGTCAGTCTTCCCATACTTTTCAGAGGTAGGCCGTTGCCTTTAATCTCTACTATCACTTATACGCAGTTTAAACTACTCTTCGTGGGTAATTGGTGGGTTGTTTCTTTCACCTTTATGGGAAACTCTAGAACCAAATCAGTTGGTTGTAATTTTATGAAGACGATCCGTGAGTTCCATTGCAATCCTCGCCACCAAGAGATCCCACGAAATCTGGACTTCTTCATTGGTACTGGGCGATACTATATATTTGGAGATCCTCACGTAGCCGCTCGTTCAGCTTCTTATCAAATATGAGTCCGAGATATCTGACGCTTGGACTCCACGGTATTATTGAACTATCAACCTCAACACATGATGGGTCAGGCCTCCTCCGCTTGATGAATTAGACAGCTACACTCTCGGTTCAGCTAACATGATAACGTTCATTCGACAAGGTTGACTTTGTAGACGCCCGCAAGAAGTCCAAAACCTGACTAATTCACTTGTTATGATCGACTTCTGACATTCGATGCAAAATATTCTTCAAAATATCTTCATGTGGAGTTATTTTTCGTGGTGCATATTCGGTAGCATTATTTCGATTTATGAATTTAATTACTTGCACATACGCAGTTCTTGAGAGTTTCAATTATTTTGCAATAGCCGAAAACGAGTATCCTTCTGCTCATTTTTACATTCCAAAATTACATATTTGGACATTTATCAGTACGGAGAATAGCAAAAGATTAATGTGTTTTTGTATTAACACCTGTCGGTGTTAAACGCTTTGTCCATTTTGTTATGCGATGATATAAGCAAACCGTCTATTTAATCTATTTAAATGGTGAGTTTTCAAACTTAATTTTGTATTCATTGCAGTAATGTTATTTAAACGTTGGATCATGTTATGAGTTAGGCTGTGAAGGAAAGTAGTTACCGATCTTTCATTCAGGATTCTAGAGGACCACCAGGACAATCACTCACGGATGCCTAGGACCCTCTCGAACCATCAGCGAGGCGAACCGACACTGAAGAAGTGCCGGTTATAGAAGATAAGGGTGAATCATTAGACTAAGAAGGGCGTGGGCCGCCCCGCATTATCTTAGGGTTAATTATGGCGTTTAAATTCTGCTGGCCATTGGACTTTAAATGGTTGTTATTTATAAACTAATTGACGTATCTGTTTGAAAACGTGATAGGACTCTTCTCAACGGTTGCGTTTACGAAAAATAGACTATTTCAATTCTAGTAGCGCCATTCCTTGTCGAGGCCAGGTAATTATCGAACTCACTTCGTACTCAACTTCTTCTCCTTTAGTAAAACCTAGGAAACCGACGCTTTGTATTATAAACATAGAATTTTATGCGAAAAATGTATAATAATAGCGCGTAAGGTGAATTATGGTTTCAATTTTACTTTCTTCAAGTGAAAACACGCCTTATGTAAGACGCCTTTGTTACATTTTATACGTAAGCATAAGCATGTAACAAAAACGACTACTCACAAGTCGTTAACAGAACGGAAGGAACTAGATATTGACATGCTTTTCAGCACGAAAAATTGCAGAATCTTGTAAAGGTTTCGTAACTAAGTACGCTGCCTTATCTAATTACTACATAAAAAATATGCGTTAACATAAAAGTTATCAGTTTCAAAATTTTAAGATTTTTATATAAATGTTGTTAAAGAAGGATAATCGTTGCAGATTTTACTTGAATTTTTACATTAACGAATTTCGAAACATGTGTTCTACGCTTCAGCAGTTTCGTGCCTGGCAAATGTCGTTCTTGCGATAAATATTCTGGAAGATCGCAAGTGAAACTTCTTGCAATTTAATTACACGTATGTATATTTTAAGAGAATGGTAACGTAAGTAGGTATTTCTTGAAACTAATTTGGAACATGAATTTACCACCTGTGACTCCTTATATTGAACATGACATTTCACAATTTTTAGAGTGCGTTTCATCTATCAATGAAACTTTAAATTACACTCCCCGACAAAAACTTAGACGCGGTAAGATGTTTTGCGGGTTTTAAATGTTACAACATTTCTTTGCGAAACTAGCAAGATATCTAATTAAGTTTTTATTCATAAAAGTAAAATAAACTTAAAAATATCTCCTCCAGTAATATATGAACTCAATAATAAATTATTACTTCAATGTTTAAACAATTTCTGCGACAAAAATTTAGACGCTCTGTTGCAAATGTAAAACGAAAATCAACAAATGACTGATCAGTAATGTGTAGATCCTCCATTGTTCTCAATCACTTCCAATAGTCTGTTATTAATAGATTTATATAAATTTAACACATAATTTTGAGGGATATTCTGCCATTCAGTCACTATTGAAGTTTTCAGTTCCTGTACCGTGAAATATTGACGGCCTCCGCCATAAACGCGACGTGCCAATTCGGCCCACATGTTTTCAATAATGTTTAAGTCTGGTGACCGTGCCGGCCACTGTAAAGTTTTAATCTTTTTCACTTTAAACCATTCAGTAATGGTTTTTGCTTTATGAATTGGCGCGTTATCTTGCTGAAAAACAAAATTGCGCCCGGCCCATTGGTTTCCAAAATGGAGAAGATTGTCACGCAATAAGTCTTTATACGTCACAGATGTCATTTTGTTTGTGCAAAACACTATCCCACTTTTATCACGAAATCCAATCGTTGCCCATATCTTCACAGATCCACCCCCTAATTGTCTGGTCATTTTCACTTTTGGTTCCTTTCTCAGATCATGATAATAATGCGAGTACCCATCCGGTCCGTCCAAATTAAAACGTTTCTCATCGGAAAATATAACTTTTTGCTATTGTTTCTTCCAGGATACGTGTTCTTCAGCAAATCTCAACCTCGCTTCTTTGTGTTTCGCCGAAAGTGGCGGTTTTCTTAACATTCTCTTCCATGATATTACCGGTGACGCCTTTAAAATCCTTTAAACATTACGCACGTGCGTTTGTACCACCGCCTGTTCTGCAATAACTCTCGCCGACGCAGAAGAATTGGATGCACACCGCAACATCATGCGTTTATCCCGTTCACTTACAGCTTTCGGTCGCCCCTGGCCTTTTGGTTTGCCGTAATTTTCCGGATCTTCTAGGAAATTTCTAACGCAATGATCTCTTCTTCGTAACCGACGAGCAATTTCCTTCTTACTAACACCATCCTGGTGCCAGGCTAGAACTTTACCCCTTTCTATCAAGGATAATTGCTTTTTTCTACCCATATTGCAAACACTTTATAAAATATAATTTCTCGTGGTGAAATGTGTACACTTTATCAGCACAACCGCTGCATATAAAAAGAAGTATCAAATTAAAACATTTTTGCTTATATTAATGTGATAAATGCACAGGGTCTAAATTTTTGTCGCATTTAAAATTCCTATTTTGATCTGGGAAAATCTCAATTATCCCTCATAAAACAATAAATACCCAGAAATATCTATAAATGGACTATTTACATAACAAGTATTAATAACTCCCATTTACATGTTATATAATGTCTATAAACTTTGTTTCGTAAATAGAAACGATACCACGTCTATGTTTTTGTCGGATAGTGTAATTAATTGTTTTTAGAAAAACAAAGTGTTTTAAATTTATTTAACCGTCTACCTAACTCTGATAGTTTTTAAGATTCCTATTATTAAACATGAAAGAAAACAGGCGCTTATATTTTGTAAGCTACTATCGATCATCAATAACACTAAACCCAATTCATAAACACAATAAGGATAAATGTAGTGACAAAGTTTCATCGTCTTTGTGATTTTATATTTAAATTACGCCGATTTATCAAAAATGTGAACGCGTTAAAAATAAAATTAGGCCAAAGCGTTGCGCTCCATCAATTTTAAATGCTCTCGCTAATCTGGCGCAACGGTGCAATTATTTTTGTTTGCTTACTAGAATGTGGCAAACAGCGAAGTAGAGGTGTTATTTTTTGGAATATTTTTAATTATATGCAAATATTACAACATTGTAATGAAATGTAATATACTAACTAGTTCCATTACACGTATTGATAGATTGCACGCAAACAGCATTGTTTTGTTTTTTTGACTTTTGATATTTTTAACAATTCTCCCTGTTTATAGACCGTCGCTGATTGCTAAATCAATTCTAATCAGTTCAATGCTGACCGCTTCTACGGTGATGATTTCTTGAGTTTTGTCTTTCCTTCTTTTATTTTAGTCACAGATTTTTGTTAGCTCAGCGGATGGATGTTATGCGATAAGAAACACTTCAGGTAGTCTGAAGGAGTTAGTCAGTCAATGAGGAGAAGATTGGATTCACGCATGCTAGGAGGCGGTAGTCATTTTCAGCAGTTCTTGTAGATTAACAATCTCTACAAGTAATATGTACGTATATATAATAAATGTTTTGCATTTCTTGTGAAAATCTTACATCGAAGGCATAATAATTAATTAATAAAAATAAACCCAAGAAATCACTCCTTGAATTTTTACTCTAATCACACCAAACACCTTCTACAATAAAAAATTTAAGTTATTTCGAACGATTTGTAAGAAGTAACAAATTCGTAATTCGAAAAATACACCAACACCATGATAGCACTAATGAGGAACAAATTATAAACAAAACGCTGTTTTTGTTATCTTTCCTCATCATCTCGGAGGATTAACACGATTCGCGGTAATTATAGGACGCAAGCATGCATGCCAGATCAAGGGATTGCGCAAATTGTGCCGTCATGGACGGCGGAAACTATGTTTGTTTTCACTAGGATGACGTGTTTCGAAATGGTTTGAAGAAAAGCGTATCTAAAGACGTGCCCATATGTTTGATGCGAGTAAGATTTGCGTTCGTTATCTTTGTTAATTGTCCGTCATGTATGACATACAATTAAAGTTGAGATTTTGTAATTACTTCGTTCAAATTTAAGTTAAATAAGAATTGAAATCGTACAAGGCGTTTCAAAATAAGGTTGTATGTTTTACGGAAGTGCAGTACGTATTAGCAATATGCAATAAATAATGACACCATATTAAGTTCAATATGAGTGTTTCAAAAATAATTGAAATTAAGATTTCACAAAAAAATTTTTCAATATAACATGGAAAATTTACAATTTTTTCCAAAGGGATGCACACTCTGACAGTTGTTGATGCCAAATATCTGAATATAATCTCAAATTTAACTTAGAGCCGCTCCTAAATTTTCACAATGTTGTTCTAAATTCAAATTAAGCTATTCTACTTAACAGGTAAACATTATTTTTCAAGATAAACTTGAATACATTTTTAATAACAAATTTAGTATCATGTAATAAGACTATATATGAATAGTTTTTTTTTAACCAATGACATGACGCGGTTCAAACCTGGAACACGTTTAGTTTCAATTGACTCTGGCCGTGGAAGCCTACGTTTATATTATATATGAATATTTCATATTAGTCCGCGCATTTCAATATGCGTTTCATTTTGTTTACAGACGGGGCAGTTCAATGTGTTTCAAATTCAAATCGATTTTGGTGGTAACTTCTGATGTACCTTGTATCATGCTTGACATGGATTTGAGTTGAGAAAAGCAAGAAATGCTTTCACCTGTTACATTCCACCTGTCTTCTCCGCTTAATTTGATCTAATTAGCCTGGGCCCAATTACTTACAAAAATTGAAGATATTTTCGAAATCAACAATGTTATCAACAATATTTTATCAACCCAAAGTCAATACGCGGTTTGCCTAAATAAATTACATCGTTTCTCTCGCTTCCCAACCGTTATCAAGGCAAGACCTTCGTCGAATCGCTTCGTAATTTCGTAATTTATAAACAACTTAATATCCATTTCAAGCCGATATTGATTAATATTGATGTACTTGGTGTTTGACTTGACGTTTCGCTGATCATGCTGTCAGCTTCTTCAGAAGATTTCTAAAGAAAGTCTTTAGAAAGTCAAACATCAAGTACGCGACAACACCTCAAAAACTTTTCCACTATGGATTACGGTCGTGAAAGCCTACACTCAACTATTGATTTCCGGTTTATTTATTCAACCTATGCCTGGTTTAATACCTGGCTACGATGAGCTTCGAATCAACCGGTTTTCCCGGGTACATAGAAGACTCCACTACAGTCCTATCCAGTGGATTATCCTCCCATTCAAATCAGAGCTAAGCCTACAGAAACGAGTGAAGCGGATCACGAAATTCGCCTCATGAGAATGGGTTCGTGTTCCCTACTGGCTTCCCCGAGAGTCGACAAAACACGAGTCTGTCTAGTTGCTGCTAATTTCGTGAAGCTCAGATCCAGATCAGATCTTCCGTCAAAAACTCAAAAATATCAGGATAGTTTCCCGAGAGAAAGCAAAAAATAAAAAATAAAAATGAAACCTTTTGGAAGGTTTTCGTCCCTTCGATATTTCTTGTCTGATATTGATATTGTTTATGTATTTCTATGTCCGCGTTTATGGATATCGTAATCTAAGATAGTCACTAAACATATTCGCCGTAAATAATCGCAAAAACAGTAATTTGAATTTACGACAAGAGCCGGAATTTTAAATTAAAGCTAGGAAAAAAAAACATTACGTTCCCTGTTTAAAAGCTTATTAGTTAAAAAAACCCACATAGAGCATTAATTCTCATAAAATACTGATCAAATTTTGTATTGTTACAGAGTTATCTATGTTTATTTGTATTGCTTTTCTTTGTATTATTTAATCGGCAAAGAGTATTGGTATATTCAAAGGGAGGTAGAAACCCTGAGAATAAAACAAAATAAAAGCAAAGATAAGCTCACTCCACAAAATAAATACATTTCCCACATACGTGTTGGCCATCTAATTTAATCTAAATTAATTTGAATTTGTTCATTCATATTTTTAAGAGGTTTGAATAAAAACCGTTGCGAGTTGAAGGAAACTATCCACTTGCGAGAAAAACTTTTATTTATTTACGTAAAATATTTGATTTCGCAGCCTATTTTAAATGGTAGATTACAAACTGTATTTTTACTAGAAGTTACATTTTTATTTTAGAACAATAGTTCGTAAAGCTTTTATATCAGAAATGAAAAGTATCTTCCGAAATGCTAAAAATATACAAGATGTTCCATTTTAAAAAATAATAAATTTCAGTTACACATAAAAATGTTATTTAGTTCTTTTTCCATTAACGATATATTAACCAGCAGCAAAAACACTATTAATTTTATATTTTAACCAATTTCGTAGGACCAATAACAACTAAGGCAGCAATCGTTGCTCGCTAATTTAGATCATCCTGTCTATGTTTGTAACGGGAAAATAACACCATGCAAAAAAGATATGCTCTACTTAAGAACAAAACTAAAAAGCAATAAAAATTTATCTCTATTAGTCATAAAATAATAAACCTCATTTCTCAAAGCATAAAAACAAAAACATAAAAAGAAAAAAAAGACGTAATAGCTACTGTTATTTCTCTAACGCTAAAGTAATTGGTCTCAAACTCCTTTTATGTAAGTAAGCACATGAGACTTTAATTAAGTTAGTTTAGTGTTTTTTTATGTAACATTAAATTATATACCAAACTATTATAGTGAAATGTGAAATGATATTTTATGTGCCTAGGTTATTGTGTAATTAATCATTTAATTTGCTCGAATGTTTGCTTATTTCAAAGCAGGCGCGTAAGGTTGGTTATCTAAGAGTAGTGCTGAAATATGCTCGGGATACCGTTTTAATGTTGTGATTCTATTTTATATGAATGAACGGAATGATATATTGTTTTTTGTTCTACTTACTCAGTGATATAGATATTTTACACGTAAAACACATCAGAAACAAAATTGCTCAGGTGTAATAATATCATCAATTCAACATTTCCATTCATAGAACGAGATATTGCGAGTCTTTAAAACCACATTAGCGAATTGTATTTTAAACATTCATGAAAGAAATGAAAACTAGACCATTTTTATTCGATTTCTCAAGCGTGTAACTACAGTTGGATATAAATAATTTATTTTTTTTTAGAAGATTTTACATCACGTATGAATATTATTATGTTAGTAAATCACCAGCCTTGCGAAACGGATCCGTATTTTCCCGCCGAACCTTGATTGGGCACCCAGGCGTTGTTGTTCAAGTTATCCCATTGACTACCACCAGCGTTTTGGTAATTGTTATAGCGTTGATAGTTCGCATTAGCCGGGTGATGAGCTACGCCAGATCTTGAAACGACGGCATTAAAACCATTTTGGGAATCGGCTTGGTATTGGACGGAACGAACGGTGCCATCGGCTTCTTTGAGAGAGTAATGTCCTTTGACAACGTCTCCATCGCGTTCTTCCTGTTGGGACTTTTCATCGCCGGTTTGTGGATCGTTGACGTTATAGTTGAATTGGTACCTTGGGTAAGCCTGGAGGAAGAAGTATTTTATTTGAAATTGAAGAACAATAATTAAAAATGTCGGGAGAACAAGAATTTTGCCAGAGATTGTATCAGAATTCTCAAAAGATATTTCTAGGGAAACAGGCAAACAGTGCCAGTTTGGACCACATCATGAGTTTCTTTACGAAATCTGAAGAGGGATTGATCGAAGTCCGAAGATAAGATGATATGACGATGTTTGTTGGAAGATTGACCTTCGCAAACATTATGTCAGGAACGGCAGTATATAAATTTATAAAAAATTTTATGATTTATAATGGTTGAATATAAGTATGGCGTGACGACATTAATTCCATCAGGAAAATGTTACTTTCAGCAGAACATCGAAATATTTAATTCAGTAAAATTTTTAAGGAACAACGTAGGTCAAAGAAGACGGCAAATAGGAACCAGGTTCAGAGAATACCAAGCATATCATCGCTATGGGAGAACTCGATTGTTAAGTGTGGCGCAACGCATATCTCTTAAATCGAGAAGAAGGCCCTACCTTAATATTTGAAGAGAATGAATGCTACTTTTCCACAACAGACAAAATTTTCGGATTAGAGCTCGCAGAATTTGCTTCAGAAATGTTTCATAAAACACTGGTCAAAGCATCATCATTCAAACTGAATCTAACTTCAATTTTGTTCTTGTAGTTTAAGATATTCGTTTTGGTATATAGAAAAGACCCTAGGATCAAGACACTACCACCAGAATAAGAAATATAAGAAGATGCTAAATAGAATTTGAAATTATGAGAAGATTTGGAATTGTTTGCCCATTCAGTGAAATGCCATTTTATGTGATGTCGATATTTGTAGTACTAAGTGCGTGTGTTAGGCCGCGTTAGATCTATAGATAAAAGTAATCTTAGATTTTTTTAACCAAATAATTTTGTGTTAATTCTTGATGACCATTTTGAAGATGTATTGAACCGAGGTGAAAAATCGATGGGAAAGTTATTCTGTAACGATTGGATGGATTTTCTAGAAAAAAACAAATTCTGGGTATGTTTTTCGTAATCTACTGTTGAATGTATCAAGTTGTATAGAACATTATTAATGAGATCATAGTAATACAAACGTGAGTATTTTTATTATCGTTGGCCCATTGATTTGGGGAATTTCCATAGGAACGAAGTTCAGAGTTAGCATATGAACTGGCACCTCCACCAAGACTGTTGTAGTTATTTGCGATATTACCAATGTATCCAGCAGATACGAAAGTAGCAATAGCAAGAACAGAGAGGACCTGCGCAATCAAACAAAAAAAATCGTTAGATAAAAAATCTTATTAGAAACAAATTCCTTTTTCTACAAACCTTTGAGATCATGTTTGTTTGTTGTTTTGTTACCCGTTTGATGTACAAAATCGAACTGACGCCAATTCAATCTCTACATCCCCTATTTATATCGAAATTTAAATGCTGGAATGCAAGAGAACATAATATATTTAAAATTAAGTAAATAAAATATGTTTAAATTAATTAACAATATTTTTGCGTGCGTATATGTATGTCTATTTAAATTTTATTGATGTTACATCTTTAATTCTACGTTTCATACGTACATCTTATGTAAAAGGTGGATCAATTACAAAAATTTACAGCGCGTGACATTGCCGCCAAAATTATTTGTTGAGTTTTTATGTCAGTATTGCGTACGATTGCTACAACTATAATTTAAAGAAATAAATGTGGTTCATGGTATTCTTATTTGCTATTTTAATATACGATTGCTAAAGTTTGTACGCAATGAAATGGTTTTGTTTGTTCGTGTAACGTACTGAAATGTGTAGCTCAGTTAGCTCAATTGTTCTTTGTTGCTTGGAACGACTTGATCGCGAAGGTGATGTACCTGGAGAGTATTTTTTTTTTGAGACTTCCTCAGACAAATCAACGAAATTGGGTAAATAAAGTAAGTTCATGAAAGGCAATTTATTACGAAGCTTTAAGCTTGGGAGTTGTTCTAGTTAAGTCATTTGTTTAAGAGAAGCCAAAAATAGTATGAAACCGCTACAAAATTTCTATCCCATCTTAAAAATAAATTAACAAACGAAAATAACGGTTATATCCACAACAGCCACAGTGCCTTGTAAATTATGAGAACAACTTGCTTAACCCAGGACGTAGCTAGCCGACGTGTAGTTGTCGATCAGCTATTATTAATTATTAATAGCTTTCTATAAGGTTTTCTGAAAATTCCAATTTTGTTAACAAGCTTTGAGCATACTTAAGGATTTTTGGGATTGTTATGTAAGGAATCGTAAGCTTTTCCCTTTCCTTAATATTTGTAGAAAAGAAAAGATATGTATTGATTTTTTTTCTATAGATCAATATAATAAGTGCACGTTTATTAACTTACTTTGTGAGAAGCGGAACAAACTTTTTTTCATTATATATATTATTAACAAATGTATTGTGTATATCAATAAATCCGTTCATTGTATATAGTGTATAAATGAAAGTATGCGTTCATTGATATAATTAATAGCCATTTATTGGAATTATAAATTCGTTCGTTCGACCAATTTTAATAAAAAGAATTGTTACGTCAATGTACTCTTTTATTGTATCTTTTTTTCTCTTTCTCATTCGGTGAAGTAAACTCCTTCGTTACGTTTCATCTTTTCCTAATTGTTACTTGTGAATTTGGGACAATTCATTGTTTGTTGACTTCGTCTTTGTGGAACGATAACGTAATTCATTTTTCAGAAATTAGTTGAAGTTTAGTAGTAAATATGTAAATTGTAACTTTGCGAAGTTTTTCCTCTCTTGATGAAAAAAGCATGTAACATTTCATTGAACGAATGGGCAGATTGCAAACATTGCATTTCAATTTCAGTAAAAGAGCTTTAATTGAGATTTATACTTTTTATTAACACAAAATCATTCTTTAACTTACGTAAAAAAATACAAAACAAATAGTATATGGTATGTATTATAAATATCACAGTTTATTAATCAGGTTGAGATCGTCAGTATTTTCCATTACTGTAGTAATCTCCACCATCATCATTGCTAATGCCAGCATGTCCCGAGAAAGTTACCACAGCCTTAAATCCATTTTTGCTATCGGCAGTATAGCGAACAGTGCGAGTAGTCCCATCGGCTTCTTTGAGCGTGTAGTAGCCTTTCACTGTATCCCCAATTCTTTCTTCCATTTGCCCTTTCTGATCTCCACTACGACCATCGTCGACCCCATATTGGTATTGGTAGTTTGAATTAGCCTGAGTGATATAAATTATAGTTTTCTTTTTATGTAAAAGATTTTATTTAATTCTTGCTTACTTACATGATTATGGCGGATCTCGTTGCCTTCGTTGTAATTGTCTTCTTCGCGATAGCTACCATCATCACCATCATCGTAGTTGTTCTCATAGTCTCTTCTTATGTAACCGGCATATGCCAGGCTAAAAATTGCGGTGATAACGATCCACTGTAAACAAGGAATGAACCATATTAGATTTAAAATTCCGGTGTTGTTGCTCTTCATTGATAGCTTAAACCAACCTTTGCGATCATTCCGATGCTAATTGTTGTTAATTTGACCGATGGTACCCTACTAAACTTCCCATTTAACCGATTTCCACTTTTATACCCACTTTCAATCAAACACGGAAGACCGTGAAGAATTAGCAAACGATTGCGATATCACACATGCATATGCTACTATGTGGAAAGATGATAATTTTTCGAAAGTTATTTGCCGTTTTTTTCAACGTGTGTACGCCCAAGCGTCTTTTCTTGTGCTTTATTTAATTACGCGCTAATTTAACGCGTGTGCGTATTGGTCAATGTAGAATCCGCGATATAAAAAATGGATTCGTTAGACGGAGTTACTGGTGTATGCAAAATAAGGCGCGAGCAATCGTTGGATTCAAGAAGTTCGGATTGCTGGTGATTGGTAAATTCAATTGGTACTGTTGGTCAATGTAGAGCGTTTTCAGGCAGTGTCCAAGGTTATTTATTCATTTCGTTAACTATTAAGGACTCTCAACATTTTTTTGTGTTAATAAAATCATCTGTTTTATCTCATTCTTGTAATATGCGTTGACATACGAGAGTAGCTTGAAAAGTTTCAAGCCTTATCATGAAGATGGGGTTACTCGTGGAAAATATACTTCTAACATGCGTTGAAGGATATTTTTGAATACTTTAGGCATGTTGGATGCTTATTTGTCCTTTAACAGATGTGTCAATAAACGTTAGTGTAATGTTACGATAAAATTGCAAGAAATCGAATAAACATTTGAAACTCTCTATTGAAGCAGGTTAAGAGAAATAAGTCGGAGTTTTAGCGTCGATTAATAGCTATATATGAAACTTGGATACACCTTAGCTTTTATTTTTCGACATTTCCAAGCCTACTAATCATCAATTGAGATTATTAAAATAAAACATTGGAAAATTACGAATTTAAGGTCAAGAATAAAGAAAAACAAACTATCTTGAAACAGGAAAAAAACAATTACCGGGGGCATCCTACGCATCATTACTTAACAAGCGAAAGACAGAAATTACGAGGGAACGGCTGCATTTGAAGAAAAAAATAACGTGCTCCTTCACGTCAACGGTCGCTATAACAAATATGCACCAATTGAGGTTCGAATTGATAGGCCACCCACCGTATTCATTAGATCTATCCCCTAGTGATATTTTTCTGCTTCCTAGAACAACAACAAACAGTCTTATCTTCATCGAAAGCACTATTAGCCCATACGTAGCAAACTTCGAGAACAAAAGCGGCTAAAAGTACGGAAATGGATAAATACTGCATCAGAGTTAGTTTTTTGAAATGGATTGTGAGTCAAAATGCTTGCTATACGTCGCTACTTCGCTTTTTTATAATACGCAACCTCTACATCGCACAAAACCTGGTTCATGCCATCGTTGCTAGTACGTATAAGGGAACAATAGAACGCAGAAATAAACAAGGCACCTAACGTATGTAATATGCTCGAGCAGTCGTGATTTGTCTTGGATATTTACATTGGTGATCAAACTAGGGCATTGTAACACTAACTTTATTATTATTATTGTTGTAGCTAAAAATATAGTTAAATTAGAGCATTTGTGTTATTTTCTTCTTTCAATAATTATGATAAAAGCAACTAACTCAAATGAATTTTTGTAACACAGTTGGCCACAATGAGAAAAAAAAAACTTCACCTACGTATTGTAAAAATGTAGCTTTCTTGCAACATTTCCAGCTTGTGAAATGGGAAAAAGCTATAAATATGATTGCTTGAGTTGAAATAAATTATTATTATTAAATGCGTCGGTGGTCTAATGAAAAAAAGGTCTACTCCTAGCAGTCGTGTGTTCGATACTCATTAGGGCAGTGGTATTTTATATAATTTCTTCGCAAATGAAGCTATCTCGCTTTATTTCTAGTTAAAATCATTGATATTCAAGTACGACAACCTCTCCAGCAATTAAAATAAAAATGTTATTGTTCACCATTTGTTGATATCTCAAGTTCAAATAGGTAACAGGAAAATCGAAATAACAACCAAGGATTTTATTTTTACTACTTTATTAGGACCTTATTATAACCTACAATAACTATATTAGTATTTTCCGTGTCCGCCATATGAAGCTGGGTGGCCAGCCTGTCCAGATCTAGAGACGACGGCGTTGAATCCATTTTGTTTGTCAGCCTGGTATTGAACGGTACGTGTGGTACCGTCGGCTTCCTTGAGAGTGTAGTATCCTTTCACCACATCACCATCGCGTTCCTCCTGTTGGGATTTTTGGTCACCAGTATGGGGATCGTCCACTCCATAGTTGAAGTTGTATTTGGGATAAGCCTGGAACCGTTAAGAATTTATTAGGAAAGAATTGCGATAGCGAATGTTAAATTTTAACTTACATAACTGTCTCCTTTATCGTAACCGCCGTCGTATCCACCACTGTAACCTCCACCGTAAGAGGAAAGTTGGGAATTTGCGTTTGAACTAGCACCACCTCCACCAATGTAGTTGCCGTAGCTGTTGAGGTATCCACCGTAAACTGTGGCTACCAAAAAGCTTGATACTAAAATCTGCGAACAAAAGAAAAAATCGTTTAAATTTTCTTTTTTTTAATCCAAGTCACTATTGAATAACACCAAAATCCAATCTGCTGGCATGTAGAAAACACAATGGAATCACTTCAGCAAAAACAATTTTATGCAAAGATTCCAAACACTAAAACACTTCACCTTTGCGAACATGATGTCTCGTACAGAGAATAGAAGGACTGATGAAGATGCGGTGTTCTCTAGGACGGTGGTAGATCCGTACTGGGTTTTTGGCCATCGCTAGGTGTCCTTTTATATCTGGGGGAATCTAGTGCAAAAATACGGAAGAAATCAAACGCATTTGACGTTCGAGGTATTACACAAAACTTACTTAGTTGGATACAATAACGCCACAATTACGGATTACCATATATTCTCGATAACCATAGGATACCGCGGTAATAGAAAGTCTAAATAATTGTGTTTCGAATGCTTACTCATATTTTACGCCAGCAAAACTGAGGCGGCAATTAAGTTGGGTTACTCATCTGTGCAAAGACATGGTCAAATACGTCGTTGTATATCGAACAAAAAGCAATGCATTCGTTATGAATGTGTTCTGGCCCGGAATTGTATTACGTTTTTCGATTTATTGTAGCTATTACCTACGTTGAACAAGTGCAATCAATTGTTGTGTTGCTTTTGAATGCATAATCTAATTTACTTTTGCAAATTACTTTTGTACTTGGAAGATATTTTTTTAATAATTATTTTGAACATTACCAATGATAAATGCGTTATTTTTACAATTCATCACCAATTCCTAGCAGCTAAACATCCTTTAAATCCGGTGTTGGGCAGTAGAAGCCGGATCAAAAAATTCTTGCTCTATCAGCCATAACAATTGTATGTTGGAACGAAATCATATAATTCTACATTATTTTATTAGTGTTTTTAACACGTGATTGTTTGAGAGACTATTTACTCATACTTTGCAAGAAACATGTTTCTTAGGAAATTCCTTCGTGCAAAAATCAAAGAATGTATGATAGATACGGTTGCTTATGAAAATTAGGATTAGATGAGGGGAGTTGCTGTGGGCAAAGGTTAATGGCAGCTCGATTATCTTTGCTAGAATAATTATTGCGGATGAGTGTTTCAATGATGTGGTTCAGTTCCTGAGGAAGCGAATTGGATTCAGATATGGAAACGGATCTTCGGATAAGAGACAAAACATAGACGCGGTATCGTTTCTATTTACGAAACAAAGTTTATAGACATTATATAAAATGTAAATGGGGGTTATTAATACTTGTTATGTAAATAGTCCATTTATAGATATTTCTGGGTATTTATTGCTTTATCAGGGGTAATTGAGATTTTCCCAGATCAAAATAGGAATTTTAAATGCGACAAAAATTTAGACCCTGTGCATTTATTACATGAATATAAGCAAAAATGTTTTAATTTGATACTTCTCTTTATATGCAGTGGTTGTGCTGGTAAAGTGTGCACATTTCACCACGAGAAATTATATTTTATAAAGTGTTTGCAATATGGGTAGAGAAAAAGCAATTATCCTTGATAGAAAGGGGTAAAGCTCTAGCCTGGTACCAGGATGGTGTTAGTAAGAAGGAAATTGCTCGTCGGTTACGAAGAAGCGATCATTGCGTTAGAAATTTCCTAAAAGATCTGGAAAATTACGGCAAATCAAAAGGCCAAGGGAGACCGAAATCTGTAAGTGAGCGGGATAAACGCATGATATTGCGGCGTGCATCCAATTCTTCTGCGTCGGCGAGAGTTATTGCAGAACAGGCGGGGGTACAAACGCACAACATACGTGCGTAATGTTCAAAGGATTTTAAAGGCGTCACCGGTAATATCACGGAAGAAAATGTTGAGAAAACCGCCACTTTCGGCGAAACACAAAGAAGCGAGGTTGAGATTTGCTGAAGAACACGTACCCTGGAAGAAACAATGGGAAAAAGTTATATTTTCCGATGAGAAACATTTTAATTTGGACGGACCGGATGGGTACTTGCATTATTGTCATGATCTGAGAAAAGAACCAAAAGTAAAAATGACCAGACAATTAGGGGGTGGATCTGTGATGATATGGGCAGCGATTGGATTTCGCGATAAAAGTGGGATAGTGTTTTGCACAAACAAAATGACATCTGTGACGTATAAAGACTTATTGCGTGACAATCTTCTCCGTTTTGGAAACCAATGGGCCGGGCGCAATTTTGTTTTTCAGTAAGATAGCGCGAAAATTCATAAAGCGAAAACCATTACTGAATGGTTTAAAGAGAAAAAGATTAAAACTTTACAGTGGCCGGCACGGTCACCAGACTTAAACATTATTGAAAACATGTGGGGCGAATTGGCACGTCGCGTTTATGGCGGAGGCCGTCAATATTTCACGGTACAGGAACTGAAAACTTCAACAGTGACTGAATGGCAGAATATCCCTCAAAATTATGTGTTAAATTTATATAAATCTATTAATAACAGACTATTGGAAGTGATTAAGAACAATAGAGGATCTACGCATTACTGATCACTCATTTGTTGATTTTTGTTTTACATTTGCAACAGAGCGTCTAAATTTTTGTCGCAGAAATTGTTTAAACATTGGAGTAATAATTTATTATTTAGTTCATATATTACTGGAGGAGAGATTTTTAAGTTTATTTTACTTTTATGAATAAAAACTTAATTAGATATTTTGCTAGTTTCGCAGAGAAATGTTGTAACCCTTAAAACCCGTAAAACATCTTACCGCGTCTAAATTTTTGTCGTGGAGTGTAAGATAATTATCTGTGTGTGTGGGTTTTTGGAAAACGGAATGTCCCAGCGCACCATCACTACCTGTGCTTCAGGGTTTGAGATAATAAGGCTCGCTGTTGGAGCGCTTCCGAAAAGATATTGGCGACGACAGGAGACAGAGAAAATCGCAAAGCTGCGCCTTACTCGTGGTATTTACCATGAAACTACAAACAGGGGATATTTCGTTTGTGAATTTTAGGGAGTGTAACTCTATGTAACTTTGGAGCTTGTTTTTTGCTCATACTCTTCATTGTCCAGGAACACCGTGGCATTTTCCTTATCTGTACTCTTAGTTTCCTAGGAGGTTTGGCACGTGCGAGGATTTTGGTTGTTTCAAGGCGAATTAGATCAGCGGTTTCAGATGGAAGACTAAGAAGAGCAGACTCTATGCCAGTAATCACGTCTTCGATAGGGATAAGTTTACACCAATGAACGTTCATTAAATTAAAAACTAGAGGTACAAGTAATACAATTTTCAAATCGTATTCTCTGGATCCACACGAGCACAAAGTCTTTTAAGCTAAATAAGTGGGGAATTCATCTTTAACATCTTGGCTAAATTGTTTTACTCAACGCTTATGTTCTGAACGATTAACAATTATCGTTACATAATAATCCACTTCTACAAATTAGCACACACTTAAATCATTGTATTTTAATAAGAACGAATTATGTTTTATAATTATTATTTTTTGCAAGGAACGGCACCTTGAATTTTATTATACATAAGCTTTACGTGGGCAGTTATTTTGCTGATCTGTAATTATATCATCGTGCCGATCCACATCGACGTATTTTTTATCATTATCTACTACTATTGCGGTATCTGTTGTTGGTTTATTGTATTTAATTGTGGATTATAATGAGGTACGTATGTATGTATTACTGATTAATGAAGAGGCATGCCGATTAATTTAATTTACAAAATTACAAATTCTATTTCACACGTACTGGAATCCTATAAAAGGCAACGGAATTCTATTTTTAGGTATCATTGTTTATTTGTGTAGTTTGATAGCGGGAGTTACAAAGAAGAAGACCAAAATGTTCATCAAGGTAATATCTTTTGGTAATCTGTTTTTTTAAAGCATGAATTAGAGAGGATAATCATTGTTTTAGATCTACGTAATTTTTACTTTAGCTTGCGTAGTATACGCTGGTGGAAATTTAGCAAGTTCCCCTGGGAATTACGCCAACAAGAACTGGCACGGTGGATATGAGCAAACGGGATGGAACAGAGGGAATGATTACCACAACTACTATAATAACGCAGGATTACCTTACAATTCGGATTATTACAATGGAAAATGGGGCCAATATCCAAATTACCCAAATGCTTGGAACAGATATAATAATTATAATGGTTGGAATGGATACAGTGGTAGAAACGGTTACAATGGATACAACGATTGGAATCGCTATTCTAATAGCTATAAAAATCCTTACGACTATGGTTCTGCTACATCTTACGCCAATTCCAAATTACAATCATATGCTGGATATGGATATGGCAGAAATTATCCATACAACCAACATTATAACAATGGAAACTATGTTAGTTGAAGAAGTATGTTTTCTTCATCTTTTTCTAAAGATATTGTTTCTAGGGTTACCCCAGTTATAGCTTTAAGTACAACGTCAATAATCCTGAAACGGGTGATCATAAATACCAACAAGAACAGAGAGACGGGGATAGGGTTTGGGGAACTTATGGATTGAAAGAAGCTGATGGTACTACAAGGACAGTGAAGTATGAAGCTGATGATCAGAATGGTTTCAATGCTGTCGTCTCCAAAAGTGGGGTTGCTAATCATCCTTATTGATTCTAGGTGAAATATTTGTATTTAATATTAAAATGTTCTTGTAATTTTGAAGGGACCAAACAAGATTTTTTAAATAAACAGACACCGTATTTAGTTAAAACTGTTTGTCTTTTATTTTGAAGATTTAAAAAATTGAAAAATTGAAAAGGTAAGATGGCGAACAAAGAGATTGATATTATTTTGGCGGTAATAGTCCAATTTCAATTTGGAAGGAATGTTAATACAAAGCACTCTCACGGTTAACTTAATGTGAATATCAAATTTATACATGTTACCACTCAAGCCTAATAAGCTGGCCAAAAAGCAGCGAAATTGTTTTACATTGATCCAAATGGCATAACTTTATACCGAATTAAAAAATGATCGATACGCTCAAGTACTTTGGCAAATCAGCATATAAGACATCAACTTACAAGCGAGAATCCAGCAGAAGCATAGGGCAAGAACTAAGTAAGCTGACGTATTGGTCTTTTTAGTAAAGCCTGTTGAGGTACACCTTATCTAAAACCATACTTCTAGCACTTCTCTGATTTTTATCGCAAATAAATTGCCGGAAATTCATCGGGCTGTTAGCAGTGTCATGTATGTTATTAAGGTAGGTTATAAGTTATCAACTACCTAAGATGGGGAAAGCTATTTACTGGGTACCTGTTTCCTTCGTTTCTGATTTTTGATATGTACCATTCAATTATATCCATATTTTTCCAAAATGTGGAAATTGAATTCAATAAATTGTAATTGTTCTCCATAATGGAGTTAGTGATCAAAATTACTTGCTAATTTCTACGAATAGATTTTCACGATATAAGATGAATACCGATTATACTAGAAATCAATAAAAATTATCTTAAATCGCATTCAATTTAGTAGATATTTAATTGGAACATTGGAAATAACTTCATAATTCTGGATATTTCTTATAAGTTCAAATTCTTTGGTAAGTGTTGATCTTAACAGCACCAGTTTCCATACGCATTCATTTCTTTTTAAATTTGCAGTATTTGCACTTGTTAAAAAGGAAACAAATGAATACAAGCTTGATTTCGCCCCTTTCCACGATCTGGCCAAAAATATGTTTTAATTAATAAAAAAAAAAATTGATCATTACTATTAATATTTTATTTACAAACAGCACCAATTTCAATATTTTCCATAAGATCCTGGATGACCAGCATGTCCAGATCTATGAACAACAGCATTAAAACCATTGTGTTTGTCGGCTACGTATTCGACGGTACGAGTTGTGCCATCAGCTTCTTTCAACGTGTAATAACCCTTGACAACATCACCGTCGCGCTCTTCGTATTGAGATTTGTGGTCACCAGTATGCGGGTCCTCAACTGCATAGTTGAAGTTGTACTTGGGATAAGCCTAAAAAGCAGATTATTTAATTCTTTCGAAGCTAAATTATCAAAATAGATCTACGTAAGCATTGTGACCCTCATATCCTCCATAAGATCCATCACCGTGTCCCCCATCATAAGATGAAAGTTTAGAATTTATGAATGAAGTGGCACCACCGCTTCCGAACGAATTGTATCCACCGGAGTATCCGCTTATGTAACCTGCGTAGGTTACTGAGATCACAACACAAATAACGAAGATCTGGAACAATAAAAATGTTTCACTAGATCACTGTTAATTATCACTATGTAATCACTATCGCGTGAAACCCCCACCTTTGCGAACATTTTGGCGTCCTGTTGTTCCTTTAATGGTTCGAATCGGAAGACTGGTGAGTTCTTGGAACGCGTTGCTTCTTTTATACCGACTAAGGTCTAAAATATGGAAAAAATTTTCTTTACCGAGCAATTACGTCAGTTCTACATGTTATTTTGTGCGAAAGTAGGTATTCGCAGGCATATGTATAACGTGTCTGATATAATATAATAGCCATAAAGTTAGAAACTATTACTTACATGCGAGGATTGCTAAATATTTCACGATTATCCCTGCAGTCGAATGTCAAGCATTAATTACAGGAATCGCTGGAGCGCGGAAGAGGTTATTATCGCTACAGTTTCGACCAATCTTTTCGATTATTCCGTACGCTCGTTCGTCAAAAATTACGTAAACTTTTTGACGGTCTACCTGTTCTATTTCCTATCTGTGGATCTGTAACTTTTCCTGTACATTACAAGCAATATAGTCAAGGATAAATTGAATCATTACAGAGAACATTATTGAGATTATAGTACCAATGTTTATTATAGCCGCGAAACTACGTAAACATGTAGATTACTTGTAGATAGATTATCTGCGAGATTGATTTGATGCAATAGTTGCATTACACTCACTTGTATAAGTTGTATAGTTGGTATAGCTGGATGAAAGAATTTAAAAAAGACGTATTGAAAGGAGGTTAATTTTAAACATGGTCTTCAATTAAAAAGTGGATTTGGAAATAGATTGTCCATTCGATTTGAATTTTGCGAAACTGAGTTTTGAAATTTAATTTTTGTAACTTGCAATATAACAAAAATTAAATTAAAGTTTATGAACGTATATAATGGGAGGCCCAACAGAAACTTGGGGGTTTAAATTCTGACTAAAATTCTTAGTTTTCAGAAACTCATCAATTCATTAACATCAGTACAAAGTAGAAACCTTAAAATGTTCACTACGACTCCTTCTGCTTGTGGTGTTGGCCAAATAGTTTACCAATAGTCACCAATCTGTGGATTATATCCTTAGACTTGATCCTTAAGAAAATCTCAAAGTAAAAGTTTTGGCGGTCGTACGATCTTGATGGCCAATAACCAATAACCAATATTAAATTACACAACCAGAAAATTTTTCATACAAATACTTTAGCAGCGTGGCAAGTAGCCCCATCTTATTGGAAAAAAAGGTCATCAAAGTCAATATCTTCCAGAGGATAAAAAGTTATCTGTTTTCTCATTCCCATTCTCAAAAGAACAAGGTCCAAGCACACCTTGGGACGAAAATCCACACCAAACGGTTACACGACGAGGATATAGTGATTTCTCCATAATCTCTTGAAGATTTTCGTGTCTCCAAAAGCGATAGTTTTGTTTATTAACTTAGCCACCGATGTGGCAATGGGGTTCGTCACTGAATATGATTTCTTTACAAAATTCGTCATCAACGATCCAATAGGCAAATACACGGCGGTTTTGATGGATCATAGGCTTCAGTTCTTGAATCAATTGAGTCTTTTATGTACGTAGACGAAGGTCTTTCGTTATAATTCGTTGCAGGAACGATTTTGAAATCCCCAATTGCTGTGACCGATTACGAAAGTTAAAAAAATGAGTAGACCAAAAATATATTTACAAAGTATATATTTGCTCCAAAATAGATGAAATAATGCCACACCTACTACAACGCAGCTATGGAAAATCTCCATAAAAAATACCATACATAGTGCTAAATATATTGCTAGTAACAAAGTAAGAAGTAAAATTAGTTAAAATAATAAATTTAAAGGAAAATAAAAAGAAACATTAGTAAAAAACATGGTAAGCGTAAGGAGGATAAATTCCGCGACCTGTTTCAGATGACTCTACGCTGAAGCTATGGTCTCTCGTAGCAGGATGCACCTGTAAAATAAGAAATAAGAATACAAAATTAAATGTATACTTTATTCTGTTAGTTTCTTGAATTTTCAAATAAATATTTTAGCATTTTGCACAAAAAGCATTTGAAAATATTCCAAATTGAATACAACGCAATCTTAAATCATGCAATTAAAGCACATTCTTACCGAATCGTGAGTATCTCTCACTTGATATCCATTCCCGTGATGCCCAGCCCCATAATATCCATTCACTTTATTACCTCCTGCATTCCCAACTGGATTATTTTGATACGAAGCGCACGGCGGTCTCGGAGGTGGATCGTATATCGGCACCATGATACTATCGACAACAACAACGATCACCAACCAAATAAGTACCTAAAAAAAACGATTTTCGGTTGCCTCCAGCGTGTAAACTATCAAATTACTCATCCGAGCAAACGATTCATCCGAAACACAATCAAGCTCAATGGTATACCTTTGCAAACATCGTCTATTTGGTCGTTACAAACAATACTTCGGCTGCTCGCGGTGATTGCATCAAATCGTGGCGTTGCAGATAGTCTCTTTTTATACGCAGAAGTTGAATAAAATCCTTCATAGCGTGATTAATGTACAGTCCGCGATGGAATTATTGCTTAATTAGTTCAAATAAACATATGTACGTATATACAGGTCACGTTAATAGCTTTTGATAAATGCAGAAATAATGTAAAATGAAAATGGATTTACCATTCTTTTGGTTGGCTGTATTTACAAAAGAATTTTTTCAAATTCTATGCGATAACAAGCGAGAAGAATGATGTGATAGTGATAATAATAATAATAATAATAGCGACCTCTTAAATACAGGTTTCTTTGTTACTTCTGCTTGTATTTACAGTGTTTTTTAACGAAAAACAACATGACAGTTGTTCCTTATCCAACGTACTTGCTTGAATTGGTTCCTTGTGACATTTTCCTCTTTTCAAAGATGAAAAATGTTGAAGGAGAGAATATGACATATTAGAGGAGATTGAATCTGAATCCAGGTGCTGATAAAATTTTGTTTTGCTGCGGCCCAACGGGGTGTATAAGTTTTTTAAGGCTTTTTAATATCTTCAGGAGCCTTTGCGTGTAAAATGAGGCTGGGGAAGGTAAAGGTGGGCCAAGCCTTTCTATAATGATCAACGTTGGAAGCTAGTAGTCGAAGATAAATACAATAACAGTCAAGGCGATTACAGCTGAAATAGGTATTAGTAGAGATTTATTAACGTGCGCGTCGCTACACAGATTTGATGCTATTCGAGAATTTATCTGATTAACAAACGGAAAATCATTAATTTCTTCAGTTCATTAGTCAGAAAGTAATGAACTGCTCCGACATTTTGCATACAATTATATAAAATAAGGGTACTTGAATACATTCTCAAAACAAAAACGTACGTGGTCACTGTTGAACTTTTTGAGAAAGATAAAATAAATTCTTTACTGTACAACGTACAAATTCTAAAAATAAATACGGTCTATGTGCAAGAACAGTGTGGCTACGATCTAATAATAGTCTCTGAAATATAAAATGGCGGAAGAAACAAAAATTTGAATTTCTGCCTTGGTCCAGCTGTCCTCCTCACCATCTTTCTTAATCATGTTGGTTGGGCATGTTCGGCTAAAATATTCGTAATAGTAATATGTCTTCGCATATAAAAGTACACAAAATAAACTTGAACAGGTGAACAAGAACAAGCATCATTTGATACTGGTACCAACTTAAAAATTATGGAGTTTATTTTGCTTATTGCATGAATGTACATTATGCACCCTTCATGCTACTACCTGTAACAATAAATCCTGGGTCAATACGTGAATTGACCCAGGGAGGACCCAGGAGGAGGAGCTCCCACTTCCTTCTGCACTGCTTGGCTATTTTATTGGCGGAGCATTTTGCTGAAGTGAGGACACCAATAATTTCTCGCTAATAGAATGGTAATAGACGCTGATAAAATCGGATCGAGTACTTTTCCTGGAAGAATAGTACCGAAAGAAGTTAATTTTTTTCTTGGTGTTCGATTCCAAAAATAGAATTTTAAATGGATCGGGATTTTTGTGATTTAGGATCAACTTGAAGCCTAACAAGAAGATGGTTTTGCAAACTAAACGTAGATTAATCTCATCTCCATACTACTGACCCATCTATCTTCCAAAAGAAGAACGCGTGGCTTATTATCTCCCTCTTAAATGGTGTAGATTGAGGTTAAGGATGGAGATTAACTATCAATCTATTGCATTCTACTGCATTGAGTAGGTATCACGTAGCCATTGTAATCACGACACCTTAATTGCTGTATTTTTTGCAGAAATTTTATGTTCGATGTAAATATGACTTGGCTCCAATTTATATTAAAAAAATATCCAAAAACAGTAAATATTAAATGCTGATCATGACCTCCTTGCTTTTAATCTACGCCATCATTGCCTCAATCAAGAAAAGCTCTGATAAACATATCGAAAGTCGAACCCATGTTTATGGTCATTCTTTATTTATCATGGAATTTATGTTCTTGTGTTGTGGGACTAAGCAGTGTAATGTTTTATACGAGAGAAAAATGTAAAATAGATGATTTTTCCCAATTTCTTAACTAAATTTAGGATCTGTAGAGCTGGGAAATGTTTCTAAGATACGTATTATCAATAGATAATTTAAATTCAAATAGATGGCAATAAATGAATGTTATCGAGTACATTTCAAATGAAAAACTAGGATGTGAGGAAATTGAACAGAAGACAAGTTAATTATCCGTTCTACTATTACCCTCATGGAACTGGACTTAAATAAATAAAATCTTCTGTATGAATTTAAGCAATTCTGGTATCTGTTGGGCAATCATCATCATTGTTATTGAAATCAATACAAAGTCCAAAAATCAACCCTTCTTTCTCTGCGGCAAACCAAGCAAAGTCACAATGCTAAAATTTTGTCGGAGACTGTAGGTACTGTATATACAACAATCGAATATATTCCGCTCGGTGAGGTAAGAAAAAGGTTCCTTGAAAGCGAGTGCATTGGTGATGCATTGTTGTTACAGCAATTGTGCGTATCACAATGCTAGATCTGGAAACGTGCGGCGCATATAATGGCCGTTTAATTAATTTTACGTCAAAAAAACTTATTTATTAGTTGTAAATTGCGTCAGTAATAGAGGAATATTCTCAAATAAACGTATAAACGCATGGCTTATTTGATGCTTAATGATGTGCCGAAGCCATTATGGACTACTTGTGTGCATACACATACACATCCATAGTCCTAATGAGTGGTCAAGGTAATTGCGGATGAATGATGATTGACGGCGTTTTGATGAATGGTATCCGTAATTATTCGATAGAGTCGGTCGATTTTGCTTTGTTGAGAATAGTCTTTGCTTTCAATTAGATTAAAATGTATCTGTTGAGCTTATGGATGCAGTTACGAAATATGTCCGGATGACTCACTTACGTTTCTTTTTATAATTTTGTTCGCAGATTAGTCAGACGTAATTTGATTGGTGGAAAGAAATCCCCAACTAAAATCCAACTTTATTGCGCTATTTTATTGGCTCTGACTGCTCCGATTAATTCGAGAATTACTCTGCGAACAATACTACTAACTACTTTGTAAACAGAACAAATCAGAAAACAGAAAACCTAGTAACAATAACCAAAAAATATAATGCTAAGATAGCTTAGCTTCCTCGTGGTATTGATGGAGTAATTCCCGGCAAAAACGCAAGAAAAGGAGAGAGAAAAAATTACATTAACACACGGACATGTTTCTGCCTACCCGGCGTCATCAGCGTGATTTCGAGAGTAAATTTTTATCTCTACCTTCTTCTGGTGCCAAAGAAACGCATCTTGGGGAACAGTACCCGGTTTATGTCGCTGCTTCCTGAACGCCAGGCATGCGTTTCTTTGGCACCAGAGGGCCCCAAGAAATGTCGAGTTTGTCGTTTTGAAAGTTGTGGTATTAACTGTGAGGCAACAGCGATAGAAGGTAGAGATAAAAAATTACTCTCGAAACCACGCTGATGACGCCGGGTAGGCAGAAGCATGTCCGTGTGTTAGTATAATTTTTTTCTCTCCTTTCGTTGCGTTTTTGCCGTGAATTATTCCATCAATACCACGAGGAAGCTAAGCTATCTTAGCATTATATTTTTTGGTTAACTACTTTGTAGTTCATAGTATTGTTAATGTTTTTATGCCAGTTTGGTGCTCTCAAAGTAAAACCTAGCTAAAAAACAACATAATCATAGATTGGGAGATAAAAGCAAGAAAAAGGATGGCGTGGAAATTTCCTAGAGTTTGTGGGTTTATTCGCCTTTTTAACATTCTCGTCTCGGTGGTGCAGTAATAACAGGGCCTGCGTTTGACTGGGTAGAATTAGGCGTTGTGTGTTTCAGCCTACTAGGATAAAATCTTCTTAGTGAGTCTAATACAAACCCGAGTGGCACTTCGCATGTTGGGAAACAATTAATCTCGCTTCACCCTTTACACACTCAATTTACATGCTGAAAAAGGCTTTAAAAGGCTTATACACCCCGTTAGCTCGTCACCGCACGTTAAAGAAAGGCTGCATCCTAGACCTACACGAGTTCCTTGTTAATTTGTTGGTCTGCTGCCGTCTCCATCAACAATATTTCAACCGAATTACACAAACTTTATAAACATTAAAACCGCTTAATACAGTACAATAATTAATTAGTTACATCATTAATATACAGCGATAAAAAATTTCCACTGAAGCAATGTGACCTGGTTACATTTTTACAGACATATTTCGTAGATTAATGGAACTATACAGTCGCATATAACAACGTTGACACACAAAATCGGATTTTCACATCCACCTTAATTTCTACCAATTTTAAAGTGCTAAATATTGCGTCTGGTAGGTGTTAGACATTGTGAAAGTATGAGACAAATAAACCATGCCAAATTCTAAAGAATGGATATTTCACACATTATATTTTTCGCACTAAACTACCTCGTTATTGTCCAGTTAAGATTAGCACTTTTATGTCGCTATAACGAGCTTGATTACTATTTAATTGGAGCTCCTATTTTAGGATCTTTGATCTTTGTCGTTTCCAAATTTATCGAAGTGATTGAATTGAAAATCGTTTTTATGCAAAATATCAACATTTATTCATTGGCAATGTTTAACAACTAATGGTATGTACATAAATAAAAAAAAAGTAAAAAAAGTACGATGATATAAGATTCATCATTCGTTGAGTCGAGGTATTTCGTTTTGGATGTCTTTAAAGAAATTAGTGGTAATAACCACCATGACCTCCGTATACAGCAGCTGGGGCGGCGGCCACGTAAGCTTTAACTGGGGCAACATCTGGATGGGCAGCGTGTCCAGATCTGGTAACAACAGCATTGAAGCCATTATGGTCATCAGCGGTGTAGTGGACGGTTCTGATGGTGCCATCGGGTTCGTGGAGTGAATAAGATCCCTTGACTACGTCACCATCGCGTACTTCTTCTTGGGATTTTTGGTCACCAGTGTGGGCATCGGAGACTCCATAGTTGAATTCGTATTTGGGATAAGCCTTAAAATAAAATTGTGTGAATGTAATGTTTCATATTAATTTAGAAGTAAGAGGTCTGTTTGACTTTTTTTTTGAAAATTTTCTATAATGAGAAATTAAATTTAAAAAATTAGAGATATTATCTCAGTGGGATGTGTGCAAGGAATAATGGTTAATAACAAACTTTTGGAATTCTGTAATTTTTATAGTGGGGATTTTAGGCTTGAATTTATATGAAAACATCTCTTACGTAGTAATCCGCATCCTTAGCACCATAACCACCACCTACAGCTGCAACTCCACCATATCCATGAGCGGCAATAACCGGTGCAGCAGCATATCCATGGGATACAACAGCAGGTGCAGCTACGGCAACACCATGTCCACCAAGAAGCCCACCGCCATAACCGCCATAACCTCCATGCCCAAGGCCAAGGTTAGAATTAGAGTAGGATGCGCCATATCCAGCTAGAACTCCTGCATGGACGTAAGCCACGAAGGCAGAGATGATGAACACCTATAAAAAAAAGTAATTGCACTTAATTCTTAACGGGTCCATTTCGATGAAGATATAGAAACACTAAAATTACACCTTAGTTAAACGCGAAATTGCGTGTAATTTGATTAATTTAATTATTAATTTGTAATGTACCTTGTTGAACATGGTTTTTTGAATGTATTTGTTGTCGAGTGGGCTACCGTGTGACTTGACACTGACTTCGAACAGAATTCGCCTGTTGCTTTTATACTAAAAGGCGATACCAACGAGTTTACAAAAGCCTTCACCACACTACCTACAATTAGGTGGCATTCCGACTTACACGACCAAGAAAAAAAAAACGAAACAAATGTGTTATATATATCTATATACGTTAAATATACGCTACTTTATGTATTATACGTATACATATATCAGATTAGTCTCAACGACCTAAGAAACAGTTCTTCAAAAATTCGAAAGTACCTACCACACGAGGCCTATTGCGACAAAACATGATTGTGTAGTAAGTTTGCTGGCCACAGATAGTGTAAAGAGAATAAAATTGAGGTAAAAATTCGTGCTTATGCATATTTTTGCCAACATTATGCAAGAAATCAACTGCTATAGCGTCTTAAACATATGGGCATCGCGAAAGAACATATTCGGACATCAGGTTATATTATAATATTTATGTTCTATTAGCGCTTATTAATAAGAAATGCTTTGGTTTTCGATCTACATTAATACAGACTGTAATAGCAGGATGTTAGATACATAATAGGTCCTGTTGACCTTACACTGAATTGATTTCGCTAATGAAATGTAATGAGGTTTCGAATTCTGATGCAGGAAATCGATAATTGGTGTAATGGTGGCTTTATGATGTAAATTCTGTAGAAAATATGAACTTTTTTGTATAAGATATAGTCTATGTTACATAAAATATATTGTTTACAATTGAAAACGTATCGCTTCTTAAAAGTAACTGGATTTAAATGAAAACTATCAATTTGTTCAAGTGTTATTTTATCCCATGCAATGCGATCAAGGATCTTATGTCATGGGGTAAGCTAATATTTGTAGAGGGCGTGAGAAATTATTGATTCTTCGACCCAATGCGATGGTTATGTTTGTGGAAGGGATGAGATGGATCTCATAGAATTTAGGCTACAAAATATGTATAACACAAAAGCCCTGAACTAAAGTGGTTTGTAAGCTATATGATCGTTGAAGCCGCTCCTCACTTAGTGTGTTCCTTCTAATTAACACTAGCGCAAGACAATTGCAGAAGAAGTGTTCTACTAGCTTGACAGCGCTTCCATGACAATTCTTCTATTAATGCCCTCTTGAAGAGACGCTTTCTTGGCTATCAATGGCCAGTCAGCCAATCAGAGTTCCGAAAATCATATGAACGTACCTCTCGAACATTCGCAAGTATATTTATTAATACCGTTTGCTTGTTCAGATAAATCAGAGTGACTTCATCTCATTTCTTCAAGAAGATTTAATGGGTGATACTTCTGATCCTTCCATGAAACACTGACATCGGCATGGACAGATTCGACATCGGCAGATTCGTTGAAGGGATGTTTATATTGACTGCTTAAACCATGATTAAATAAAAATAAAATAACATTCCTCGTATCTGCATTTGTGTAGAAATATAATAGAGAATTTAGAAAATGCGTCTATTCAAATTTAATTTTAAAGTGCAACGAGCGTTAATGACAAAGCAAATACGAAAACATAGAAACAATAGCTTGAATAATAAGTGTAGTTCCTTTCTTTAAATGTACTTTGTTTCTGATGTGTAAGAGAAAATATTTCTAATCCATGTATAATTGATTTTAATCAATTTCACATGCATTTGTACTGCGAGATGTCTGCCGGTTATATGGGCAAAAAAAAAACTTTCTAGTGCAACTGAAAAAATTTTTAAAATAATAGTTATACTTTTTTGATACTTAAGCCAATTATGCCTGAATTTCCTTTTTGCTGCGATTATGATTAAATACAAGAGAATGGTGAAAAAATGTATATTTTACTGTATTTTAGAATTGCAATCTATGTATTTTTTTTTTGTCACATTCAATGTATTTTGTAGGTGTCCTTTAAAAACGATATTAGGCATATGGCTATAAATTTTGAAAAAATTAGGAACTGGGACAATTACCTACGGAACGTCACGCATTCTGCTGATAAGTCTAAACAATAAAGAGTAAGGTAAAAGCACAATTTTTTTCCCTCTAATTGACGGCAGTAGCTGAGGTTTTCGTCACATCTGTCAACCCCACCCATGAATGTGTTGTACATCTGAATACTGAGAGGTTGCTCAATGGTTATTTTCTTCTTTTTCGACAGCCTCTTTAACGGTCGATGTTTGTAGACAGCTAAATTTAAACGTGGTCGTACCAATTTGATTGACGATGAATATTCGATACGGCCAAAATCTGCAACTACTACCGATAACATTGGCAAAGTTCACCAAATGGTGCTAGAGGACCGTCGAATTACGGTTAAAGAGATAGCAGAAGCTATGGGCATCTTGAAGGAACGTGTTTGTCATATATATAGACTGAGAAATTGGGCATGAAAAAGCTAACCGCGGTTAGGTGCAGCGCTTGTTCCCTCAGGACCAAAAACGCATTTAACCAGTACACTCATGAAGCCAGAGTGCAGGTGAAACAGTAGACTGCGAAGGGTGAGTCGACGTCGAACAAGGCTGTTCTATAGGCCGGAAAAGTGACTGAATTATGTTAATTAACTCTCCTGAAAAAGGGAAAATAATACTACACGTCATTGCTTGGCAAGCTGAAGGCAGAAACTGCGGAAAAACGATTGCATTTAAAGAAAAAGGAAGACAGTTGTTTTAGATTTTGTTAATAAATTCATGTTTACTAAAGTAGGGAAACGTTCGTCACAAGGGACTTATCGGAGCACACAACTTAACATTAAAACCAGCAAAGAAACTGCAACTAGATTTTTTTATATGCATATAACGTTGTTTCAATTTCTCTCATTTTTTGCAATATACTTCAGCTCCAATTAGCGAATACAGTAAGCCTCCTTTTTTTGAAAATAACACGAATTATTAAATTTCATCATGTTATTATATAAAAGAAAATTGTAATATATTGAAGGTGTCACAATTCCTTACCTAACATGTACGTACGTATACGTTAAATTCCGTTAAGCAACTTTTATATATTATATATAATTGCAAAACGATTCAAATCAGATCAAAACATCGGGGATTCGATCGTCTCGTAAAGATAATTCGTAACGTACAATATTCTGCTTTAAACGACTCTCGTTACAGATATTATCCACGCATAACGAACAAGATATTCTCACACAACCGTGTTATACTTTGTTGGCCTAGTCATGCTTTACGCGATTATATTTTATGTAATGTACGTGAATATAATGAAGTGGATTTTTATCTCCTTGAGTATCAACTTCAGCTTTTATCAGTTACCGTCTCACAATAGTATTTAACGTTAATATATAATACACACATAAGTATTACACAACATCGAATCTGTCGTTATTATCTGTTCGTGGTTTGGTTGGATGTAATTAGAATGAACCGATTTTCGTTTTCAATTGGCACTTTCCAGAAACGTGAAACGGATATTATCTATTTATGTCGAATATACGGTGGAGGTTATCCAAAGATACGAAAGAAACCTTGAGGAGGTAGATAGAATGGGTAATTTTACGTTAAATTTTTTAATTTAAAATCGATTTAGCTGACGATCTGTTCTTTTTGCAAGCGTAAAGCGTAAGTAAAGAAGAAAACCCAATAATAGTATTACAGCTTAATTTATTTAGAATATCAAAGTATAAAAAGAAATATTTACAAACCATTTAAATAAATACATAAACAAACTTCATCAATAACCATGATGTCCTACGGAATAACCGTGAATATTACCAATACCATGCCCAGCCAAAATTCCGCCAGCGTGACCAGGATGGGCACCGTGTCCTGATTTGGTAACTACAGCGTTGAAACCGTTCTTATCATCAGCTGTGTAGTGCACAGTCCGTGTACTTCCATCAGGTTCAACGACTGAGTAAGAACCCTTCACCACATCTCCATCGCGGACTTCGTGTTGAGTTTTTTTGTCTCCAGTATTGGTGTCTGCAACTCCGTAGTCGAATTCGTATTTAGGATACATCTAAAATCAGATGATTTTGGCATTAAAACAATTGCTAATGGAAGAAGGGAGTTTGCAATTACACTACGACCATCATCATAGTGTCCTCCGTATCCCGCACCGATTCCTCCATATCCATGGTTTAAAATTCCTAACCCTCCAATTAGTCCATGGGCACTTCCTAGTAGGCCATGTCCTCCTCCTCCTCCTATTAAACCGTGGCCTCCTCCTAATATGCCGTGACCTCCATGACCAGTATGCGGGTTACCAAATCCTTGCGTGATAGCACTTGATCCATGCGTTACTGTATTATATCCATGTCCACCTAAATTTGCTGAAGCATATGAAGAAGAATGGCCACCGAATCCGCCATAATGCCCACAATTTCCAAAAGTTACAAGTAAGGAAACGATTAGCAACTGCAAAAGAGTGAATGTCGAAAGTCATTATTAAACTATATAAATTTATGCTTACTTTAGATAACATATTTTCTTTATTTTAACGCACAAATTATATATTCCAACCCGTTCTAAGGCAAGAAACGATACACACTGATTTCTGGGAATGTCGCAGTGTTTTATATATGTAGAGCATTTTACGGCGTTCACACGGTATGCAATATTTTTTCTCTTAAAACTGAAAGAAGAAGGCGCTATTAACATAATAATGGTACGTATGTACATATACATACATATGATGATGAACAGAGCTTCGTAATATGGGATTTTTTAAACAATATAGTTCACGTAATTGAAGAATTTTAAATGTGTGTAGATGAAATCGTGTTAAGACATCTGCCGATTTTCGAATGGGTGCGGAATTTTAGATGGTGAAATTTTGTACATTGCTGACTGAACGACGTTGAAACTTTATAGTTTTTGCTTTGTTTCTTTCAAAAATTAAGCTACCGAAACCTTCAGAAGGTAGTTAATTCAAACTGTCTATAAAATTATTAACTAGTATAAGCTAGTAGCAGTAAGAATGATTTTAAAATGAAAGTCTATCAAAGTCGTTTATAAAACAGGCGTTTGGATATTCAGAATTCAACAAAACTGCATTAAATTTCAGGTGCAATTTGCAAAATTTTTTATTCATTATACCAGCGCCCCCAGCGAACATGTTTTCAATTTAGAAAAATCTTTATTGATTTGTTCGTGGTCACGTGACCTTTGAAATTTTTCTCCGTTGTTCCATGTATTATGTTTTCCAAAATAACTGATTATCACCCTTACTGAGACACCAGCAAGGTTTTTATAATTAAAAAAAAAAAGAAAAATAAATAAAAATATTCTTGCATTGACCACTCTCCACGTAAAACAAAAGTACGTAAAATGTTCGTCCTGAATTAAAAGTTTTTTCGCTTATCACATATGACGTTCCGGCTATAGAGCGTATAGCTGATATTGAAGAATACCGTCAACGGTTTCCACATTGGAGAAGTCCTGGTATTTATCAGAGCTTTCAACAAACTCTGAGTGAGCTTTCGGTAAGCTTTTGATAAGCATTTGCAACTATGCTTACGAAGAATTGGTACTTAATTGGGCATTCCACTACAAACTACCTACTTTTGCTGACCTAGAGCCGATCGATACACAATGTTAGAAACGTACCATTGGTTTTTAGTGGAACTCTACCGATCGTGGCTAACCGTCACGGATATTCCGACTGAAGGCCAACCGTCAGCTAAACAACTGCGCTACTAGGGAAAATTTCCAGATCTCACATCACAAGATTATTGTTCTTAGGACTGGTTCAGATATAAAGTTCACGATGAACAATTCGAAACTCGGGGTGCACTAATTCGACGTATTAGAAATGCTGCAGATGATATTAAAAATACGAAGCAACAGGCGGCCCTCGTAGACCAAGTATAACATTTTTAAACGTCAAAGAGTCCATCTAGCGGTAGAAAGACCGATTCCTATTAGAAAATTCCTTCTTTTAGTCAAATATCTTTTAGCCGTAGAAATAAGGAAATTATTATTAGTTCTTTTTGATACAAAATATTTAAATACTGCTGCTGGTATTTTTGTTCTGTGAGTTTCTTTCCATTATTTTCATGTGTACAATACACTGCTAGGGTTTGGTCCGCTCCTTCCGACTCACCCTGCATAATAGAAGCAATGACATTGACAGAACTGGCAAACCATGAAAACTGAAAAGAATCATTAAGAAATGGAAACATAACACGAGAAAGCATTGCTCAATTTCTACCATGAACGTCTGAACTGTATGAGAGTACGTAAAAGATCAAATTATTCGATATAACAGCAGACCCTCCGTATTTTTCTTTAAATTTACTTAAAGAAACATTTACATGTTACACATAACAGCCTGTGTAACACTCACAATTAATCATAATATTAAGTAATGGGCATCCTAATATAATGCGTATGTACCAACCGAGAAGTTTCGACAAACGACTTTACCGCGTAAACTAGGGAAAAAAGATGAACACGGGAAAGTCTTAATTACAATCTAAATCTAATTTAGAATTGCCGGTCGATGTACGTGGGAAAAATGCGTTCATCTTCATTCTTCTTACAATTGTCAGTGTCTATTCTTAAAGGTTACGCATTCACTTTTTTCAGTTTATTTTATTAAAACTGCATGATTTATTTGCTTACAAACTACACAAAAAGAAAAAAAAAACGCTGTTTGTGTTTTGAAGTACAGATTTTCGAAAGCCAGAAGACACAAGAATTGTTGGAACCAGTGACAAATGCTAAAAAGATAGTATTAAACGTCGCCAAATACGAGTAATAAAATATATAAACCCAAAATAAAGAGTTCCTCTTTAACCTGTAAACCCAAATAAAAATTTAATTGGTAGGTTTTTGTTTCTTTGGTGTTCTCTCTCGGAACTAACTATCGGGTATCGGCAAGGAAAATTTGGACACCTAAAGAACTGAGATGAATCTCCAGTTGGGAAATAGGATCGAGAAATTTGCTTCGTAGAGAAAAATTTTTTTAATAAAATTCAAAATAAATTTAAATTTATGAGATTCCAAAAAAATACTATGTTTTGAAAAAATATTAGCGATTACCCAAAAGGAATGTTAAATTGAGTAAGACATATAACACAAAGACTTATAAAACCAACTACTTAATCTATATCTAACTATTCAAAATTTAATGAAGGCACGTTTGTCTGTAATTTTCGTTGCCCGCGCTTCCTTATTGTACTCATTAGTAGAACAACGAATAAACTCAGTATTGTCGAAATATCCTCCGCCGTATTTGCTTTTCGTTAGAAAACTTTAAGCATAGTTTCTGCGTGTGTAGAAAACAGTTACCGTACAAATGTATAATTAACACCATTGCGAAAGGAAACCTTAATATCGCTTCTTAATGTTTTTAAAGTTAATAAAAAGATTATACAGCTCGAATAGGTAGCAGGTAACAAGATTACGCTTTACAGAGAAAGTGTTTTTTTTTCGTTTTTTGTTAATAGAATTTATCCGAATTATGTAAGATTAAGTAAGATTTATAGAGGAAGGACGATGACGAGTCTTTAGAATAAAATCACTGGAAACTTGAGATCCCTTGGTAAATGTAGCAGAAACTATTTTGGTGCAATATAGGTTATTTCATTCCAGAAGAGCTGAAAGGATTGGAGAAATTTATTAAGTAATTTAAGAGGGCTATACAGTAATTGTTGTTCTACATAATCATCATGCACTTGAGGGCACGTATTCCACGTATCTTTTGACACACTAACACTTTCTTTCAAAAACTGGAGGCCCTGATTACAGAATAATCTTTAAGGGACTTTCTTTCATCTTTGGTGACAAACAAAAATCTCTGGAAATTATGCCGGATGAGTTTTGTTATCAATTCTAAGTTTACGAGATGTTGCAGACCCTCGGTGTTGTACAGTTTAAAATCAGGATCGAAGTGGTGAACCTACATTTCATCAACTGTAGCCAAGCGATTCAGAAATCGTTTTGGATTACGCCGATTTGCTTCTGTACTGGTAACTGTTTCGCTTTTGTTCGAGGATCAATATCTTCCAGACATTTCAAGAAGTCCCAAACAATTATGCAATTATACCTCTTAAAATACTTGTTGTCTCTAATCTGTAGTGTCTAGTGGTCAATTTGCAACCTTATTTAATTAGATCACATGAGGGCGAGGATGTTATGTACCTGTCTCATAAGGCTTCGGCCACGCAGCGTATGCTGAGCCTTTAAGAGGTGTCTCTGTTTTAACACCGAAAATATCGGATCTAGATTAGTCAGTCGATAAACAGGTTCCTTTCTCAGTTACTGTGTCGTAGCTAAGGGCTTGCACAGGGACCAACGGTGCCGGTGGTCTATCTTGGCTACTCAAGCTAACAGCTGCTGATGCGTCTCATACGGACTCGTGTGATGAATCTTGGCTTAAGCGCCAGCGTTGGGAGAAGACAACCTCAAAGCCGTAAATTTATCCCGAAGGCTTTTTATTGCTCAGGGCATGGCCTAGCGGGTTGATCTTGGTCGTGAATAAGCGAACTCCAGATACCTCTCGCTCTCCAGTTTCAACGAGGCTTGTCGCCCGAAAGGGGTAATGGGATATGGGAGTATTGTCTCGGTCGACCCGGTTTAGATCTTCCCTGGTCGTGGGACCAATATAGAGGAATCCGACACCAAACTTATTAAAGATTTAGATGCTACTCCAAGTGCACCAGAAGAAAAAAGTAATGCGACAAGTGCAGAGAATGTTTTAATTGCTTTCACTTCTTGGGACAGCTACCTACCTGCGTAGAGTTAGAGGAGTCTATCATAAAGCTCCAGCTAACTGAAGATAAAAAGCGGCACAGTGGTGCCGCAAGGAAAGGAATGAAGTGGCTCATAGCGCAAGAGCTCAAACTTGAAGAAACGCGATTGAAAGCCCTACAGTCAGTAGAAAAAGAGGAAAGAAAGCAGAAAAGGCCTAGATCCTTAGGCCAACATGATCAACATTTTCTGAGCAGTTTGCGGCCGACCAACACCTGTTGCATGTTTGCAAGTTGATCTATCACATCGAAATATGAAGGAGAATCACTTCTATTTTTTTTTCTGAAAATATTTAGTAGCAGCAAGAAGCTCGAAATCAAAAAAAGCAAGAATCATAGAAACATAGCGTAATGACGGTATGCATTAGTTCAATGGAATTCCCAGGTAATAGTAAGGATAATAGTAATAAGAAGAATTTATTTTTCTACAAAAAGCATTTATTTCTTTGGATTACACAATAAAAAAAAATATATACACAATAAGTGTAATGTATACATCGAAATATACGAAAAAAATACGTATTCATACAACATAGCAATAAATATGGCAATCACAAGTTAGAATGGGAGACACAGAAAGACATCGATCCTTCAAGTAATACGTTATTCGTCCGATCTACATGGGAATATCCCATCTTTTTTCAAATATTTTATGCAGGGAAATTCATACGACAAAAGGAGTTAAGAAAAGTGTAAAGTCAAAGAGAGAAATAGAGGTATATACAAGATGATATCATGGGCTGGCGTGTGATGGCGCAACGGCGTTTTCCGTGGTCAACTTCGTCGGAAGCTAATGCTTAAGATAGCCGCCTAGGGCGATCGGGGCCGCCGCGATGACCTTGGGCCCGACAACGACTGGATGAACTGCGTGTCCGGATCTCGAGACGATTGCGTTGAATCCGTTATGATCGTCGGCGGTATAGTGAACGGTACGGATTGTACCGTCAGCTTCGTGTAAGGAGTATGAGCCTTTTACCACGTCCCCATCGCGTACTTCCGCTTGGGATTTTTGATCGCCGCTGTGGCCATCCGAAACGCCGTAGTTGAATTCGTATTTTGGATAAGCCTGAAAAAGGAATGTTTGGGTTATATAATTGTCGTATTAAAACAGAGTACACGGAAGAAAGAAATTACCGGAAAGAATGTACGACAATATTGTAGAAAAATATTGTAGCGGTTATTATCACAATTATGTGTTACCCGACAGCAGAATTTTGTTGATTATTGCGTGTTGTTACAGATAATATTTCTGTTGAATATTTTGACATATTTTCCAACAATGTTTGCGTCAAACCGCCCAGACAAGATTGTGGCAATTTTTCAACATGAAACATCCTATTTTTTCCTGTTTTTTCATTTCTTTGCAACGAAATATATAGAAACAATCATCAAAGCTTTGATTTCGAATTCGGCTTATTTTTTTCCCCATAAATTCCAAGCGTAATACATGCTTCACCAGGAAACGGATAAAAATATTTCTGGACATCTAGAAACTGAAACACCGCGCACTAATAAACCAAAACCACTCATATGCAACGTTATATCACAGAATGAACGCATACATGCATATAATAGCGTAATGAGCGGGCAAATAATGCACAGTACCAACACGGTTTCACTTTAGAAACGGGACTTTTTGAAAGAAAACGATGCAACTGGGTTACGCAAGACCGGAAAATTATTTATTCGTTTTAGAAATATAAATCTAGTTGTCAAATTGTAACGCTAGCTATGGTAGGATACTGCGCTTAGTTCATAGTGATATGACTGATTTTGATTTAAGTGGCGTGTCTCACCTAAATTTCCTTTTGGAGTTCAATTAATATATGAAGCAATAAAGTGGAGAAACAAAATATGAGAAATATAACAACAAAATTGATATCTGTTGTAATTTTAAAGAGAGGAAACGGAGATTTTTGAATTGTTATCTATGCTCCAGTTAAAAAAAGTTTGTAAATAATAAATTGAGCTTAGGACGAAAGTATTCAAGAAATAAGAATAAAAAATGGAATAGAAAATCAAAATTTTGCCAGCATAGAAATCCGATTATATAAACATATTTTTGAAGACATATTACTTCCGGTTATGTCAGCAACTTACTTTAAGATTGTTCACGCTTATCCAAGATAATTGAGACAATTTGAGATTTTCTATGAAATGACCGGTGATTAGGGTGTTTAAGATATAGGACATTAGAGAAACACCAAGCATTTGCCAGGTATCTTAAATTATCTTAACTATCTCAAAGACTAAGCTAGATAGATATAAAGAAGTTGAAGTAGATTGACGTGAATTGAAGAGAAGCACCCAAAAAGCAGTACCTACTATACAAGATGTTCTGTTTAAAGAGCGAAACTTGTATTATGTGCAGTGGATGCATATGTTCCGAGAGTATAATTTTCTTTTAAAGTATCCTAAAATTCTTCATGACAAACTTACATAATAATCAACTGATTTTGTTGCAACAAGAGCCGGTCCAGCAACTACAGCTGGGGCCGCTATTAAGCCATGACCACCGGCAAGAATAGCACCACCATGTCCACCAGCAAGAATAGCACCACCATGTCCACCAGCAAGAATAGCACCACCATGTCCTCCAAGACCCACTAGACCTAGATTATTGGACGCATAAGAGCTAGCTCCGCCGATGAGACCACCATGAGCAAACGCTGCAAGGGCACTGAAGGCAATAACCTGAAATAAAAAGTCTTTGAAATGGACTAAATTGGCTACATTAATTGCCTTCTAATTAATCGAGTATGTTCATTTCTTCATTAAGCACACTATCTTAGCAAAAAAATCAACTTCATCTAACTACGCTACACACCTTGGCAAACATGATTATTCCTACTTTATCCTCTTAGAATAATAATCACTTATGGAATTGTCAAAGGCGGTTAGCGAACTGATTTTATGGTTGATATTTAGTTACTTATATACCAACCCGAGCGACATAACAGCCCCAAACGGATATCAAGGCAGTCAACGCGTAATCATACACACGGACGGCGTATGTGTAAGCGCTTTCGTAAAAAAAAATCTCCTTGCCCACCTTTGCGCTATTATGTAGACAAAGTAATATAATTTGAAAGTGCATTTTAGAGCGCGATAAGCGCCTACGTATGTAGAGCAAGTACATGCTAATTTTTCTTCCCTCCGTGCTATGGTGTTCACTTCCTCTGGTTCTGGCATTGGCGCGATTGCCGCTTGTTATTGGGACCGGGGAAGTTTTTGGTATTTTGTGGAGATGCACAAGATGAAACGATATCTCAGGTGTTGAATACGAATGATGTAAGTTCAGAATTTATTTCTAAGGAAATAAGGAATAAGCTTAAACTTTCCATGGCATTCTTTATTAAACAACTGTTCGCATTAATTTAACTGTTTTCGATTAACAACAGATTCTAGTGTAGAAGTTCAACAGACATAAAATAGAGAAGACTGAGGTGCAAGACGCAACTAGCTTGAATGAAAGCTCCAAGAAAAGGGGGCCAGAGAATTTTATTACAGCAAAATTAGTCGTAGCTCTAGATCGCCATCAATTGAGTGTCTGAAATTCTGTGTATGTTTTACACAGTAACAGTTGAGGCTTTCAGTAGATTAATTAACACTGCGTCCATATGCCGCGAAAATTTACGAGCTGAAAGAATTAATTAAATATCGCTAAAAGAGTTCCGCTGATTCATAAGCTGAAAGGCATACGGAAAGCAAGATCCAATAACTTCTCAACTTGCTATCAAAAAAATATGTGGCCAAATGTGGTATTTAACAGAGGCGGCAGCAGTACTAACATTTTTGGACAATACAACGCTGAAAGATACAAAAATACTGGCCGGAACTTTATTTAACGAAGGCAATCTCAATCACAGTCGTAACACAAGAATCAGCATAACTCTCACATTAGTGACTTCGCTGAAGTCGTTGAAGTCCTTAAAAACTGTTTTGGAGATGGCCCCTCCAGAGTGGAAAAAATACTTCTAGAATTGATCCGAACGCATGGAACAGTGATGGTGAATATCTTGGAAAACAAGAAAACGATTTGTAGCATTTTTGTTTTTGTAAAAACTTAAAAGATGTCCTTCTTATGACAACTATTAGGATGTAGGCGTTGGCGTTTTCGCTACAAATACAAAATTACAGACATTAAAATCAAAGTTGGACATAAATTTTGCATTTCATACACTTAATCAATGGCTTAAAAAAAAATCAATTTAAGCGCACGTATGTATCTCCATTTTATTACTAACAACCCATATTTCTTCCAATTCTCCAACGTGTACACCCAACCAAACTCCGTTTAGCGACACTTCATCAACATAAACTTCACAATACTTATACACGCAAGCCTATTCATAAATTTCTTTTAGATTTAATTCGCGATCAGGTAAAACGGTGCGGTTTAATTTCGTTCCGCTCCAGTAATAAAAGATAACCGTCAAACGTGATCGATTCATTTTTCTTAAGAACGGAGTTATATAGTTAAAGCGCTATTTGCATTTGTACGCGGTGTTCGCATTGTACCCGCGATCTTTCCGCAAAAATCAGGAAAAATCCCCGGCGCGGCTCGGTGACCGACCACAGCCTACATCTCGAACGAGAGCCGCATATCGAATTGCGGCGGAACAATTGTCGGCTATCGGATTACATAACTGGCGTGATGCGAGTCTAAAATAGTATCAGGCGGTAAAGTGACCTTTAGTTTAAATTTATTAGGAACAAAAATGTTCGTCGAATAACTAAAGCTATTTACTGAAGCTTGAGTGTTATTATGAAATGGATATCCATAAGTCCAAGCGTTCAAGGGGAATAACAGAGTTATTAATGGAACAACTTAATAGTATTGGTGTGTTTTTTATTGATAAAATCTCACAAGGGACGATTCCAAGGTGTCGCTCGCTGATCGAATCGGAACTTGGCAGATTTCTAGGACCCACCGAGTGTTACGGAATCTCACGTTTAGGGGATAAAAGTTACCCCTAGTATGGCAAAGAAATCTCGTCCGGGTTAGTTTGATAGACTCATAGAAGGCGCATTTAGAGATATATAATTTAATATTTTTTTATTCGTAGTAATGGTGTAAATTGCAAAAATCCGGGGTAGCTTTTACCCTAGAAACGGAAAGCGGCATTTTACAACATTCGGTGAGTCCTACAAATCTTCCAAGTTTTAATCCGATCGATAACTGAGTATATGTATTTACCTTAACTAACTAATAATAATAATAATAACGAAGTTGGACTACCACATAGTCGAGGGAATTGGGGGTTTCTGGAGCCTCCTTATGGGAATTCAATGTGTTAGAGAGAGAGGTTCCCTCTTTATGGGGTTTTTCAATATGTGTAAGAGAGATACAAGGTAGACGAGTGAGACAGACAGGTAAGACGGATGAGATAGACAGGTAAGACGAGTGTGACTAACAGGTAGACAGGTTAGGTAGTTGATAAGCCGACTTACCTGTCTGTCTCACCCGTCTACCTATCTGTCACACCCGTCTTACCTGTCTGTCACCCTCGTCTACCTGTTAGTCACACCCGTCTTACCTGTTTGTCTCACCCGTCTACCTTGTCTGTCACTTACACACATTGAAAACCCCATAAGAAGGGAACCTCTCTCTCTAACACATTGAATTCCCATAAAGAGGCTCCAGAAACCCTCAATTCCCTCTACGCCTAACCACCGCATACAAACGCCCGTGTCACCGTGTTACGGCTCATCAGTGCACTTCTGTAGAGGATGGTAGTCAATCGACTAATTGTCGTATAAATACGGATCGCGTCGGAACATACATAGATGTTAGTGTCTAATTAAGGCTATCTTAATGACATGTTAATGACACAAGGAATTCCTGATCACGATCTATAAGAGCTGCATGTACAGACGCGTTTTTACCTGTATTACAGCTCATCAGTGTATATTTGTGGACTTCTCGGACTACCTTCGTATATACAAAAATAAATAATGTTTACTAACTTTTTTAATATGCCCAGTTGAATGTTTAATAGGATAACTCAAGCTACTTAAATTTAATTCTGGAAGAAAACATTTTATTAAAGAAAAATCATCTGTTTAGTCTCTGCTGTAGCACGCAGCGAAGATATCAATTCTGTCTATCACAGGTCGAATAGGGAATTTAATTCTTTTCGTAAATTCTCGTTTCATTTTTTTTTGGGACAATCTGCTGTTATGACTCCATTCTTTCACATTAGTATTCAAATATTCACAATTTTTTGATATCTTAACTGTCGAGAAGTTATAACATCAAGGTTTAAATGAAAGCCTTTCAAGGGAAATTGATAAAAAAAAAAGTTGTTCCAATTTCAAAACACGATAACTCAGAAAGATAAAGGCCTGACACTGGTTTTCAACGATTGAATGAACAATTTCTTGTATTATAGTTAAAAATGTCAAAACTAGGGATAAAATGGAAGAGAACTGTTTCATTTGTGCTTTCTATCAGTTCCACCCACATACTTTAACAACAATACAGCGCAATAAATTCATTATACATTCTCCATATTCGATGGATATGATTAACTTAACTGAAAAAGTCGGTTATTTAATAGCCAAGCACTAAAGCGTGCAATTATAGGAAAGTAATTGATCCAGCTTCGATAAGCGCGGAGTCAGAGTATAACGATTATCGTTTTACCGATGAAACACTATGCGCCCTCTCGATTCTGGAATGCTTTCTTAGCATACCACATACGAGTTCACCAACGCAACTGAACATGTGCAAGTAGATTGAATCTATTCATCTACTGACTAATTAAAAGCACTTATAACTCCGATAGTGTGCTTTGATAAGCGTTGAGGCATTGATTATGTGGCGATTGATTGATTGATTGCTTAGTAATTGGCGAATGATATTAAAGTTCGCATATTTAAGGTCGCTGTACGAATTTTCTGGAGCTTCTGGAGCTAGATTTTGACGATAAGGGTCTCCGGTAATGCTCATATATCACGGTAAAGAAGAATTAGTTAACGAGCAAGATTTAATAAGAAAATTCCTCAAATTTAAATTTCAGTGAATATTTTAAGAAAGCTAGACAAGATGTTCAATAATACTGCTTTGCTGATCCATAACCGTTTCGTTTTTGATGTGTTGTATTTCACTACTCCCGTGATGTTTGTCGCTGATTTTCTCCGCTCTTCTTAACAATGTGTTGATGAGAGATCTCTTTTGTTGAGGATGGTGGTGAGATGTTGCATGCAGGTACCGATCTGTGTGAGCTGTGCCAGCAACACGTGGAAGTTAGCACTATGGAGTCGTCATATAACGAACGACGCGATTCAGCGGAACGGAACGGTTATGGATCAGCAAAGCGGAACAGAAATGGAATATATAACGAGGAGCAAGAGACAACAACACCGGTCTTTAGAAATCTTCTGAAGAAGCTGACAGCACGGTCAGCGAAACGTCAAGTAAAATTTTAACTAAGCGACATCACCCGAAAGACATTTCTACTATGGATTACGGTCGTGAAAGCCTACACTCAACTATTGGACGCCTCTACGGGGAGGAAATCTACTTGAAAACCAGGAAGCTGAACGAACTACGTAAGAAGAAGTGCCAACTGTTTGCCTTACTGGCATTTCTGCGACGCTGCCGAGACCAGAACGTGACACCAACCTTCGTTGAAATCCAACACCATATTAAAAGCACAGCGGCCAGGAAGATTATTCACCGCACCGAGAACGCACTGACCAGAGAGAGAGTTCGCTACACATACCATAAACTGAACCAGATATCTACACAACTCTTCGATCTGCATCTAGAACTCAGCAAATTACTGGACGAAGATTTATGGAAAACTATCGACAAAATCAGCTACGAACACAGTGACAAAGAAACATGTATAGAAGTTCCTCGAAAGACATTTCTACTATGGATTACGGTCGTGAAAGCCTCAGTAATACTGAAGGAAAAAAAATTAAATAATAATAACGGCAACTTGGTGACAGTTGCAGAACATGGGTAGAATCTCAATTATCTTTATCCCTAAGACATTTAGGAGGGGATCGTATGGAAACGAATACATTCAAAACAGAGATTAGGGTTATAGAAGAACAAGTTCGAATTCAGGATCAATGATGAAACAATAATACAGGTCAAAAATGTTGAATATCCAGAAGAATCGGGAAAGCATAAAAATGAGCAAACCAAGAGAATAGGAGAGACCAACAAAATATTCTATCCCTATTGAGTAGATGCAAAATGAAAATCTACAAAGCCTATTCCTACTTTCGGTTGGCAGGGTGCTAACATAAAAAGGAAGTAAGATTCGTGCGGCACAAATGGTACAATGTGTCGTTACACTAAGCAAAGTTAGAAACCAACACATTAGAGAAGAATTGGATGTAGAAGCAACAGAAAATTTTACTTGCAAACTCTAATATCCGTCATAGGAATTTGGGAAGCTAGAAGGACAGTGAAAAAGAAGAGAGAACGACTAAAAGAGCCATGCGGCTAGTTCCTAGGTGGCCGATAGGAACCCGCTTCGGCGGCTCAGCAGTCTAAGTGGGGTTGGTAATCTCATTTCTGTAAGGAGAATGAGGCAAAACTTCATCTCATTGCCACGTTTCGCAAGTTTTCCCGTGGCAGACGGGATCTGTGGGCTGGAACATTATCCTGGTGCATCAAAATTCTGGTTCTGTAGGTGACTTATGGGAGAACCTACCGTATTTTCTTGGTTTCCCGGTTGGAACCGTGTTATTGTCGCTGTTTCTACCGACGCTTCGTCCGCACTGCTATGGGAGAGATTTTGTTGTTGCTGCAGTTATTACAACTGCTGCTAATGCACACAGACTGTGTAGCAGGTAAATTGTATTTTAATTTAAATTGGTTAAATTTGTTTATAGGATATGAAAGCTAACATATCTCACTCCAGCGATCTGCCCCTTCGCAAATAAATAATTTTCTTTCTATTGAGCAATACTTTTAGATGAAAAAAAAGCATGAAGATGAGGAATTACAACCATCTTCTTTTATCAAGTCAGTTACGGGGTAAATGTTTAATCTAAACCCAGAATACCCAAATTTGTCCTCAAATAGCTTTTTAATGAAAATCGCAAATCCAAATAATTAATAAACAATTCAGATCCTGTATTTGGAAAGCACCTACGATCGAACCAATAAACTAAATAATCGCTCTGGAATTCGTTCGGAAGGCCGAACTGTATCCCTCCCGAAATTATGCAACTCGATATTCGCTCTTTACATTTAATACACTTGGCATTGAGATAGGCTCCGATTTAATTGAAATTTAATTAGCGCGACGGTTTTTTCCGGAGCTATTTTGATATTTATTATTGTTTTTTTTTGCGACATAAAACGCGGACGACTTGCGAAACGGGCCGCCAAAACGTAAAAAGTAGAGAGAATGTTGCGTATTCATAATCCAAAAAACATGACCGACACACTTAGTCATACGTTGTGACAGTTTTACGTAATTGAATTTGCATTTTCTTACGTAATTGCTAAAGAAACAGCGTAGCGGAGTAATTAGAAGAATTTCGTGTTTAAGTGTAGCGTATGCTGGAAAATATGTGCTTAGGATGGGCGTGTACAGCTAAGAACATGTTTAGACAATTTGACAAGAAGATGTTTGCTTCTGTGTTAGGCTTTTCACAATATTCTGGTATGTAAGGTGCGAGTGAGAGGTTTTGCGAGTCCTGACATTTGAGATGGACATTGTTTTATATGTATGCAATTACAGTGAAATTATCACTTCAACTGTGAAAATAGAATTCGTTCACGAAACGAAGTGTCCGAATGTAGGAAAAAGCGGCGTACAGAGCATATAAATCATGTCAAGGATATGCGCGGACGAAACCCGACCATATTCCGCAATTAAAGGCTTTATTATAGACCCGCAGATATCCACCATGGGTGTCGGCCAGTCGATGGAAGCGGGTGCACGTAGCGTAATTTGTTAAATAACGCACGAGATGAAGTGAAGCATGACGCCGGGTTGCGTAAAATATGCAAATCGAATAGGTATGCACCACCACGAATACAGCTTTTTTATATGTTTCAACTGCCTCTCAATTCGGTACAAAGTATTTTTTAGGTCATAATAGATATGTTTGCGTTACCTTCGGGGTATACCATATTCACTCGCTATGGTTGTCACGCCATTAAACGCTTGAAATATACAAATTCCACCTTTTGAGACCCTTTAAGTCACCGCAATTAATATTTAGATTGAGATATCGATCGCCGACTAGATTTAGAACCGTTACTCGCAAATTATCTTCGTCTCTAAACGCCAATATTCCGACGTAATACGGGGAAAATGGCGTGTCAAATTGAATTATTGAAAATCTCTGCTTTTATCTTAAACATACGGGCGTATATCAATCTGGATTGACGAAGTATAGGATATGCAGTACACGTAGATGTGATCGTTGATTGTTTCGTAATCGTTTGTTATTGTTGGCTCGCCGTCTCCTACTTGTGTACATAGCAATGTTGTAATCCGTGTAATACGGAAACAATGTTTATATAATCCGTTCGTTCTATTTTAATTGCGTCGTAATGAAGATATTAGTGTACGGGTTATGTTATTTGTGTTGATGGTGAAATAGCTATAATCCATTGATTATTAAATTATCTTAGAAAGATTGCTTTTTTACAGCAATTGCTATCATTTTCATTTAATGCAATTTTTGCGTAGTGCGTACATATACAGGTTCGGCGGATGAAACATGAGACAGCCGTATATATACAGTAAAATCCACTGTGTGTAGGACTGGTTAGGAACGAGGGATGGCCTTTTATTTTGATTTGTGGCTTTTTTCACTTTTATTACAATAGTAGCCAGGCAACCAATAAGTGATTATCTGATAGTAATTATAGAATTTCCGGCTTTATTCTTTGAAACAGATGAACACTTCCTGTATGTGTTTCAGTAAAATAACTACACAAGCGATTACACTTATATGCAAGTATTTGTTTCTGGTATGTAAATGAGTCTAATGGAAATTCCTTTCTTTCTCTTCATTTAATACGTTAAATATTTATTCTAATGAAGTTGAATTTAACTTATGACCTAAACATGTGCAGCGTGTATCACTACGCTACTCGACCTAGTTAGGAAAAAATATAGTAGAAATGTCTTTCGGGTGATGTCGTGTAGTTAATATTTTACTTGACGTTTCGCTGACCATTCTATCAGCTTCTTCAGAAGATTTCTACTATGGATTACGGTCGTGAAAGCCTACACTCAACTATAGGAAAAAATATACTTTATAGCATAAAGGTATCAGGTTTACAAAATTTTCTCGGGAAGCCAAGTGGTCCTCCCAGCTCTCTAGTGCAGAAACTTAGGATCTTAATATTCTTGGTAGAAATAACAAAAGCGCTTCGCATTTGGACACTGGCCGTAGTGGTAATGATCCTTGCTGGAACGGGAACTGAACACATTCTGCTGTCCAGACTCTTTAGTTGGCACTACCGAAAGGCTGACTACTGGGATGAACAAGAAGTTTTTCCAACTTGGGCTGATTTCACGCAGTGTAGAATGCAGTGTGCATAACTTTTAACAATATAATAAAATAAAAGATTTCAAACAACGTGCAGGCACTTAACATTCTAAAAACTATTCCTTACAATGGCAGTGATAATAATCGAAGTACAATTATGTGAATTCACACCGTACATTACATACTCCATTTTCCAATTAATAGAAGGTCAGTTAAATTTTAAAAATTAAGTTAATACCAAAGGAGCTAACGAATTGTAAAGGAATACGTGTCAATTAACTCTAACAATTCTAAGAACTCACTTCACTTTCTTACTATACATCCACCTACGGGAAAAAAGTTAAAAATCACCTGTCTAAATCATACGCGAGCTGTCAAGGTATAATAACAATAATCCTGTCTAGGAGAAGTGAAAAAAGCGATAGCTAACCGCGAATTATCGACTGGAATCGACGCCGACCGGATACCTCAACGGGCGATTTAATGATTTACGAGTTATTTGGAAGTTTTGAGGTTACCTCGAGTACAATACCATCGCGGCGATCCAACGAACACCCAAGAGCGTACGTTGGCGCAAGATCCTGTAGAAAGGCGTGACCCCAACAAGCTGATTTTTTTCCGTAGTATACTTGAAGGGATTTGGTCTTCAATGAACCGTAAACAGTGATATTATATTCGATTTTTTGATTTTTCATTTCATTTTATGGAATACGAAAAATGTTTCAATGTATGTTTCACAAACAGGTCAATTCGTAGCAATTTTTCCACGCTTTTTTTAATTGCAAATTGTACTCAAATAGTAGATTTATTATAAGAATCTTGGTGAAGAGCTCAAACTATTCTTTAATGGCTAAACATCTAACAAGGGACGATCCCGAACCCGGAAATTCAAAAACTTATGAAACTGTGAGAACCTGTGTAAATCACACACAGGTATGTACTAGGCATTTTTTCCGCGGAATAACACTCTGAATGGATGAAACCAATTTATGACAATTGGAAATTTTCCATTCTGCTATAAGCAACGTAAGCAAGACGCACAAAAACCTATGTATATCATGCTTGTAAAAGTATTTTTTCTTATACGTAGATTTTGCAAAACGAAGAAAAAAATTTCAAAAAATCACATCCGCATACGCACTTACCCCCTACCCTCAAAATGAAATAAAATTAATTAAGCAATGTTTTGACGTTTTGTCATAAAAATTATTAATAGTTTTCCTTCATTTCCTCCATCTACATTGTTTTCCGTAAAAAGGTGGAAATTATCTTCTTTTGTAACGAAGAGCAATGTGCTCATGGTACAGCAAGGGTTTTTAAAGAGATATCCAAATAATCATATGAATTATAGATATCTAAGAACAGGTAAAAATTTTAAGCAACTGGATCGGTAGCGATCAGGGAAAGCTATGGTAATAAGGTGGTAAATCCAATGGGGGAGTCTCAAGTAGTTGGAAATTTTAACATGGACTCAACTAGGGCTTCACTTTAAGTTTGAGGCGTACTTTAGACGTCGTACTTTGCCGAATAGCAAAAGTTATCTATAATATTCTAAAGGTCTCTTAATTTTGACGATATTATCCATCGTCTGGTTAAGTGAGCTGGCGTATGGTGTTCCACCTTATTATACTGCAAATGTTGGTAACTGACTTAACGAAAGATTTGGATATTATTAGATTGGTAGACGTGGAATGAACGAATGGCCTCCACAAGTCCCGACTACTTTCTTTGAGCCCCTTTTATGTTTCGAATCTTCATTTATCTGAGAATAAAGTAAATCGTAATAAATCTATACTAAACATACATAACTGCTTATACTGCCTACGAAATTTTATTTTCCTCATAGAATATAACATGTGCTATATTTTACCTTTTGATTAATTGAGCAGGATACTGAGTCGAACGAACACGTTGAAAATGAGATATGTGCCAACTGTCACTAGTGCGTAATATTTAAGAGATGGTAATTAATAAAGGCTACTACATAGGCACATATATCTCGTACGTAAGTGGTGATATGGAATGCGATTTTTTCTAATATTCTATAAGATTTTTTTGCGGTTGTTTGTATGCATCTAGAGCTGGAATTTAGGTCAATTTTGTACGTTACGTAACCGCAATTCGGTAGCGAACAGAAAGCATGGCTTTAGTAATCTTGAATGCACACGTTCATAGTAAACAACTGCAAAGTATGTATTTAAAAATTACTTAAACGTGGTCGAGAATCACTGGATGATGATCCCCATCCGAGTCCGACGATATTGAAAAAATCAAATGCTTACTACTGGAGGTATAATTATCAGCTTTATTGGAAATTTCAAAATTCTATACGAATACCTTGGAGTGACGAAAATTAGTGCAAGATTAGCGGATGTGAAACACGAGTCCGTCATTTTGATCATGAGTCAAAACAAGAATCAGTAAGTAAACAGTAAACAGTAGTATATAAAATGTTTCTTCTGGATCAAGTCACGCAAAACAATGAAATACGATCAAGAAAGAATATGAAACAACCAAAAAGGAGCTAAAATCCTTGGGTGCATAAAAAATAACTAAAAAATAAATTTTTTATGCACCCCAAAGGTATCCAAATATCTATAGAGCACCAAAAATTGGGCACACCAAAAATGGCTAAAAATCAGCTAAAATCAATGATAATTACCTTAAAAACACCCGAAAAAACGAAAAAACAAAATCTCTTGTTTTTAAACATCCCAAAATTGATTTTTATTTCTGGATTAGCGCATCTGGCACACGAAAAACCCGTTAAACATTGCCCAAAATCAAATATAATTACTTTAAACGCACCCAAAAATCCTTTGTAAATAACTAATCTTTATGTACCCCGAAGGTATTCAAGTATTTATAGACCACCAGAAATTGGTCACATGAAGAAATGGCTCCAAATTACCCAAAATCAAGCAAAGTTACCTTAAAAGCAATCAAAATCGGTACAACAATCTCTTGTTTTTAGTCACTCAAATATAGCTTTTCATTTTATATTGTCTTCAAAAGGAAGCGGTTTGGAAAGAAAAACTAGCATTTATTTTAGACGATCTAAAAACGGGGAAAGCCTCTGGATTGGGCGACATTCCAAACACCCAAGGTTCAATAGAATTATTCCCTATGTTTAGCGACTTTCGCGGACATTCCTAAATGCACTTTTTCTATTCCACAAACCTATATTGAAAAATAAAATTTTATTGTTGTTCTAATCTTTTTTTCTCGTGCATAATCCGGAAATATAAAAACGACCTGCCGGTAATATCGTCTGAATTCTTATAAACAGGTTCTAACATTTTAGTTAGATTGTAACAATTGTGAGTGTATAATTTCATAAAAATAATTATCTTTATTTACGGAATTTCGTAAGAAACTAGAATGAAGCTTACACAAAGCAGTTGATTGTACTTTGTATTGATTTGTGTTGATAATAATAAAAATTATATTCTAAAAATAGTTTTTTTTTCTTATTTTATTGTTATTTCCAGTCTATCTTTCGCCTTGTAAAGAGAATCATACAATATGTAATGAAAATATCGAGGTTTTAAGTTTAAAAACGAATGATTACAATTTGTTACAATGTTCTTTGCATTTTAAGTTCAACACGAAGTAAGCGCATTGTATTCGTGTTATTTGGGTTGCAGGTTTTATTAACCTTTATGATATGCTTAAGTTTCATTAAGAAATATTCCTCCCATGAAAATAATCATTTTTGCATATCTCTAATGCAAATGTGCCGAAATAAAAAAGCTACGTAATCTTCGATAAAAGCCTTTTTCAAATGATGTGTCACTTGTACTGTAATGCCATTTGATGTTTTTGAATGAAAAAAATTTGACATGTTCACATAAAATAGCTTTGAAAAAAATGCGAAAAAGTGTTATATGACAAGCAGTGTTTCAAATCACATAATTTAAAACTGTCATAGATACGGAAAAATTTGTCTGTCTTTTAAAGAGCTCAAGTTTCCGGGTTGAATGCCGACGTTTCGCACTCGGTTGCTTGGAGCTTCTTCTGGGCTGCTGCGTGTTGTGTCGCTGCTGTGAAAAGAATTCTTATCACGGCAAGAACTGAGAGCGAAACGTCGGCAGAGTCATGCAATTACGACGCGGTTTCGACCCGGAAACCTAAATTCTTTAAAAGAAAGCAACAACCGCGGAAGTCTACAACAACATATAACCCTTTACTGCTCTACTTCTTGTATTTGTTTGAACATTTTATTTATTGTAAAATTGTAAATTACTATGAACTGAGGTATTGAAGTTTTTATAAATTTAAGAATATATGGTTTTTTTAAACAGGCTTTTGGCTGTAAGGCTTGATTTCCATAGATATTATTGTACAATATTTATTAATACTACAGCAATAACGATGATTTTTTAAAGTCTTTGTAAAGATAGCAAACTGCACAAAGTATCGGCAACTTCCGCACCACACAAGTTTAATTAATAAAGTTCGGCGCTTTGCGAAATTAGCAGAGACTAGACAGACTCGTGTTTATTCGTCTCACAGAATGGGTTCGTGTTGCCTACTGGTTTCCCTGAGTGCCAACAAAACACGTCTGTCTAGTCTCTGCTAATTTCACGAAGCGCACGGAAAGTGGCGAACTTTATTAATTAATTAATTCAGGAAGGCCGTTTCGAGGATACAAATGATCCACTTTCTCAACCGAAACCGGTCACCGGTCATTTTCGAAACGGCCGCCCCGGATTAATTAATTAAACTTGTGGTGCGGATGTTGCCGATACTTTTGTGTTGTTTGCCATATTACGCTACAGTCAAATATAATGCTAGTAATAGCTTCCTGATGGTATTGATGGAATCATGGACATGTTTCTGGTTACTTGGCGTCATTAGCATGATTCCGAGCATATTTTTCTCTACCTAGTCGTTTCACAAAGATTGAAGAAGAAGAAAGAAACGGATTGTCTGTCCTCATGATCGGTCATAGAAAAACTGTGCATTGATGCAGCAGTGTGTTACTGTCACTTTGTGCGCGAGAAGGTTACAAAAAGACACTTAATTTAAGAAAAATGCGGGTACATGCGTTGTATATTGAAAAATTCATAAAAGGCTCTTTTGCAATCATATACCAAAACCTAGGAGAAGATCTTTGCAAATTTTTAAAGTATTTGGCAAATATGCACTGCTTCATTTGATGAACTACATAGAAAATTGGAAAATGAATAAAGGAAAATAAACATGAATATAGAACACAGCATCAAAAATACAACTGATGACGCATACATACGAAGCATTTGCTTTATCCAAGAGCTACAATGAATCTAGATGATACGCATACGCACGGGGTCGACTGATACCAGTGCGCTTTTCATCGGTCGACCGATGATATGCATTAATTATGGAAGGTGCAATTAAAACAATGGCCTGGTTTCATCAGGACCGATCATCCGTTGTTTGCGAAACGGCTATAAACCCAATTTGCATCGCATTCCATTTCAATTTTCTTCCAAACGACCAGCTAGGTATTTTTGGGCGCCCTTTGGTGTCAAGAAATGCATGCTCATCGTTTACAAAATAACGACAAAAATCCACAGGCTTACGACAATACACGAAAAACCTCAGAAAATATGCCTGAAAACAATAACTAAAAAATTAATGCTAAAATAGCTTCCTCTTCCTGGTATTGTTGGAATCATGCTGGCTCGTTGTTTCGAAGGGAAGTGATATGAACTGCCAGATAAATAGCGATGTTAGGTGAAGAGATGATACATAGAAACATATCTGTTGATTTGCGCTTTCGCCCTTCACATTGCTTTTGCCATGAGTGAATCCGTCAATGCATTTGTCTACTATTTCACACTCAGTTTAGAGTTAAGAAATTGTTATATTTAATATTGAAATAAAATCCTTTAATTCTTGATGAAAAAAAATGATATATATTTATAACTTTTATATATAAAAAGTATAATAATAGAATGAGAACAATACTGCATAGTACATACAATGAACGAGATATATATACAAAAAGTAAAAAAAAAAGAACACTCAAGCAGCAAGTATAAAAAATGGTAGTGTGTTACAATGAGTTAACATATTCAAACTACGATGAATACATTACTACGTAGAACAAAATTAAAGAGCGTTTACATTTGGCATAGCGGTCAGTTCCAACTCGCTTTAGTAACAATTTTGCAAAATACGACACATAAAGACGTAATACACACACAAAAAAAATACAATAAATAACAAATCGTTTGCAAAGTAATTACCAAGCGAGTTCACCTATGGAAATGAAATTTGAAGAACTGATAGAGTATAGATAATAAGTAATACAATTCTTACTTGATCCCCTTTCGATTAGAATTAATTAAAAAAAAATTATTACAATATACAAGGCGACCGATAAAGGTATCAAGTACGATGCAAAATAGAAGACCAATGAGCAATTCAGACACAAGCAAAATATGTATCCGGACAGGTCTTGAGCTTCTATTGCAGTTGCAATGGAATAGAAGGATTAATACGATGTGGCAACAATGTATTACTCTGTTTTCTTAAGACGGTCTTCTTTTTTGCAAAGTAATCTAACCCTTGTAACCGTAAAGTCCTCCATAAGCCAACGCTGGGCCGGCATGCGCGAATACTGGAGCCGCATGCGCTATTGCGGGAGCCGCGATGATGGTTTTGGCTGGGGCTGCTACGGCAATTGGCGTGGCGGGATGGGCAGCGTGGCCAGATCTGGTTACAACTGCGTTGAATCCGTTATGATCGTCGGCTTCGTAATGGACGGTGCGGACAGTGCCATCGGCTTCATGGAGGGAGTATGAGCCTTTTACTACGTCACCATCGCGGATTTCATGTTGGGTTTTTTGGTCACCGGTGTGAGCATCGGAAACTCCATAGTTGAATTCGTATTTCGGATAAGCCTACATAATAAAAAATATTATTTTATTATTTAATTTTTTAATTGTACATCCATTAAAATAAAGAAGCGTGGAAAAAGCTTCACGCAAATTAAAATTTACGATTTTACAAACAATATTGGTCCTGCATTGCGTTCTTGAGGAAGTCTCGAGGAAGTTTAAGAATTATCATCATCTATTGGACTTAATAGCAGGTTATGTTTCGCATAATATAGCAATTCTCTATATTATTGGTTACCTCTGTAAGTGATAATCAAACAATATGCGTGTGACCAATTCCTGGAAAACCTAATGGCTCTGTCTAAACACAACAAGGTTACCAAGTGTGGGTATCAGGGCGCAAAGGTATAGCAGGTAACAAAATTGCAGACCAGCTAGTGAAAGAAGCTTATCACAGGAGCTGAGTCGGGTTTATGTATAACCAATGATGTGTAGTGCAATTATCGAGTGGTTCACAAAATAACATAAATTTTATTTAAACCACGCAACTTACATACTGGACTAAACTTAAAATAGCAACATCTCTATCAAGAGAAAATCACTGTTTGAGAGGACATCTGCAAAAGATTGAGATCTGTAAGAATAGACTTTGTAATGCCAACGCAGAAAGATTTAATGCATAGGCTGTTAAATTGATCACGGGAATAAACCTGTTTAAGTGAAAGTGAAATTAAGATTAATGCAATAGGCCAAATGGCACCAAGTGTTAAGGATATAAGAGGTTTTATCCTGCACAGAGGCAAAATCAATCAACCAATTAATGGTATGGCAACATGCTTATTGTCATAAAGGATCTCTGAAAAACAAAAATACTAGAACAGTCTAGTATTTTTTTTTTCCAAAAACTATTGCTTACAGAACCATTAGTTTTTGAGATGTAATAAGATAAGGCAAAAATGAATCTATTTGGAACCGTTTAAAGAACCAGAAACTTTATTTAGAAGAGACCGTATTTTACGTACCAAAGTATTTCAGTCTTTTCTACAAACCAAAGTCGAACTCATGGGAGCATAGCAGATGTTATGAAACACTCATATAACAAATTTTGCTTCAATTGCAGACACTTCTTTGTTATATAGCATTTGCCATTTTAAAGAGGTAATACGAGAAAGAGGAAACAGCATGTGGATCAAAGTAGCTGTATAAGTAATACCATCAAAAAAAAAAAAGAAAGTGTCAATAAATAGCCTACTTTATTCTTAAAGAGCTCTCTTAACTATAGCCAGACCAACTTAGTGGCTCCAATATTAAACCAATCTCGATAATCACCTGCTAACCAAAAAAAAATACGCCAAAACTATTTCACCTACCGCCCGCAGCTATTGACCGCGAATGCATTTATTTCCACATGTTTATTTTCACATCGAGACATTTCGCTTTAATTCACCAATTTATTTTTAGCTTACAAATAACGGCCATCTCGATTTCAATATCGATATCATCAACACTTTCTCCGGCTACATGCACATCCTCTACCTGGATGATACTACTTCTACGGTAACCTTGACTTTAATGCGCGAGTGACAATGAATATCTCCAGTGTACATTTACCAAATGTTGTTCCGTTCTGCTTAATTTTAAATTAAGTTTGGAAGGTGCGATATGAAAAGAAACGCAATCGCTTCTTTTTTGCTTTTTGCTTGATCTGAATATAAAAGCGAAATGTTGAGGTGAAAGTCTCTTTTAAACGAATGGAAATCAAATTTGAACTATAAATGTGTTCTCGTTAAAGAAGTGTTTTGTTACTTTAATTGTACGTGAATTAAAATGAATTATGCTGTTATATAATGCAAGCGTGGATTGGAATACTGCAGAAAAGATAATTAGTAAAATTGGTGATGGATAAACTGCTGGTAGAAGCGAATTAACAGCCGAATTGTTAAAAGTGGAAGTGAAAGAAGCACTATACGAGATAATTAAGGAAATATACGACGCCTGTACTCGCTTATATGTCCAATCCACAAAAAGGAGATCAGACGATCTGCGCAAATTATAGAGGCGTAGTATTACTGGTCGTAACATACAAGCAGTGTTAATAAAAAATAAACTTGGCGAAATGGTGCAAAAGGACGGTAACAAATCAAACGTTTGCATTGAAACAAATCATAGATAACAGCATAGACCAAAAATTGCCGCTACATATGCTGTTCGTAGATTTTAAACGAGTTTACAATACGATTAAAAGAGCAGAAGTATACGAATTATGGCATATGCAGATGATATGGTGCTCACAGCTAAAAGTAAGAAAGACTTAGTAGGAGTAATAAACCAATTAAAAACAAATGCAAGAGACTGGAGCAGACTGAAGATTAATGTAGAGGAAACGAAATACATAGAAGTGAAAGTAAAAAGGAAAGAATACAGAAAAGACGGCAGGATAATAATCTCTAAGGGCACTGATCTCTGTCTAGTCAGAGAGAGGAAGGAGTGAAAATCCAAAAAAAAATCAGGAAAGGAACCAAAAGTTTAGCAGCACTAAAAAATGTATTCAGATCACAATATTCTTCAAGACAAGTAAAGATCAAGCTATACCAGAGAATAGTCAGACCAGTAGTACTTTACTGAAGTGAACTGTAGAAGCTAAATTAGAAAGAAAAGAACTTGGCTGATATATGGAAAAAGTGTTGAGGAAGTTCTTGGATCAATGGAGAATAAGTTAATGAAGAGGCTGGAACATGCTATGAGACTAGCAGATGGTAGCCCTATGAAACAAATTTTAAGAAGAGAGGGATGGAGGCAGATTTGCAACCAAGCTATGAACCCACTTGGCATACAAAGGTGACAATATATAGTTAGTTTATTAATTTATTTTCGACTAAATTAATAAAGTGGCAGTCAATAGAAGATATTTTTTTATTGTTAAATTAATAATCTTCCTTTTTAAATTGCATCCGATTTTTTTTTGCAAAAAAAAAATTAAAACAAATTCAAGTAATCAAATGTTTTCTTTCCAAGAGAAATAATAACTGTATTAAAAGAGACACTTACCACGTAATCGACAGCTGGAGCTGCTTTTACAATCGCTGGGGCGGCTTTAACGATAGTTGGAGCGGCAATGGCTCCGTGTCCAAGTCCATATCCTAATCCAAAACCATGCCCATATCCAATAGCGGGAGCAGCAACAGCAGCATGACCAAGAGAAAGTGGAGCTACTGCGTGACCAAGTGAAACAGCTGGAGCGGCCAAGGCTGTATGGCTAAGTGAAAGGGCTGGTCCTACGGCATGTCCCAGGGATAGGGCTGGAGCCGCTATGGCTGCATGTCCAAGCGATAGAGCCGGTGCGGCTGATAGGAAACCGGCTCGTGCGGTGGCCACGAAGGTAGCGATTGCCAAAATCTGAAACTCCGAGTTAAATATTTAGGAATCGTTACTAATAAAAATATCTTTGATAGGATCGATATTTTTGAATTATGGTGAAGATAGGATTTAAAACTTTAGATCAAGCGTAGAGTTTTCATTGCAGAAATAAATTGTTCAGTATTTTTTTTTTGTATTCTATTGTGCAATACTTCAACAATTATACACAGTTCATTAGTAATAATTGATAATTTTATTTATTTATTATTTAAATTTATCAAATTGTTTAAGAAAAAGTGTATTCATAAATTGAAAGATAAATTTCGATGATGTTAGTACAATAGAAGAATTTTAAACCAAATATATATACCTATACATGTTCATACTGGCGTGCTCTACATTTAAAGTTAATTAAAGCAAAATTACATAAGATTTACTTTAATTGCTCTTGCTAATCTACATATTAGCGAAACATCAGCAAACGGCAAGAATTTTTATAATTAGAAAAAGAAAGCGAAGGCTTAATTAAAATTTTAAAATAAGACATGCGATTGAAACAACCTCCCCGAACCGCGTTCATTTAACGAAATATAAGTTTCTAACCCCGTAGCAATGTTTTTACCTCGAGAGATTTTTACTTTGAGATTGCGAGGCGAAAAATTTCTACACAGAAAGAGGATGATGTAGCAGATGTCAAGCAGACAATTATAAATGAGTATACGCAGCAGAGAAGATCAAAGAAGAAAGATTTCTTATAAGAGAGTATCCGAAAGTAAGTTGAATAAGAACTGTAAATATAATTTGCAATGCCATATGACGTTTGTCTTTTAATTGACGACTGTTAGAATATAATATAAGAGACAGATGTGATGCTAGATCCAATACCGGATAACAGATATGGGTCACTAAGAAGACGATAAAAAACTAAAGACTCTATAAAAGGCTTTGGTTGGGAGATTGTCTTGGTATCAAGTTTAAAATCTTTAAGAGGTATTTTGTACCTCAAATACAATTTTGAAAGTAAGACCGAAACCACTACATTAGAATAATGCAGAATCTAAACACCTTCTGGAAAATTAATCAAGAAGAAAAGGACTTGGGAAATTCAAATTAATCGAAGAAAAACTGAATTTTTACATGGTCCTTACATTTTCTAAATTTGTCAGAAGTTTTTAGAAATTCGTCAAAGGACGCCTTTGGACTGCTCTTGAATTTATATTCAGAAAAGATCACTTGAAACCATTCCCAAGTCTTCCTTCGGGATATGAAGATTTACATTGCCTTTGGATATTTTTTTCTAGGAATAAGGTGAAAACCCTAGTAGAAAGCTCAGTGAAGTTCCAAATTGCAATTAAAAGGAACCATGGTAAGAAATACCGATAATGTAATGAATTACGGGCAACAGGTTTCAGGAAACGTCTTTTATCCTTTGGGAAACCTTCTAGGATCTTACATTAGCAAAATATAAATTAATCATTAGAGGGTGGACACTGTTCAAGAGGGCTTGGATACAATCTTATAGATGGAAGAAATGTTGTTTTTATTAGTAACACGAAAACGATTATTTTGAATTATCACCCAAAACCAATCGTACCAACACTCAATTAATCATTCACCCAGAAAACGGTACTATTACACGCCCATTGGTAATCCTACCTTAGCGAACATTATGAAATCAAAAACACTTATGGTATTTACGGTAACAAAATTGGACGGAAGACCAGGTCTATATATCTGCAACTATGTCTGTACTACTTCTTTATTGTATGAAGTATTGATATCTACTGGTTTAACTCGACGACATACTGAGCTTTTATAGTTCAAACGTCCGCAGCAGCCGTACTTACAAAACGTTCACTCAATTAATCGATTGCAGAAAAAAAAATTCAGAATTCTACGTTATGTGTTATATTTTTCAAGTACCGCATGTGCCTATTTCGAAAAAAAAAAAACATGACACACACACATATACAAAATCATACGAGAGCGACTCGGAATCGAAATCGAAAGTGTTCCATAATGACGGCACGGAATATACCATGAAATAAGTTCACTACGGTGTCGTGCAAGGTCACATCAACCGGTAAGGTTAGAGACCTCCTAGCAGATCACCGGTTTACTAGGCCATTTGAGTATATTGCATGGACCACCTCCTTCTTTCTTATCCTTACGATGTATCGCGTAATATGCAAGTACTATGGTATTTATCATTCAGAGAAGTAACAACAATGGTACATGGTACGGAAGAAGGTCTCTCCTAGGGTAATTCTTAAGCGATAAAAATCAATAATGGTTTTATAAATTTGTATGAGATTCAATGAATTTTTGCTAAAGATAGAAATAAAATACACAATTGAAAAGGTACGGAGTGGATTTAGAAAACAAAGATTAATTTTTACATTGATACAATTCATAAAAAGAACGGTAAGGAACAATTGAAAAGTCTAACAAAAAATGATACAAGCAGCAAAGAGCCTTTACGAGGGATACCTTTTAAGTTTTTATAAAAATAACGAAAGAAAAAAAATGTTTGGTACAATTGTTTCATTGCTTTTTAAAATATTTGTCTTCAAGATTTTACCATTTGTCCATGCGTTCGAATCTTGCATGCTTCTTGCAGCATAGTTTGATAAAACAAAAATAACCGCTTACATTGAAGAAAATCACTTTAATACAATTAACTTTAAATTTTTATTAAAAAATAACTAGAATAAAATTTGAATATATCATTTGTAATTTGTAACGAAGCAAATATCGAAAAGCCCAGACTAGGTGGAACGCTTTAGCCTTAGGAAGCATGCAACAGTACAAAGGTTATTCCAACCTACTCATGCGCTACAAAGATAAATAACCAGCGATAACTAATACGCGGAGACATAAATGGCGTGGTAGAGTGTGGGTGATTACTTTTTTAAGTGCCTCCAGGTGCAATTGTAACAATAACTTATACTTTTACCATTTTGTTGTTTATTGATTATTTCAAGAATAAATCGTAATGGTTGCATATTTTTTCTTTTTTTTTCGTATCTGCACTGTATAGTCAAACAATCAATGCGTTGTTAACGTCTTATAAAAATGTAATGGCCATGAAGTGCTTTATGAATGAAAGGAATTTAGTTCTATAGGATGTATGATCTTCTGATAGTTGTAGAATGTCCAGAACGCACCAGAAAAATAAAACTTTGGACTCTGTATGTTGCCTACATCACCTTTATTCGTAAAATATGTGAAAAAATATACAATGTGAAGTTAGCCTCATTTTTTCTGATGGTTGTTGTAGGTTATTCCAGGCTTCCAAAATACCTTAAAAAAGTCAAAAATGGGTTATTAAAAGTTGAAAAACCCACTTTTTTTGAAACTCGACTGAAACTGTTCCAGATTGTTCTAGTTGTTCTAAACACAAACGCACGGATTTTTTCTTGCTCTATTTTTCTGTATATAAAAGATACGAGTTTAGAAATTCTGGCACAACTCTCAAAATTTCATTTTTCCAAAAAAAGTAGGGCTCTCCGGGATTTGGTTTTTGGGTATATCTTTTGATCTGTAAGAGATACAGGCCCCAAACTCTAGAACATTGTTTAGAAATGTCAATTTTGAAAAAAAAATGAGCTAACTTCACAGTTTCTTGTTTTTCTTGCGGAACAAACATAGTACAATCTGGAACAATCGCAAGAAATTTAATTTTAAAAGAAAATGTGCCCAATTTCACAGAAGTTCAAATAATGTCCAGTTTTCATCTAATAATTTTTCCTAAAATGCTCCTTTTATTATACTAGAAAGAAACAATACTATTTTGTTTTTATTTTATTTTATTAAAACGTTATCAATTCAACGCAAATTGAGAATATTTAGTAACGCACGAGTAATTTTCCAGCAATTATCCGTTTCAAAACCTTTTTCAAGAGCAAAGGCTCTTGGCAGTACGGACCTTGCTATCCAGTTGGTTAGAAAAAGACCGCAACATAAGATATAGTAAGGTAATAAAGCATATTTCCGTAAATCGTGTGTTTTATAATAGCCGATATACGATTTGCGTTAATGACCGCTGAAATGGTTGATTGGTTTCACTGTTTTATATATAAAATTGACAATGAAAATTCTTATTTTTGAAGGTGACTCTATTGGATCGGCTTTGAACGCAATTGTATTTATAAATCTTCGGGACCGCTTGTTATAGTACTTTAATCGCTTTTTCGGGGATGTGGTTGGCACATTTTTAATGATTTTTTTTGTATTTGAAAAATTCATAAGAAGAAACAGATTACATTTAAAAAATTAAATACTTATTGGGAAAGAAGCTACTTACTGCTTTGGTTATTGGCACTAAATTAAAAAAAATAAATAAAAATAGTGAAATATCGAGAACAAATACTTATCTAAATCTAAAAAATGTAATATTCGAATTTCTCTATTTAATATAAAGCGAAAACAAATTACAATACAAAGGAATTTTCGATACATCGATGCATAGCAATCGACGGCTACTTCGACAAATTTGGAGCCTAACGAATTGCCTAAACGGTTATCATTACCATTGAAAAAAAACAACAAAGAACTAATGAGCAATTCGAACAAAATTACCAGTCATTTACCATTATTCCATATTAAACGGATCATTTCGTAACAGATATTGATCTTATTAGATTCTGAAATTGAGGTCTCTACACTGCATCGATACGGAAAAAAGTCTCATATATAATATCTCACGAGCATGCCGGCGTATTATTAAGTGTTGCATAATTTAAGCTAAACTTTAATTTACGTATTTGGTTACATGTATGCACAATTTGTTTTAGTTTCCCAGGAAGAGTAATGCATACTTATTTTTTTATTTAAAGTTACTATATTGACTAATATGGCATTAAATGTGCAATGATTTACGTATACAGCCGAACGTTTAATATATTTTAGGTTTACGAAGTGTACTTGTGAGCGAATTAACACTTTCGTCTGTTGAAATTGCTTCTGTTAAACAAATGTAAATTTGATTAGATGAAAATTTCAATACATGTACTGTATATCCGCATATATATTAAATTATACATCACACCATAAAGGGTAGGAAGGGTTTAAATATGGAAACCTGCAATATATAGACTCAATAGCTTGTATGTTGCAGGTTTCCACATTCGAACCCTTGACCTTTTCTCTTCTTTTGTTTAGTTCAATTTCCTGTCCATCCTAATTCTTCTGGAGTTACTACTTTATCAATTATCCTAATTTGAGGGTGTACTTGTTCTTCTATTTCTAAATTTAGTTCTAGGTCTCTTTCCCTTAGCGCTATTCTGCAAATATACATTTTGTGGCGATTCCTTGTTTTGTTTCTTTTATTAAATCATCCATGAAAGTAATGAATAGAAGCGGACCTAAACTTCCTCCCTGTCGTACTCCTTGTGTAACGGTGAACATATCCGACATCATGTTTTTACTTACAACATCTAATTTTTTTGTAAAGACATCTAGTAACTCTAATCAATTGAATGTTGACATCTCTCGTCCTTCAACTTTCCCATATTCTGTTTCTGGGGACTTTCCCCATATCATCCTCAATATATCCTAAATAAATTGATCGTGCTCTTGTTATTCTTCTATTTATGACTTCTATAATGGTAAAGGCATGGTCTTAGATACTTCTAGCTTTACGAAATCCACTCCGCTCTTCGAATGTTTTTTTCAATTTTTGAATTATCGTGTGTGAACAATATGTTTTTCATAAACAATAATGTGGAGATTACAGCCAGAAATTTTAAATTTATTTTTAGTGCCACTATTACAGGACTCTTCCTTGATGTATGTTTCCGATTTGAAATTACGTTGGTTTTTTCTTAGGTGTTGCCAATAGAAATTTTTACTGCAGCTCTTCAAAATGCCATCCATGAATTAATTAGTTAATTAATTAATTAAACAGGAGGTCGAGAGTTAATAAAACCGTATGCGGTGATTGCCTATATTGAACAAGCGAAATAGGCGATAGGCGCCAGATTCACACAAACAAAGTCGCAAATTAATTTGGAACGCGAGAATTAGACGCTTTCGAAGCCATTTATATGAAAAGGAATACGAAAAATTGTCCGAATTAGTCAAATAACTTGTAGGGTGAAAGGTGCGCTGATAATTTCATTCCATGATTTAGTTCCTGCTGGTTTCCGTATATATTGTAATGTAAAACGACGAGGTTAGCTGTCATCAGCGCCGTAGTCACTTCTTCTTTGCTAAGTTCACATTGTACACCTATCGGGTATGAGGGTCCATCTGTTGATAGGAAGCCCGTTCCCAAGGAAAGGATCCTGTTTTGAGCTGAATATATTTGGGGCGTAAAAATAATAAAATTAATATTAAAATTAATGGAAGTCCAGCCAACGACAAGCGTGGGGAAGACGTATATTAACTACTCAAATATATTATTTTCTTATTCAAAAATTAACATTAGAAATTTCTACAACAAGTTCTAGGGCATACGTTAGTGGTGCAAAGGTTATAAATGTCAATTAAATGTCTTTCGGTTCGTATCATCTAAATTCTCAGCACAATTTAACGTTGTAGCGTTGCATGTGTTCAAATTTGCCTTCTTAGAACACAGAATCCCGGCAGCAGTTGCGTCCTTGTGTCACACTACAGCAAAATCATTCGTTTCGGAATCCAATTCAGTAATGGTATATTTTAAATTGTTAAGAATTATCATAGGTATCTTTGAAAAGAAAACCGTTGGCAAGGAAACTAACAATAATTAATTATTTTTTTTGTAACTTTATGTCGAGAGATCATTCAGACATAATATATTGAGAAGTTGTTCAAATTTTTCCTAGTTTCGATCTACTATTTCAAAGTTATTCAAAAGTGCATTTGAAGAATATTGTGTTTATGTAGAAGATTTACAACATTTAATGTTAGTGGTAATTTCATTTCTTGTTTTCCGTTTTGAAACTATCCTCAAATAAAACTTTCATTTGCCGAAAGAGTGTCTAAGGACATTCCCGGATTCGCGACCCCCAATTTTAGTAAATTTCTGTAAATATTTCGAAAATTTCTTTAAATTAATCTATCAAAAACATTACAATATCTATATATAATTTACATAATGCATCTGATTTCGATCTTTTTGTTATTACTGCACTTCCGGTTTAACCGGCAAGACTGTTGAAAAATTCCTGAGATATCTTTCCAATTGTTCTGTGATAATGATTACATTTATAAGGTAAAAAAAATCTTGTTATAAGTAGTTATAAGACACGTTTTCCTATTCTTTCTTTAACTAAAATATCTGTAATTCATCCAATTTCGCGGTAACAAATAAATATTGTTACCATTACTATTATTATATTGTTTTATAAAAGTGTTCAGAGTTATATTTAAATGTTTGTACCTACAATTTACGAGCTTTAGGTATTTTTATTAATCCAACGTTTATACGTTACATATAAGTAACCTGAATTCGCAGTGCAATTAAGACACCAACAAATATATGCACGCATATCGTATGACCATTTGTCGCGGTTGTTTCTTTTTTCTAGGCGGTTTAATTTGTCTTTTCCAAAGATATCTATACCTTTCTTCTACACGTAATTACTCCGCAACAGTTACGCTTATAAATATTTATTTGACGAAACTATTCGATAAGTCACCTTATATTCTGCCGCGTCTACGTAAACTATCGCATTACAACTTCTCGGCGTTTAGCCAGTATATCCTACGTGCTCTTATTCTTTCGCTTCTCGGCGACGATTTTAAATGTTTTTGGGCGTTGTCTCTCCGACATTATACAATGCGTACGCTGTAGCATGCCGGCGTACATACTGATTTACTTTCACTGTTTTCCTTTAGCGTTCCAGCATTAGTTTTTTTTTTCTGTTTTTTTTTTGCCGCTATCGTTTTTCGTCCTTTAAGTTTTTCACGTATATTCGTACTGTACTGGAGGAATTAAGACGCATAGTACGCAATCTAGATCTTTATTGGGACATAGTTACATGTTTTATGTGGCAAATCGATTCGTTACGTGTATACCGTGATTAGTACAAATTGATAGAATAGTTTTTAATGCAGAAATATCTGCTGTATAACGTTAATGCGTTTTAATCTTCCATCTTTAGTAGTGTTTTCAGTATCTGGAGTTAAAAATTTGTTTTCTAATTGTCTGTTACATTAAGACGGGTTTAAGCACGATATATATAGCCCTTAGCCCAGGATCTTATTCAATCAAAGGGCTGTCCCAACAATTAACCTAAATTTGAGTTAATTGAGTAGTTCCCCAAACACTGTTAATCTAAAGCCTTTAGAATTAGCGATCCGTCCCTGCAATCGAGAGTCGTATTGTTGTATCAGCTGATCGTTTTGATCACGTTTAGGCCGCAGTCTCACATATAAATCAACATCCGCCAATAAACATCATGCAAGATTAGATTACGCTTATATAAAACGAACTTTTTTATTAATTATATTTAACGCAATTAAAAATAATTTCTTAATCTATAATGCATGTTATCTCAACTCTACGTCTAAGGCTGCAATTGATCCATGTTTTTGATTAAAATAAACTATTTGAGATACCTTTTTATAATATTTCTGTTGTGATTGGCGAACATATTTGTGTCTTTTAATCTTTTATGTTCAAAATAATCTACAGGATGGTTCAGTAATTCAACAATTTCTGGGTGGTTAGTCCAATTTTTGCTCGAAGACACATCGTAAGTATCGAAACTTAAATAAATTGGCCAAAAATAGAACATAAATTCAATTTTCTTTCCAAAAATCGAGAATATTCGATTCGAAAATTAGCTATCGGTCAAGGTTTTTGTATTTATTTAATATCAAAGAAATTTTCAAATTTTATAAGGAAAATATGGCAAAACCCTGAATTTGTATTCATTTGTAAGTCTCGTTACAATATCTATAAACTTTACAAGTATTTGTGTCCGCTAGTGCATACGTTACCTTTTCGCAATCCATACTAAAACAAACATGTCGCCATCTCACGTTGAAAAACTTATTAGTCCGTAGTTTTGTAACGCTACTTAAAAACCATATATTTGCGCTTTTTTCCGCCGATTTATCTGCAGTATCGTAGAAATTGCACGGTAAATAGACCTAAAAAGCAATAACCGAGACACGCCCCGCGCATTGGTCTTATCTCTCCACGTGAAACTCGGGCATCTGTATCCGCTGCGTTGACCAAGACAGATTGACGTATATCGCTGGTATTTACTTGGAAACTGCGAAAAGCGAACGTCGACTTTCGTTGTGGCTGGCGACAATTTCAACAATGATTTAGATTGGATGGATTTGTACAAACGCAACAAGAAATGTGTCTACAAAATGTAGATCAAGAATTACTAGATTTTAAATCACTTTTAAAACGGGATTAAAATCTCATTCGCGCATTTTCTTCTTCTTTAATAACGATATTTTTGTCCAGAAACAGGTATATTTTACACGCAATAACCTCGTGCTTAGTAATACCGAGTGCTGACCGATCGCTTTGCTTACACACTCGCAGGAACATGGAATCTGATAGACACCAGGAGCTTCCATCTTTGATGGGAAAGTAGTCTAAAAATTTGAAATTGGGTGCGAAGATGGTTTTTATATTGTTCCTGAAGAGGATCTTGGTGATGCATCCGGTGACGCCTTAATTGTACTCTGCTTGCAGGGTTAGACGAACGGAGTTGCTGTGGAGAAGGGTTGTTGTAGCGGTTAATGATAATTATTGCGAATCAAAGTGGTTCAGTTCTTGAGGAAGCGAATTGACTTCATTTATGGAAATGGATCTTCGGATAAGAGCGTTTTTGGACAGCCTGCGTGAGTGGGTTTTCAGTAATGTTCGGAATGTCCCAGGAAGGCAATCATCTGTTTCAACCTCCATGTTGAAGCGTATGGAATTGTGTTACTGAGTACGACTATTGTAATTGTAAGCGTACTGTTGTTGCGTGTAACCGGATCCGCGCTGGTTGAGCATAAGCTAGAAACTGGTCACCAAATACAATTTAACTCTACTCGCATCTTGCCTCGCAATCCTCACTATTGAAGTGGCAATGTAGAAAAATCAGTGAATCTATAGAAGCTAAGATAACGACGCGCTTTCAACCCGGAAACCAAGAGTATAGTATGAGACATATATGTTATTGTTTTGTAAGCGATATTGCTGAAATATCTGCAACCTTCTCTGCTCAGGCTCAATCTGAAGAAATACCTTTCGTTTGTTGTGCAATATCGTTGTACAACTCCTCTGGTTGGGAGTCATGATATTTCGTAATATTTTTTAATCCAAGTTATATTGTTTTGATTGATACAGAATTAATGAACGATACAACTTCAGTATTAAGGCAAGCACCAAAACACTCCAATACCTGTTTCAAACTCGAACTGCAGTAACATAATTCATTCAAGATTTGTGGGAACACATTATGAAAAAAGAATTTTTGGGTCAAATCAAGAGCGTCCTCATAATGCGTACATGATTCGTCCTGTATATTAACCAGATTGAGATCCAGGAGATCTCTGCTGCCGTAGCATCCGTTCGCAATTCGAGAAGGAAGAGCGATTTTAAATTAATTGCCTTAAAAGTACTTTCCTTAGCCATCGACATTTAGGTTATTGCGCACAGTATTACGACATCCATTCAAATTACCTTCGACATACCATGTAATCTAGCATTGCGAATGGATGGAGTTCCTCTTTTGTTACACACACATTCTGCCATTGTGATGAATCGACAAGAGGATCCCACGGAGTATATAAAAAGCCTCATCGCCCTCATCTCCGTAGTGCATTCCGCGGTTACGTCTCAACGAGTGAACAGTAGTACTTCAAGAAAAGAAATCATGATGGTTCTGGAGGTGTGTAAGAAAAATTAGAAAGGATCTTAAGGACGAGTGAGCAAAATTAATGGAAAATTATCGTTTTTAGTTTGTAGTATTTTCGATTCTACTCGTCGCAGTACATTGTGGACATTACGCCGCTGGATTAGGAGGGCAATCGTATTCTTCGTCGAATTTAGCCGGATATAACACAATTGAGCATGGTCTCGGTGGATTGGGCCAAGGATTCGGTGGTCATTTCGTAGGGCATGGAGGTGGTGGAAGTGGTGGGGTAGCATTGGTTGGAGCAAGTGCTCTTGGGCATGGATTAATTGGCGTTGGAGGTTCTGGACATGGATTAGTGAGTGGTATTGGATCTGGTGTCGCTGTTGGCCATGGTTATGGACAAGGGGATATTCACGATAATGAGAAAGTAAGAGTATCTCTAATTGTTTCATATTTACGTTCATATTTGGCAATGATTTTATTTCTAGGCGTATCCTAAGTACGAATTTGACTACGGCGTAGCCGATTCAAACACCGGCGACAAGAAAACTCAGCACGAAGTTCGTGATGGTGACGTAGTCAAAGGTTCCTATTCCGTCGTTGAACCCGATGGTAGTACGCGAACTGTGCACTACACGGCTGACGATAAGAACGGATTCAACGCTGTAGTAACACATTCTGGTCAGTCAGCTCATTCTGCTGGGCAAGTTGGACAAGTTATATCTGGACATGGATTAGTAGGTGTTCATGGGTATTAAATCGATAGATTTTATGGAAATTTGTGATTTCGAATATGTAATAACATAATTTAGTTAATTAGTTAATTATTTAACATAAGAGTTTGTACATAATATTTATATGTATGGTTTTTAATGTCCTTTTGTCCCGATTTAATTTATTGTAATTAATAAATGTGGTTTAAAAACAAAAGTGGTGCGTTTAGTATTAAATTTTTATACTTTTTATGTGCTCAATATCATCCATAAGGAACCAGAACGAATAAATAGAATGGATCGTCAAGGGCGTCTTAGGAATTGGAATCCTAGGAAACATGCAATTTTAAAGCGAATTGGGACTGCTCTAATACATTTAACAATCTTCCACAGCTTCCACATGGAAAATAATTTTCCTGATTTAAGTACTTCTGAATATATAAAATAATCTATCTTGCGCCATATATGCTCTCATATGCTACAGGTTCTAAGAGTACCCCAAAATCATACCAAGGCACTCTGTCAGTCTCTAGAGTTGCATCGAAATCTGAATGTTTGAGTTGCCAGTAAATACAGAAAGATTTTTAGTAAATTGCACCACGTTCACATTATTATTTCTGTTTAGCAACAGAGTGGTCCACCAAAAGCGAAATAGGTAGATTATTTTTGGATTTTAAGTGAAAACAGATCCCGAAATTTCATTGAAAGTCGGATGTATTTTTTTTATAGGGTCTCAATTAATTTTTGCAACCTAATTGCTTATTTCCAGGAAGGAAGAAGCTTGGAAGATGTAAAAGTCTGTCTCCTGTTTAAAGCCCTTAAAAACTCGTCCCCGACCAGGATTTCCTTTAGAATCCATCAATTTAAGTGATAATCTTGCTGTTTCATTTTTGATGAGGTGTTGGATTATCAAATCACCCTGTATGTGCCATGAATATTGTTTTATAAATGTAACAAGTGCGCTTAATTGTAACTTCTATTGATCAATAACACTGTGAACGTTTTCCTTTAAATGTTTGACCAATTTCCCTTTCGTTTTCAAAGGCTCTTTCTCATTCTGCAATACATAATCACCACAAAGAATGTGCACATAACACATTTAAAATTTCTAATAAAATCATTCAAAGTCACCCCCGATTTCGGAAATGTCAATAACGATAGATTACGATCTATACTCGCTGGGCTCGCGGCGATTGTTTCGGTTTAGTTTAGACCGTTTGCTCCATTTCTTCGCTCCCGCTTCTTTCTTTTAACGAAAGGAAAAGAAAATAAGAAGTAGGAGAATTAGAAGCGGCACAAAAATTCGTTTTGTTGAAAGGGCGTTGTTAAAGTGGGTATTATGTAACTGGCGGCTGGGCGTGGGTGAATTTATTTAATGTAGCTTATAGGTACATACGTATTACAACTGACTGACATACATTACATATAAACTATATACACGTTTATTAGATATGTGAATATATACCGTGTTGTGAAAAAAAATTACTCCGAGATATGTGCTTAATAGAAGTTCTTTATAAATTGCTAATATTCTAACAAGTTCTTATATCTTGTCGATAAATTACAATAAAATTTTTGTTTTAATTAGCTGGATTAGATAAACAAAAGAATTAAAAGATGAATATAAAATCGTTGTAGTAATTTTTTGGAACGGCTGTGTATTTATTTTATGTAAGACAACGTCTGTTCTCCATTGAGTGAGTATCACGATTGTCTTTCGAACTATATCCTACAGCTTCATTGAAAAAAGAATATTACGAGACCAAAAATACCATTTAATGAGTGTCTGTTCTATTGTTGTGGGTACCTAGTTACGTAAATGAATATTGTACATTATTCCTGGTGCTTAGACGATCATGTCGGTTCTGTAAGGATTATACCAATACCTTTCTCTATGCCCAAGTTGGCTCTAAACTTGAACATGCTTCTGTTGCTTGCAAATAAATGTTCTTGGCCAGATTCAGCGTAAATTCTTGAAATATCTATCCTTACAGTGAGTTGAGTGAGAGACATAGCATTGTTACACTGACCGATAGAAGAAGAAACATTAGTGCTGTACTTATGCAGAATATCATCGCCGATCAAATCGCCTAATCTGATTTACTAACCAGAGTTGATATGCTCGTACCACTCCTGGAAGCAAGATCAAACCAATTACATCGCCTTCCTACTGCTCGGACGAACGTACTATGACGAGAACCTTTTAGTCCACTCAGGAAGAAACTTTAATAAGCTTGACCTCGATTTAACGTAATGCCTTGTTTTTAATCATGTTTAATTTTTTGATTTTCGAAATTCATTTTGATACGTATTTTCTTTGCCTCTTTCTCTTCTCTATTGCTGTCCGTTTTGGATGTAACATCTATTGGGCATACCTTACTATTATAAAGAAAATAGTAGCTGTTTGTTGGAAGAAGCAACCCGTTTCTCTTCGTAAAGCGGTTGTTCTGTGATCTATTACCGCACTTTACATTAATGTGTACTTAAAAGCCCCTGAAATGTTTGATTTTTTTATAGAGCAAGGATTTCATTTTCTCATCAACATTTAGCGGTCCTGGGCAAAAAAGAAACTCTTAAATTGTGACAAAATCCAAATGCCTTAACCGCACCCAATTGTGCCAATGCTTCCGCTATTCATAAGTTGGAACTGCTAGTTGTTAGAAAAGTAAATTAACCCAGATTTTCCCGCTGGGCATTCTGGCCAAAATAAGGGATCGTTTGTAATTGATGTTTCTCGTAAATGGTTCGATGATTCTTTTTGTGCTTGAAATTAAAAGAAAAACGAGGGATTTGAATTCGATTATTATCGATCCAATGACACCTTAACTGCTCACTTACTCTTAAAGATTTTCCATTTCAATGAGAATTATTAAACGCGTAACAAAATTGCTTACGTGTACTCGATTTAAAAGTGAAACACATTAATTAATACTCTCCAAATTAAATTCCAATTATACGTGAGCATGCGAAGGGAAACGCAAGATCCGACGCGCTGTATACAGTTCAGCGCTACCAACGTCCTTGTATGAAATGCGAATCCGCTGAACCATGCTGGCGAAACCTTTTTATCCTAATATCACGCTCGCATCTCGGCAAGGACGTTCTTAAAACAATACCTCCGATTGTCGATTGTTTCGAGTTACCCGAACGTTGATGCGCTTTATTTGACGAAAAAAAAAAAAGAAATGTTGCTAGTTAGCAAAAAAAAAGAACGAAGAAGTGAAATGTTTTTTTTTTATATTTGATTTGTTTCAGTTCTAATTCCAACGATGACTTTGTATTGGGAACCGTTATTTTGGGTTCCTAAATAGATGTTAGGAGTAGTTCATTTGTTGGCGCAACTAGTTATAGTTTTTATCTATTTTAGATGGTCTTGACGCGAAAGAAAAGCATCTACAAAATTTGCTTAAAATAGTGAGATGTTACAAGTTTACTTTGCACCTGTAAATCCTGTGTGTAACATCCTCCATGAAATCCTTACCTCTATGACTGTTCCATGTTCTCTTCGATCAATCCTTAGATATACTCTGCAACTCCTCTTTGGTTGTTCTTCGGTTCAATTTTCCTTTTCTTTATTCTCAAATGGTTCTAAGGTCCTTTTAGTGTTCTTAATACTCGTTTTAAAATTCATTTCTATTTATTTTTTCTGTGTTTGTTTGGATGATGGGCCTGATGATGTGTGATGTACATACGTAGCCCAATCATTAGAGACATTTGTGAGATTTAATCCCTTTTTAATTTATCTACATTTACGCATAATTAAGTTTAGAATTGTTGTTGCAACGCCATTCTTATTCACACGGTATAACCGATATAAAAACTAATACAATAAAATAAATTGATTGGTACAACCTGCTAACTATATTTAACAATTTATATTGCCACCTTGACGGTTCGTAAGTATTTTTATTATACGCCCGAAATAGTATTGCAAGCTCTAAACTCCTATATAATAAAGCCTAGCGTAGGCGAATATTAGATTACATATTACTATACTACATTTCCCCATTGGGACATACACATAACTTACAGAAGTTATATCACGGATTAAATAAGCAAGCTCCATTAGAAACACCGCTTATTGCACCTACTTTTAGAGTAACACGTCGAAACGAATCTATTTTGAGTAATTAATTCTCGATCTATAAACTAATTTCTTAGCACTTTAATAAACGCAGCTGTATTTATTTATTTATATTTTAATTCGCCGTAGATCGTTATGTCTAAGAATTTATGATAGGTCTCTTTTTTTCTGATTTCTACTAACGCACTAAGTACGCAACAACGCTCGTTACTAACTGCAATTGGCTAACATAAGGCAGAATTAAAATCGCGTATCTGTCCGTTAATGATAGAAATATTATCTAATGGGACCGGTGCTTGTACCTTTATTATTTATTACCGTTTAGATCGAGCGAGGAAAAAAAGAGATATAATTATGATTTAGTGTGTTAACCATAACGAATTCCACCTGATGGTTAGTTCGCTTTAATTGACCTTGTTGCGAAATTGCTCGATAATATTTGAGGTGATTGTATATTCTAAATATGTATAATGAAGGATATTAAGTTGCGCATATGATTCGTTCCATTGTTCAGCTCAATTTATCGAAGGAAAACATTTCTCGTGTTTTATATGAAGAATTAAATTAAAAAAAAAATTGAAGCGCCTTGCTTGCTCAGCTTGGGTCAGAAATGTTTTCAAATGAGCACTTTTAAAGTTCTATTGGAGTCTTACAAGCGGAACATGCTGCATCTATTGACAATTCTTATTGAAAAAGTAATGTACAATAATGATAGCGAGGACTGTGGCGTAGTATTGCGAACAACATAAAAGTATCGGCAACCTCCTCCGCACAAGTTTAATTCATTAATCCGGGACGGCCGTTTCGAGGATATGAATGCTCCACATTCTCAATCGGTGACCGAATGGGTTCGTTCGGTCGTTCGTTTGCTTGTTCGGTCACCGGTTGAGTATGTCGATCATTCGTATCCTCGAAACGGCCGTCCCGGATTAATTAATTAAACTTGTGTGGTGCGGAGGTTGCCGATACTTTTGTATTGTTTGCCAGTAATTTTCAAAACGGAAAATTGGGAAGAGCGCGGTATTGGCCTGGAAAGTAAAGGATACAATAATGAAGGCAATTTCGATAACCACAAAAAATAATAATGCTAAAGTAGCTTCGTCATGGTATTGACGGCGAGCGCAACAAAAGGAGAGAACAAAATGCACTAACTCACGGACATGTTTCTGCCTACCCAACGTCATCAGTGTGGTTCCGAGAGTATTTAACTCTACCATCTGTCACTGTTGCCACACAGTTAATGCCACAACATTTCGAGGCGACAAACTAGATATTTATTGGCGCCCTATGGTGCCAAGAAACGCATACCTGCCGTTTAGAAACGACAGTGACATAATTTTTTTTGGTTATTGCTTCTAGGCATTGTCTGATGTGTTGTATTAAGACAATTTCGCTTTACCAGCTCGATTTCTGCCAGATACTTGCTAGTATGAAACTTAACAATATCAATGTAGCACAGTAATAATAATTTATTTGCAACAAACATGGACAAAAAAGAAAAATACAGATGACAATAAGGTTCTAGGTAGCTATTATAAAGCATCAATGTATTTTTTTTTGAAGATATTACAAAAGAAAAAGATAAGCAAAACGAAATTTTATGTCCACAAAATACATGAAAATAATCACAAGACAATGTCATTGACATCTCACAATGACTGGACGCAAAACACAACCAAACGGGACCAAACCCACACGATGCTTCTGTTTGAGGTTTGTCAAGGTAAGCAAGCCATGCATAATACATGCGTATTTTATAGCGTATCATATACTACCATTTAGCAACCGTACGTTGCACATAAATTTATAAATAGATCTGCGTTATTAATAACTACATTTGAGCAAATGTAATCAAAAGTTGCTGTGTGAACAATACCTGCGACCCACATACTTATTTTGACATCGATTTCAAGTTTCTCTCAGCTGCTTGATTGGTTTTTTATGATTTTTTTTTAAAGAAAGAAATTTATTATTAAACTAATGAGGTGTCGGAATATTTATTAAAATTTTATTGTAACATTTCCATGTATGTGTGTGCAAGTTTTAAAATAATATTTTCGCTTTATGTTTTATTAACGACTTAAACCGAAAAGATATTCGAGATCACGTGTTCTCGGTGCTTTTTCAATTGAACCGGAAATGGTTATTAACTTTCTTATTTTAAATACAATGATGCACTTTTTATCCGCTTAATCGATTATACACATAGCCTGTATTAAAACATCTTAACCCTCTCGAAAACAGTTGACTTTAAAGTGCCTTTTTACATGCGATTAAATTATTTACCTTAAAATGAGAAAGTTGGTAACTACTTCCGGTTTAATCGGAAAAAACTGACAATACCTAACCCAAAATTGCAGAGTTCCATTGGATTGATTGAAAACTTCTAACTAAGGAGCTATGTGAAATAGCTTGTATATTTTCGTTAGTATTAAAGTAAACGCTATAACATCGTCTAACAAACTGATAAGATTCTTCTGGAAAAAGGACACTTATTAATAAACAACAAAACTTTATTTAACACAATATAAAACGAATATAAAAACAATATTATCACTAATTTAAAGGAATATTGCACATATAATAAGGTACATTGTTTTCGAACAGAGTCAGGTTACTACAATTTGACTCCCTCCGTTAGGAAATACTCGTTGTAATTTATTTATTTGCCAACTTATTAAGACTTGACAGAAAATGTTCTTAAGTGAAAAATTGAAATTAGGTTATTTTGCAATTTCTTGCCTATATTTTTAAATCAATTTTTAACCTCTTTATTCTAAAAGATAATAAATAAAATATTAAGTATGTAAACTAATATAGAAACAAAGTACAAAATAAAAACAAAATGACTTAGTATAAAGTACCATAACAACTTAAATTGTACAATTTATCTTAGTTTCCCATCTAATTTCCTGTACCCGTTCTCCTGACAGCATATCTTAGCAACCTTCCGGAATTCCGCAATTTCCTAGGAGATTGCAGCTTTAAATCATTATCAACATTCAAATATAAGCCACCTCCAACATTTTTATTCGCCAAATATTGTTGGTAATTCAATTTTGGCCGGTTGTATTGCCGCTTAATTTTAGCATGATGGCTGGAGTAATTTCTTAGACCTGGAGTCATTGCTGGCTTAATATTCGTCCTATAAGTGTTTGGTACGGATCCTTTAATAACCACATTGTTATGGTTGGTGCTACGTATTGGTTTAAATCCAGATTGTAGATCTATTTGAGGTGAGAATCCGTTGTTTTTTATCTTCGATCCAGTATGAATATTTGCTTGTGAAGCAGTATTTTTATAATAGTCGTTGAGAAATTTTTGATATTCTTCCTGGGAGAATTGAAAAGATTGATTAATTTTGGCATCCTTATAATAGTCCTGCAGAAATTTTTCATATTCCTCCTGCGATAGATTGTATTCTTGTAAATTGTATTGGCCTTTATTGCCATTACTGTTACTAGTACTGGTGCTTGTATCCTCAGAAGTATCTGATGGAAACGTTACAGGTCCCGGTAAATATTCTGGCCTCACCTTCGTAGTAGAATCGGGACCCTTACCAGGGGCATATGGTGTTATTGATCCCGCAGGAACATCATAAGAAGACTGCTTTTTATCGTAAGAAACATGCTGCACATCCACTTCAATTGGTTTGACAACGCTTACATCAACCGCTTCAACCTTTTGCTTAGGTTTCAGCACATTTAGATCCACCGGAAGTTGAGGTAATTGAGATTTATATCTGGTATAAGTGTTTGTTGTCTGCGAACCTTCAGAAACATAATCCGTATCCTTCCCATTGGCGTAACCTTCGGCACCTTGATTTGAGAAGTCATATTCTGTCCCATCGATCTTATCACCTTGAGGGATGTAGACGTATTTCACCTCTGGAGTATAAGACTCTAAATTTTGACCTAGATCCTTGTGCTCAGCTTCAGGAGTGAGATCTGCTTCCGCTTCGTCGTGTTTGAAAGTATATTGAGGGTAGTGCACTTCCTGACTCCCAGGTTTTAATTCGAAGGATTTGTGGCTGGTCGCTTTATTGGCGTGATGGTGATAGGAAACGCCTTTATGCTTGACAACGGCGTTGAAACCTGATTTTGGATCCGCCGTGTAGTCTACTATTCTGACTGAGCCATCTGGTTCTACTAAAGAGTAATGACCACGAATCGAGTCACCATCCTTCTTCTCCCATTGCTGTTTGACGTCGCCTGTATGGAGGTCTTTGACGCCATAGCTGAAGCTATAATCTTTTGGTTCCTGTAAACAAAAAGATATTACTTATGGCAGATTTGGTAATTCTGAAGAAACTAAATTCGATTTATTAAGTTTGGAACATTCGTTTCAAAAGGCTGAACAATGCATACTTGGAGAAGTACTGTTATATAATTCTTATGTAATTAAAATTAAGCATAACATTAAATTAAAAAACTTCAAACTAGTTAAGAATTCCATCACGACAATTAGATCCTTACGAAGGGGTTTATACGGTAAAGAACAAACATCTGTTAAATCGAGAAGAAGGACCTATTTCTCTCTGTAATGATGGCAAAAATCACCACCATTTTTCTTTAAGTTCGTAGTATTTTGCATATCTTAGATTAGTGTTGACGTTAAAAGCACCCAAGTACTTGTAAATAAAATTAAAAAACTGTATTCGCATCATTCACACAAATTTCCGAAATGTATGTTCCGAATTTATTAAATATTTTGTGCAAGTATCAATCACTGTAAGACTCTGCCCACTAGAAAATAACAATAAACAGTTTTAAAATCGGCAAAAAAATACTGTAATAATCAGATCTTCAGCTCCAGATCTCAAGATTAAGGAGCTAATAAATATAAATAAATAAATTGCGATAGGGGTACCGCTGTGAGAAGCCATGCTAAAAAAGAGGTCTAACCATTTTGCGCTAGCAAGCAATTCCATGCTTGCTGTCGGCATTTCCACAAATTCTTTGAAAGAAGTGTTTATAATCGAGATATTTGACTTTTCTCCATTTATCAAAAATTAAAATAATTTCAAAATACGTTTGCGTAATTAATTGTGAAAGGAAAAAACATTTTTTTTTAATGCTTGGGGTTTATTTGAACATCTTTCTGGCCTTTGTACATATTAATAAATATCTAAAAGATGTCACTTAAAAATTTTCACATTTAATTACACATACGTTTTGCAATTAACACCAACTTCGATTTTCTAATCGAAAGTCTTCGCACCTGCTTGTTACGATTCCGAGCCTGCTTATTTGCAAGTTACGGAAGAAAAATAAATACAACTGACGACGAGGAAGACCACCTGTTACTTAAGCGAGTTGTAACAATTATAAAAACTCTACAAAGCAAATATTGTAACCGCGACATCCTTTCAATACTAAAATAGAATCCGTAGCGTTCATTGATAATACGAAACAATTCTTATACGTTGAACTGCAGCTCCTGCCTGACCAAGCAACAATGAAGCCCGAAGCGAGTAGAAGGTGGTTTATATACCTCGCAGCGGCAATGGTATGCTTGAAGGCGGGCATCACATTCACTGGAACTAGTAGTATAGTTTCTTTATGGAACTACGCGAAAGTCCGTAGAATTTGTACAGTGATGGGGGAAAGCTTAGCTGGTAATAAGCGTGACACTCGCTTGTAGTGGTTTAGGTGATAAATTTGACAGACACACGCGATTAACTTGGGTTTTCCGAAGAGAAAAGGAAAACAAATATGGAGGTAATGCGGAATTTTTTAATAATAGGAATTCGATGATCATTAGGAAATTCATTAGGAATGTATGCAACTGGCACATTATTTAGGTCTTAAATTTATGCATTATTAAAAGCATCTACACAAAATGGGACTCGTACCTGAAGTAGGAGAAGTGGAAATTCTTCTACATCTTATAAGCCACTACGAAGCATCCAATAGCACAAGATACAGTGGTTTGGGGGTACAGAAAATAGAGCCGAGAAAACTCTAAAACGTAATGCCGAAGAAAATTCTGGAATTTTTCAATGCCACACAACTATTTCGGCATTAAGACATTATTCAGAGGACACAATAGGTCACTGGACCGAGGTGCAGGAAACCGCTCTTTGTAATAATAATAGTCATCAATCAATGAAGATCTGAGAAGGTTGCAAATATTTAGAAAGGTGCTTCATGTGATGATACGTTCGATGGTGTTTAAAAAATTCCATTTCGGTATCAATTCCCTAACTTTAAAACCAAGAAGGGGATCTGATGGACTCGATATTGTACCATTTATGGGCGCTAAAGATGATATACAGTACAATCTTCTGTACTTCTGATAATTTTTACTATGAACAAGAGGCAGCATGGTAGCACCAACCTACTCCTTTAAATAATCCCTCCACTGAAAACCTCGCAACATTTAAGGCTATCTCCACATCGTTCTCAACGTGAAACCACCCATACGCTTACAGGAGAAACAGCAGCAGAAACATTTTCCTTTACGTAATTAATTAAAACTTTATTGTCCGCATACCGAAGCATTACCATAATCGGCCTACTCCATATAAATTACCCGGCTGGAAAACATTCATCAGAAAACAAATTGTAATCGTGATACAGGCTATACTCGGTCGCTTATATAGGTAAGGAGGTACCATATTTTGATCGAGAAAAAACCGTTATTAATAACGCGCGTTTTCCTTATTTTGATTTACGGTGAGCCATAACGTACTGACCAGCCGCTGTTGCTTGTGCTGTAGTTGATGAGGAGTTGCGCAAGCGAACAGCAAACTCCTAGCGTGGTAAAATGGCATTTGCTGCGATGGAACAGTTCGCCTAACGGTGTGTGAAATATGCAGAACACAAATCGTTGTATAATTGCCTTCATTATATGTGTAGGTATCTCGTATCTGTTTTTAATCGTTTCAAATTACGATGTATATGTGCAGTTATCTACAGCTTATATACATGAGTAGAATTAATTACGTACAACAGATAAATACAACGTTTGAGAGGATTTTGTTGTATCGTTTAGTGTTTTTAACGCTAGATTAAAATTTTAAAGATTTTAAACTTTCGTTTCTTCAACCAAGTTAGGAGAAAATCAGAAAAGTAAAAGACTAAGAAATCGGCGGTTGTTAGGAACTAGACGTCGACCAAAACTTTTAAATTAAGTCACCTTTTAATTAATAATAATAATAAGCATGAAAACCTTGCTTTAAACATATACATTGTACAATAGAAAAGAAAAATGTTCAAAGGTAATTTTATGTGGATTTTTGGAGACCACAAAAAGAGTTAGAACCTACGAAAGGCATATTAGCTGCTTTTCTGGCCAGCTTATCTACATTTTAATTTCCTTTGATCGCTCGGTGGCTTGGGATCTATCGCGAGGTAAAGTGGTAATAGCGCCCCAATTGCCTTAAATTGTGTACACATTCGTGAATCATACAAGATTAGAACTGCCTGATTATCGCTGAGCTGCGCTTCGTGTCCCCATCTCGCAATGTTGAATTTGCTGAAGCTGCTATTACACCGTTTTCTGAGTTACCACCAGAAGGTCATTTGAGGCTTATGTCTCTAGTTCTTACCAAGTAGCTTCCAGCATATTAGTAACGCCGTATAGCTTTCTTCTGTAAGTTAGACATGTGGCAGTTTTTGTCGAACGCGACTTCCAAGTGTTTAACTTAATCGCTTAAGCAGATGCGTGGAGGGGGGGATAATTTTGGGATGTGACATGAAAAAATTGTTGTTGTTAAGGGTTTTAGAGGTTGTCAAAATTGATGTCACAATTTTGTGATTTTTTAATTTTCGAGAATTTTGGTCCTCGGAGTTTTTAAGGTAGTCTGAAATGATTCTTTTGGGGAATCAGTTCGAATTTTACTGTCCAGTGGTCAGCTATGTTCGAGATTTTAAGATTATTTTTTTTTGTTTTTGTTTTTGGTGCATTAAGATTGATTTTCCACAGTGTCTAAAATGGTCCTGAGAGATCACGAGTCAAATAAAAACTTTTTTTTGGCTGGCTTGAGTTTTAAGTCAACAATTTTTTCTTGGCAAGAAAACTCAAAGTAATTTTCAAAAACCAAAATTCGAGACTTTTTCATTAATAGTTTACATCCAGTTGTAATACAATATAAATCTATTATAATATAAAATAAATATTGTATTTAAATAATGAAAAGAAAATTAATTAGATATAAAGATCTATAATAATTTACTTATACTATCATATTTATTTATTTAATATACATATAGCAGATTTTCCCTTCGATAGAGGGTATTTTTAAACGGACTTTCCTTCTCCTTGAAAAGATGATATCATCTGCCGATTTACTTACAACAGAACAATACTTAGAAGAATGCCATGCCAATTCTTATCGACCACTTCAAAGGACATCAGCACAAGATTGCGGTTTTCAAAGACAAATCACTTTGCAAAGTTTATAATGAAATGGAGTAAACAGCCTGTTCTGTATTATTTTTCAGCGTAAATAAACTCTGCAAAGCAAATCGTTTCACCGTTTATGTTACAGGATCTCCACCACAGGCTATTAAACCTGATCAAGGCTGTAAAACCAAAACCAAATGTTGAGTTAATACAACAAACACTATAGGCCGTAGAATTAAGGATTCACAAGACTTCATCCTGAGTTTTGCTAAAATCAATTAATCAAGCATTCATACCAACATTCATCCCATCAAAGAACTATGGAACTATGCCATAAATCTAACACGAACTGTAGATAAATAACCTGTAACACATAGTATTTATAGTCCGTACGAAATTATCACTTATATTTATCCATATTTCAAAATATTTTAAAACCGTCCAAACGTAACGAATGATTTCGAACAGCAGCGGAAAGCAAACAACAATAACAAAAAAAAACAAATTAAAAAAGGAAAAAATTGACCAACGACAATTAATTTTATTCTATAGCAGAGCATTTCGAAATGCTCCGAAGGTATTAAGCAATAACTACGTTATTTACGC
>LR736864.1:7033640-7086948 GCA_902654985.2 Oryctes borbonicus | reverse complement strand
TTTTTTCAATGTCACCCGGTATGTATTAACAAGCTCATCAAAGTACATGAATGAATTATATTAGCATTCAACATCGTTAACATTTGTCAACAAAAATAGTGTTAAAATCAGAATTCTACGTAAGTAACATTTCCATAATTTCAATACCAAGGTTACACATCGACCTTCTCTTTGCCATTAAAGATCGACGGCCATGTTTTTCTGCAGATCGCATTCATCTGTTTCACTATATACATCTTATACGTGCATAAGTCGCAAAATATTTTCATTGCCACCAATGCAAGGTGTCCAAAATATATTTAACATGCAAATTTTTGTATGAATTACAACATAATTTGAATATGTTAAAAATTTTCCGCTAAACGCTTAAACTAGATAAATATTCAAATTACCTGTTGGTTACACTGCATCCTAAGATCGAATTCGTGTAGAATAACAATAGGAGGTAGAGATATAGTGGCAGAACATTCACAAAAGTCGCGCACAATCGTTTCTCTAGCACATCGAACTTAGCAACTCTTCAAGAGCAGCTGATGCACGCTTCGAACTTGCTATCGAGAGAGATGATATCGTGTGCACTTGGGAAACGCTAAGAAACAACTTGTTTGCTACTTTCACGTACTGCCAATGGGTGAATCTTTGTCCTTTTATTTATAACATAACATCATTTCTCTTCTTGTATGAAGCTACATTCTCTGTATGTACGATGTAATAGTGAAATCCCCACCAATGTCAACGTGAAAGAGGGTATCAGTAATATTGGAGAATTGAGACATTGACTTTATGGAAGTAAAATCTCAAGATTTTGTGAGTAGAAAAGAGAAATAAATTCACCGTGATGAATATAGAGATAGTAAAAATGAGAAATAAATTTTATCATTTACAATGTTCTCTTACAATGGTACACAATTACTTGTTCTGAACTTCTTTGATGATAGCAATTATCTCATATTCGTCCGTGTATGTGTATGTTTAACATCAATTAATGTCCTTAATTAACTATTTAATCATTGATTATTCGGTGCTAATGGAAGCAACAAAAGTTATATACTTAACTATTACCTTTATTACACTTTCGTGTGCTTAAATGACACATATACACTTTCGTTTTTTTTTGTCCTGCAAAAGATCTGAAGAAAGCACGTATCGAAATTTCTTTGCCGAAAGTGCCTACTGCTTTTCATCAACAGATGACGATAACAGATGACATCCTTGAAACACTCTGGGTTCGCGTGTCAAGAGAGTTTTGAGAATTGGGACGAGATTCGAAAACAAAATCAAAAGAAATTAACATCTGGCTGTAATCAGTAGGTTATAGAGCGTGTGAAGCTAAGGGAATTGCTTTATTTTATCGCATTTTTTAACTATGAAATTTCGAAATGGTTGACCTAGTACTTTAACTACTTTATTGACTCTGTCTTGTAATGATTTCGGCGTCTAGATATATTTAAGCAAACGTCAAATGTGTATGGGAGTTGTCTGAAAAATTTCCAACCTAACACAGAAACAAGTATTATTTTGTTAAATTCAGCTCAATTTCTCAGTATAGTTTATACACTTTTCCTAACGATGCTTCCATCTCTTTAATCCATCCAAATAGGAATCTTGTTCTCATCTGATGAAAATTTTTGTCCTGCGAGGAAAACTTTGAGCCTAGAAAGAAGGCGATGGGTGCCAGATTTGGTGATTAGAGTCTATCAACTTGAACCCCAATTCGTGAATTTTCTCGACCGAATTTTCAAGCGTGCGCTGATGCATTATCTTGCGTTAATCGCAGCCATTTTTCGCAATTTCTACTTTCAGCTTATCAAGTAATGATGCGTAATATGCTCTCCTTATTGTTTTGCCTTTTCGAAGATAGCCGATTAACACTATCGCAGAAAACATTTTCCTGGCCGATGGAGCAGTTTTCATTTTTCTCGGCGCCGATTTACTCTTCACAGTCTATTGTTTCGACTGTGCCCTAGCTTTGAGAGTGTATCGATGTTTTGAAGTTTGATCTACAAAATCTTGGGAAATTATAAAATAGCCACAACAAAAAATCTAGCACAACAGAGTTATATATTTTGTATTCGAACGTATGTTCAAATAAAATTTGGTATTCATTTATTTAAATCCTAGCCAATATTAGAAATAATAATATTTGTTCAATTATTTACAGAAATCCTTACAATGTAATTTTCCAAGGATTTCGTTACAGGATTTATGCAGCGAAATAATAGAAATGGGCCAATATGCGATCTACTGTTCACTTAGTTGCTGCTTCCTAAAGTGAAGAGAGGTGCAGAAGTAACCCTCCTAGCATAGCACACATTTGTTCTTTCGATTTAAGGAAATATTTGTTTTGTACAAAGTATCCTACTTATTCAGCTGCTCAAAATTTCACTGTGGCGAATAATGGTACAGAGTCCTCGTAAACAGCGTAAAGATGTGGGCTTTATTTTCTGCCTTTCAAATGCTTGAATTTAATGATGGCTCAATATTGGATTTTTTATATTTTTGCAGAAACAATATCATCGATTGACAGAAACGACTGTTAAACAACAACTGAGGGTCAAATATGGTTAAAATTTTCAGAAGTGTCTTTCAACGTAGCACTATTATATTGGCAAAATATTTTTGAACATCTTCATGTTGAGATTTGAAACATTTCAGATTACCCTTGTACTGCGTGCTCATAACATTATCTTATTAGTTTTAAAGAATTTGAGTTTCCGGGTTGAAACCGCATCGTAATTGCATGAGAATGCCGACGTTTCGCTCTCAGTTGTATGCAGCAGCCCTGAAGAAGCTTCATACAATTGAGAGGGAAACGTCGGCATTCTCATGCAATTACGACGAGGGTTCAACCCGGAAACCCACATTCTTTAAAAGAAAACAATGACCGCGGAAGTCTACAACAACATATAATCTTACTAGTTTGTTTTTTCTTCTGTTTTGCTGAAAATTACACGCTTTTGCACTATTCTCGTTAAAAGTTTATATTATTTGTCAATTTACACATGTATTTTAATGTTTCCAATTCGTAAGAGTGTAGTTATTTATGACCAATGTGCATACCTTTATTATTCCATTAAATTTGGCGAATGAATTGATGCGTATAATTAGTTCCGGAAATAAGATCATATTCGCATGGGTTGCGTTAGAAAATTCGCAAAATTTGCAGAAAATGCCAAGTAGGATGTTACTATTGTAGGCATAATTGATAAATTAAACAATTACTAAACTCACTAATTCGCGTAATGCCTATGATACAAACGAATACATAGTATTTACGTTCCTTTTTAAATATTGTCCTGAATATAATAAAACTACAGCACCATCTTCCTTACAGAACGTAGAACTTACTTTTAAAATTTGGTGCCAATGTTCGATTAGGAAACATTATTTAAGTCGCGTTAAAGGTCTAGAAGCTTCAACAAGTACCCACAGGTGTTGCGTAAGTCGCAAGTAACGAGGTATTAGTAGAAATGCACGGTTCTTTTCAAGTTGTCTTTCCTTGTGCGGCTTTGTGATTGTGTAGTGATGCTGTTTCATACTAGATGTCGCCGTCAGATTTTAATTTGAAAAATTATCATTTGAATAATTAAATATTAAAAAATATCCATATTCTAGATTTTAAATTATAATTTTCTAATTTCATTTTATGCTTAACGTAAAAATTTAAGTAAGATAAAATAAATTTAATGTTACTTTTATTATTCCAAAATAGAAAAATAGAAAAAGATAGGATGACGTATTTTCTACGTATAACTCTGGATTCATACAAGCAAATTCTGAACCACTTGTTTTTTTTTTTAGTTTACGTTGAACTGCATTCTCAAAATAATAACGTAGGCTTCCACGGCCAGGGTCTGTTGAAATTAAACGTATTCCGGGTTCGGACCGTGTCATGGTTAAACGAAAACTGTCCGCTATATTCTCTATCTTAGCTAATAAGAAATACGTAACATACATAACGTAGCGGTCTGTCTGACCTCAGCATATAAATCATGTTATACATGTGTATCATCGAATATAAACTTTAATGTTCCATAAAAAAAAATTGAATCAACAAACACAAAATCGACATAAAAGCGTACCTAAAACATACATATTTATTTATTAAATAACTCCAAACAGGATGACAAATATTCTGCATTATGCATAATTTAACATAAAGTTAAATAACCATAAAGTTAATTATTTTCCTTGTTTTTGAGAGATTTATAAAGGTTTCTATTGTTAGGTTTTGTCCCGATGCTCCTAAAATAGATTGACCAGCTAAACATGCAAAACAAATCAAACCAAAAGATTTTCTTAAAAATCTCGAAAACGAATCCATCAATTTCAAGAAACTAAACGCCAAAATGTACTGTGTCAAAAGACCATTAAAATGAGGTATTACTCGATACCCCTTTCCATTTAAGATTTTTAAGGGGGTGCCGAGGGTAAAAATGAATGAGTCCCTTTTTGAATAAAAAATTGTCCCCATCGATAGTACTTCTTACGTATTTCAGGAAATTTTTCATAAATTTCCAGATTTCCAGAAATTTAGGGTGGGAAGTTTTTGAATGAACACTCGGTATACCCTATTAGGGTGGAATATCCAAATGCAGGACTTATGTTGAATTGCCCATGTTAAGCATTATTTATGCTTTCCGAACAGCTGTGTTAATCCGATAAGGGGAAGTGTATAATTAAAAATCATAATTGGGTAATAAATGCTTTTCAGAAGGTTATTCCTCTTGCACAACCTTTAAAAGCTTATTTCCTCACATTATATTCCTATTGCATTCGGCCCCTTACAAAGTATAGTGTAATTCGAGATCAAATTAAAGCGCTACATGGATATGCAATTAAATCATAAAGTAGTTTAATATTTATTTATGCCGGCGAGTCGATTGCAAAAATCAATAGAACACTCCCGGACCATGTACATATATATATATATATATATATATATATCGGTACCACGAACCCATTATACGACAAAATTAAATTAAGAAGGAACATAGTTAACAGAAAATAAGTGTGTGGAAAGAAAAAAAACCGAACCCCCCACGTGCGCCATTACGTATGGTAATTCGGCGGGTTGTTCTTCAAGTAACCTTTAAAGGACAGTCGTGCAGCCATCGCCATCTCGTTCAACCTGAATTTTTGATTAATTTTTCCCATTGTCTGCGATTGCAGTTGATCGCCTTGGCTACTGAAATCTCAGGTTTTACACATCGACAAACATCGCACTTATACAATGTATCCAGTGATACCACACCCAATCTTGAAATATTGAACCGGCTTTAAAATGACGTTAATGAAATCAAAGAGGTAATATTGATAAATCTTAACATTTCAAAAATAATAAGAAGGTTCCTTAAATAAATATTTCCTTTAATTTTTAATATCTGGCAGTATTTAATTCAAATTATTAAAATGAATTTGAACCTGGATTAAAAATTGTTAACTAATCTTGAAATTAAGGAGAAGTGAACCCTCGAAATCTCGAAAATTCCTCCAGTAAGAGATTTGCTTGTTTGAAAATTTATTGGCGTAACTACAAATTGTGGGCCCCAAAGATTGCTATCGCCCCCTTAAAACCACGAAATCAAGATTTAAAGAATTCTAAAAAAGTACAGCGTTGTTTTTCAACTTGTTCGTTTGTCTCGACTTCAATGTTCAAAATAGCCAAACTGTGCACACTGAGCCCAAATGCAACGTATTGGTTACATTGGCCTAATTGTTCCACCAGATGTAGTGCTATACATTTGTTTTAGACCTCAAGTAGCGTTTACATGATGTAAATTGTTAATTTGATAAGCATGACAAAGCCACTATTGCACTAGTTGCATTTTGGAATTGGCTGGGTAATTCTCTAGATGATTTGAAATGGTTTGTTTTATCCGTTTATTCGTAGCTTCCTTCGTATTTTTTTATTAAATCCTATTACATAGTTTTTATGGGAAACGTTTCTGGAAAATTTTAACAAAATATTCGAATCATTTAAATGCGCAATTTCAACCGCAAGGAGTGCATAATACGTATTTTCTTTCCATGTTTAAAAAAAATCCTAATCATTTCAATTACATAATAATAAAAACCATTTATTAAATGGTGTTTATTATTAACATTGCGATTGTTTGAAGAAACCAGGTGTTCAATAATAACATACCTAATAATTAAATAAATCTATCAAAACAGGATAAATTCAGTTTTCTTCATTCAGCAGGCAATCCGTCGAAGCAGAACCTTATTATTAGCGTCATAATTAGGAAGATGTTTTGCAACAACATCCGTGTTAGATCAATCAGAGGTTATTATTGGAATTATTGAAATATGAATAAAGAATTTTATTACGACGTGATACAGAGAATCCGTGAAACATGTATAAATTTTTTAATAACAATAATAATTGCTCTTTTAAAATTGAGACTTTACAGATTCCGAACTCTTTGGATCAACGAGGAGCTACAAGAGACAATTTCTGGGCATTGTGGTATTTTCTAGTTAATAATTTAACAATCATTTACCGTATTCCTCCACATCATCACAATACAATTCTTTCGTTAACACGCTGCTACAAAAGAATCGCGAAGAAGGACGACCTTCAAGAACGACAAGAATTCAAGGACGTCCTGTCATTCAACGTGTACAAGAACAAATCTACTACTTGCGTCTTTGCAGAGTTTTTGCAGCGCGATCGTGTGTATATTAACATTGTTCGAAGTTATTGTTCCTTGGCATTAGAAATCCAGACAGATTAGACCGACCACGTCATGTAGGCTGACGATAATGTTATTCATTTAGTCAAGCGGTTAACCTCTTACGTTTTTTCGCTAATTTTTTAGAGCAGGAAGCTTGCTGCTGCGTAGATAAGGAGATTTGTTTTTATCGATGTGCTCCAATTTAGGGATTAAATGGGATATGGGAACTGGTGCCAGAAACAGTTCGCAGCATTAAATGGATTTACTTTTTTGGCGAATCGGAGGTTACATAATGTATTTACATATTAATTGCAGTTAATGAATGATAAATACATATAAATTATATAAGTAAAAGAAGCTTTTATCCGTGTCAAAGGAAAGAACTGTCAAAATTATAAATTTGAAAATATTGCAAGGTGTTTCCTATATTGGATTAAATATTTATGTAACTCCTTCATCTAAATATTACTATAACTCAACTTACGAGGGTGGTTCAAGAAATCCTTAGAAAATCTAAAAGATGGCGCTTGTAATATCGAAAATTATCATTCGTCACCAGACAACTGTCAAAGTCTTACACGGTTTCATTTTTATTTTCGATTTAAGCAAAGAATTTTTGTTTATGTAGAAAAATGGAAAAAATTCAGTTTGGATCGATGATTAAACACCTGTATTTAAAAGGCTTAACACCGAAAGAGATCAAAACTGAATTGGACGAAGTTCATGGCACATCTGCTCCGGTGTTAGCAACTGTTTACAATTGGGTAAATGAATTTAAACGTGGCCGTACATCCAGAAAAGGTGAACATCGTTCTGAAGGTCCAATGGAAGTGACTACCTCCGAAATAATTAACAAAAATAAAAATATATAATTGACAAAATCCGCAATAGTTGAAGGCACGGGAATAGCAAAGTACAGTGTTTTTCCGCGAAAAATTTAGTGTAAAAAAAAAATCTCGGCAAGATGGGTGCGGCGTTTGCTTTCAGTGGAGTATAAATGCAATCGTGTGGTCGACTGATACTGTTTTAACGCTTTTCCGTCGCAATCCTGACGATTTTCTCCGTCGATACATAACTATGGACGAAACATTATACTCCGGAGACAAAGGAACAGTCAAAACATTGGGTTTTTGAAGGCGAACGGGCTCCGAAGAAGGCGAAGACGGTGAAATCGGCCAGCAAGGTGATGGCCTCGGTTTTTTAGGATGCACGCGGAATCATCTTGGAAAGAGGCACTAGAGGACGCCAAGAAATGTCGAGTTTGTCGTTTTTAAAGTTGTGGCATTAACTGTGAGGCAACCGCGATAGAAGGTAGAGATAAAAATTACTCTCGAAACCACGCTGATGACGCCGGGTAGGCAGAAACATGTCTGTGTGTTAGTGTATTTTTTTCTCTCCTTTTGTTGCATTTGCCATGAATTATTCCATCAATACCATGAGGAAGCTAAGCTATCTTAGCATTATATTTTTTGGTTACTTTTTCTAGGCATTTTCTGATGTGTTCTGTTAATAACTGGAAAGTATTATGCGTCACTATTAGACCGAAGAGATCGAGAAAAAAGCTCTTCTGCCATCAAGACAACGCACAGGTGCACACCTCAGCAGTTTCGATGACCAAAATTATTCGAATTAATACAACATCTACCGTATTTATCGAATTTGGCCCACAGAGACTTTTTTGTATTTCCAAATTTGAAAAAATAGCTCGGCGGGGTATAGAATTAAATGGATATTATGTTGAAAACTAAATAAAAAAATTGTTTTTCTACCTTTTTCTAAGGGCTTCCTAACGCCTACGTACGTTTAGAAACTAATAGATTTATTAAATATATAATTTGAATTGCATAGCGTCTTCATCGTTTATTTTATTTTCTATTCCGTATCCCGGACCTAATTAAGTTGAAAAGTGAAATAAACGACTAAATAAAATGCTCACTCGGGTGATGAATCGTCTAATTAAGTATTTGCGTAACTATGAGGGTCTCGCTGCTAGTAGCTATCGGTATACTATCTCCAAATTACTCTCGTATTTAATCAACGCCGAGCGCTTCCGAGATTTAATTTGGCATGAAATTTCTCCAAAATTATATACTTTCTAGATTAATCCGTGTATTTAATATCAATAAGGACACTAATTTATTAACTTTTTATGGTTGTGTAACATACATGAATGTAAAGCTAAGCTAATGATAATTATGTTAAGATCCTCTAAGTAATGCTTTTTTTCTAATAGTTCCGTTCGGTTTGATGCAAAAAAGGTGTATTGCCATTACATCATTTATCGGGGATAACACATACATGGAACACTGTCATGCTGCATATATTGATATGAATACTATCATGCAGAGAAAATATCGCGCTCATATTTTTAATTGTCCGATAGCACACCAGTCGACATTACACGATTACAGCTTAACATGCTCTTTGCATACTGCATATCGTTGATGTGAAAAGTTAATGCGATATAACATTCTTGCGCGATATTTGCGGCGCCAATGCTATACCGTCTCGTGAGAAAGTACGGAGGAATTAGAATTGATGGCAAGTATACAGAATGAAACAGAAATAAGGTAAAATCATATCTTAGACATGACGGCCAACAAATTTCAGACTTGCAGGTTGATTCTCAGCTGAAATTCGAGCAACGCTGCTCGATAATTGGAGAAAAGCTGCGCTCTGCTTATTATAGAGTAAGAAATTTGCGCTGCACTGTCGACATCTATACCTTGCGTCAGAAGTAGGCGAGCTGTGTTGGTAGTGATCAAAAAAGATTTGTTATATGCACGGTTATGGTACCGTCTACAACTTCATCCCGACCTATACTTGAACAGTTGAAGATCATGCTCCTGTGGTCGCTGGATCCGTTTGAAGTCCTACTATTTTATAAACGCAACGAGGATTAATTTACAAAAGAACAAAGATGTGTATAACAATATGAAAACGCGTTCGCATGATTTGGTCAGCATTCTATTTCACAGGGCGACATTGTAGAAGCGCAATCCTTATTATAGATGCGCAATTTATTTCAACCTACATTACGAGTTTTTCGATCCAAACATTAAAAATGTATGTCTTGGTTCTATGGTGCCGACGAATTTCTTGTGAAATGTTCCTTTTTTTAGTTTTGTAAAGATGTAAGAGGACATTTCCAGTTTTTTCTTTTTAATTGTAAACCCTATATTTTGCAAAAAAAAAATAATTTCCGATTACTTTCCAACTACAATGATATCACACACTGTGAGTCATTTTCTTATTAAAAACACATCAGAAAGTGCCTAGAAACAATAACCAAAAAATAATGCTAAAATAGCCTCCTCATGGTATTGATGGAATTGCTTACGACAAACGTAACGTGTGCATGGCTCGTCGTTTTGAAAGGAAGTGATATGAACTGTGGAACAAATACCGGTGTTAGATGGAAAAAGATACGCTATAGTGGTACTTTATCAATGTACACTGCCGTTCAGTGAAGTTCGCTCATACAATAAAAATCTATTATATCACACTGTATACAATTACTAATACATAAAATTAGAAAAACATTAAGCATACACTCTTTTCTAAGGGATTAAAGCCATAAATTATTATGTAAAGTAGAAATATTGCGACAACCACAATAAAGTCCCTTTTATTATCATTCCAAGAATTTCTCGGAAGTACCGATCTTTTGAAACGGGTCGTTTGGAGATTATTAACGAACAATACATTTAGGAAATATACCGCAGTATCACTCTTGTTTATTTATCACAGGCATAAAGATATAAATTTGCTTCATTTTACTGTTAAACGTGTGTTGGTGTGCATCTGTCGTTTTTGCGCGAAAGTTTCAAGAAAATTTACTTCAAAATGGCACGTGGCAAGCCTGCCAGTGTAGAAAAACGTTCACGCATTATTACGCTGTTTGAAGAAGGATATTCGGGGAGACAAATTGCTGAAAAAATAAATATGAGAAGTTCAACAGTAAATGACATCATAAAGCGATATCGGACAACTGGAACTATAGAAAATCGTGTTCGTTCTGGAGCATCTAGGAAAACAACAAAAGCTGAAGATTTGAGAATTGTATTATTAAGCAAACGCGATAGAAAATTAACAGCGCCACAAATAGCAGCCGAAGTCAATCGCGGCTGTGAAGAACAAGTTTCGGCGAGTACGGTAAAACGTCGACTTCAACAAGCGGACCTTCATTAACGCATTGCCATTCGAAAACCCTTATTACGTCGGGGCAACAGAGCAAAACAGCCACAGTGGGCCCGTTCTCATCTAGGTTGGTCGTTAGATGATTGGAAACACGTGCTTTGGAGTGACGAGTCAAAGTTTGAGGTTTTTGGGCAAAATCGACGAGTTTATGTCCGAAGATCTAAAACCGAAAAGTGATCCCGAACTGCATTGTGCCTACAGTGAAGCAAGGGCGTAGTTCTGTGTTAGTGTGGGAATGTTCCTTCTTTGCTGGGACGGGAGATTTATGCAGAGTGCAGGGTGTAATGAGCAAGGAAAATTATTTTGCAATACTCCAGAATCATGCAGTGCCATCAAGATTGCGTATAATAGGCCGTAACTTTACATTCATGCATGACAACGACCCAAAACATGCTGCGTTAGTGTGTAAGAACTATCTAAAGGAGCAAGAAGAACAGCACACCCTGCAAGTAATGACATGGCCCCCACAAAGCCTAGATTTGAACCCTATAGAGTTGTTGTGGGATGAACTGGACAGGAGGATCAGAAAAATACGCCCAACTTCACAAGAACATTTACGGAATATTCTGCAACATGAATGGATTAATATTCCACAATCCGTTTTAACAAAACTTATCGAAAGAATGCCTAGAATAGTTCGAGCGGTGATTAACAGCAAAGGAGGTTTTTTCGATGAAAAAAAAATATAATGTTCAGTACGTTATAGTAGGCCAGAATAACTTTCTATTTATTTATTTTCGTCTTTTTTAACTGTACATACAATAAAATTGATTTTGTTTTTAGTTTCGTTTGTTTCTCTAACCTTTCTCTTTTACGTGATGCGACGGGCGAATGAGGTAATTGAGCTAATTCATATATCGATTTTTTTAATTTCCAAGGAAACTTACACCTTTAAGTTCGTTCCTGAAGTAAGGTTTTTCTATTCGGAAACTTATAGAATACAATAAAAATGATAAGAATAGAAAAATAAACTTATTATTTATATTTACAGTACAAAAATAAAAAACAGAGATACATACATGTGAAATAAATATAATATGTATAAATAATCTGGCAAATACTTAAGCTAGAGAAACCTTTATGCTTATTCAAATTTATTTTTGTTTTATTCATTTTGATTGAGTCAATTTTCATCATATTACTTATAATGTAATATGGTATTGACTTGCTGTTTACCTTAAATATATTAACGAAATCAAATTAAATAGTGAATAAATCACTTTGGACACAGTGTATACAATAACTTATTTAATTGCCAATTTTAATTTATCTTTAGCATATTTAACACAATTATCATTTTATTTGCACTTTTATTATTTCTTAATCGACATTTTATTATTATTATTATTATTGCTATGGTAAATTCTCGTTGAGACCGGTCCCATTTTTGGGATCAAGGCTTGCCGTGCTCGTAACAACCTAAACCGGTAAGTTCGGGTAGGTCTTTCGTCCGCGTAAGATGTCTGAAGTTATGAAGCCGACTGGTTGGGCCAGATGTAGCGGATGCTTGTAGTAGTGTGGAAAACTGAGGTGTCCCCTTGGCGGTTGCCCTGAAAATATTACGACAATCGTTACGTAAAGGATCGGACAAATAAATAAATATTATGACACGGCAACAGATGTGTACAGAAACGTACGGTACATTCATGTATGTAGGTATTTCAGTAAAGGTTATTCGGACAAGTTTAAATATATAAACGAAATCGGTTCAAATGTCGAAAGTTTTCGGTTATTTTGGATTTTATATGCTTGTTTTTACTGATAAAGTAGGCTATGATTCTTGAAAAACATGCATACATTGCATATTACACTATATTGTAGCATGTAAATACTGTTTATTCGTTGTTAAAGAATTAATTTGGCATTGAACAGCTTATTTAATTGCAAATATTATTTGCATGATCTAAAAAATCGGGCATAAAACTCTTGTTCATCATGGTTTCTCTTCATATAATTGGAATAAAGTTAGCTCAGCTTTTGTTCAGTTCTTTTTACAGAAAATGTAAATTGTTTTCTCTGGAGATGAGGCTGTTGATTGACGATGAACGGTCGAGACGGCCAAAAACTACAACCACTACCGATAACCCATAAAACCGATAGAAGTTCGCCAAATGGTGCTAAATGACCGCCGAATTAAGATGAGGGAGATAATAGGCTGTGGGCATCTCTAAAGGACGTGCTTATCGTGCATTGTCGCACGTTGGGTGCCGCGCTTACTCGATGAGGATCAAAAACGCAGTCGAATGAGCTGCTAAAGCAGTTTTGGCGTCGATTAATAACTATAAAAAAAAAGATAAAAATTGGATACACGAGTACACATCAGAAACCAAGGCACCGTCGTAACAGTGGATCACAAAGAAAGGCTCTGAAAAATGCGAAGACCTTCTATTAGGTGGAAATGTGCTGGCGACTGGTTTTTGGGGTTGTATTAATCGACTATCTTAAAAGCTGAAGGCAGAAATTGCGGAAAAATTGACACATTTCAAGATATTATTCACAAGGGACGATCCCTAACCCGGAAATTCAAAAAATTATGAAATTTTGGGAACAAGTAGATCACGTATCTATAGGTACGTACTACGTTTCTGCGGAAAAAATATTCTGAGTAGGTGAAATGACTTTTTGAACATTGGAAACTTTTCACTCTGCCTATGTGCACAACTCGCTAATGGTAAAAGATAGAAAAAAAATTTTAAGACAAAAATTGTTTGTTTGAATGAGTTTTATTAAGCAGCCAAATAATTCAACATTTTGGGAATTATTTTTACCTTACAGCTATATTTTTTACGTATTTTTTTTACACAAAACGCGCATCCGAACCATCGCTTCGTATTTATATAAAACTACTGTACACTAATCACAACCATAAATACTAGATTAAATAGAAAATACAAATTTTGTCCAAATACAAAATAAGTAAATAACACGTCCACATTATGCAATAAAATAAACCAAACACAAATAGTGAAGCTATTTTAGTATCTTAAACTATGTTAATGTGCTTTGATTGGTAAAAATTTCCTAACAATCCTAGATATTACGAACATCCTTTTTGATTTCCTCAAACACAACATTCATATCTCACATGCTAACTGTTTTGACATAATTGCCGGGCGCTAGCAATGAGGAAGCTAGAATCTAGAGCCTAATTAGAAATCCCGAACTACTAACACAGAAAAAAGAAGTATATTTAACTATAATTAAATCATAGACCGGTTGATTAATACGTACAGTTCCGTAAAAATAAACAAACACTAAACGGGTTGTTGCTTATATGCGAGAGGTTATTTTCTCATGACATTATACCGTCTTACATATTACCTATGCATTCCTTTTTTTTTTCAAATAGTACGCCTACAGGTAAATATTTATGTATTTATATATGAATGAGAACTGAATGCGCCTTTGCATTTTTTTAAAATTATTTGGTCTACTTTTACCGGAAGTTAAAAACTGGCGGAATTAGACGCATATATAATACGTACAACGTAGCTTACTTCATCTGCAATTTCCGCAAACGTATTTCATTGAAAACCCCCAAAAGAAGTTGAAATGCAAAAAATATTTCATATCAAAATAAATAAATTCTAACAAAATATAAATCGGAAGCGATTTCATGCCAACATGTAAGATAATTGTTCTAATTAACGCATATTTAAAGCTGGACGTAATCAGTCTTTGCCTACTTGTCGATTAAGACGTTCTAACAAACAGTAATAATATGTTAGACGTCATTAGAACCCAGAAAAGTGTAGCTTCCTCGGTACGCGATTATTACTTTGTTGCATTTTAATTATATCCTGGATAATACTGCAAATAATAATATGTACAAACAATAATATAGATGTAGAAGTCACTTTCTATTAATTTCTAACGTGAGCTCATTATTTATGCTCTTAGTCAAGTTAATAGGAGTTAATCGTCATTCCGATATTAAAAAAAAATGTTTTTAATCTTGTTTTAATCGCACTGATCGCGGATGTGGCTAATTTACAAAATTTGATATAACCATGAAATGCTTCATTTAATGCAACGATATTGGTAGAAATGTCTGACATATTACGTAGTTAATTTCCATAAAAATGTAAAATTTTTATTGAATTCCTAATTCATTTCTTTACATGCAATAAAATCTTCCATCCATTCCAAATCTAAGGCCAACTTCAAATTGTTTATACATTTGTAACGCTCTGAAAAGAATATTCTATATTTTCAACAATATTTGATAGGAATCAGCACGAATGTAGGCGTACTCGATGCGCGATTTTTGCGTTTGTTTGCTTCGTGGCTTGTATTGTATTGTTATTGTTGATTGTTTTGTTTTTGTAGTTTGCCGATTGTTTTGATATTATTGTTAATTGTTGTTATTTTAAAATGACGTCGTGAACCAGGGCGGGAATTATAAGAATTGCAATTTCAGAAAAAAAGAAAAACACTCGATGCTGCTGTGGCTGCATTAAAGGATACAAAGTCGGAGGTAACAGCCAGCGAAGTGCAGTCTGAATTTCTGGCGATTAAACAAAATGCGGTCAACATGTTCCGGAAGTGAAGTGATTCAAAGAAGAGTGGAGATGGGTCAGATGAGGTTAGTACAATTTCTTTTGGTTATCTCCCTCTGTTTACAATTTAAATTGTAGAAATGTTTAAGTCAAATAATTGTACCACTGCAAAGTCCGCATTAGACTCTTTAGCAAATCCACAAGAAGCTAAACCGTCATGTTCTAGGCTCCAGATGCCTCAACAGAAATCGAAAAATGTACACAGGAGGCAAATTTTAATTAAAAAAAAAGTTGACCACGATGCAAGCATTATGGGATTCCATGAAGTTTCATTGCTAATCGTTGATCCCGGTTGAGTTGTGACATCGATCAATGGTAACGATACCTTCTATATTTACAGTGTCGTCGTCTGCCCCATCGGAAGTCCATCAACCAACACCAAAACCTTTAAAAAGAAAAGGAGATGATGACAAGTTGCCTCAAGATATAATGGTTGGACAAGTAAGTGCAACCCTGAGGGCCTGCTCTGGTTGTGCAGGTATGAAGAAGCTGCAAAACCTCAAAAATCTACTACCTAAATCTTCGGAGATTTCATTGCCAGAAAACTAGACGGCAATGACGTGGCGGTGGTTAAATAAGACTTGCAATTAGCAATTTATTTAACACAAATATAAATTATTACCAGTTGTCCCTTTGAACGGCGTCATCTCGCCACGACATAGAACCAATTCCTGAATACTCTTCAAAATATAAAATATGAAAGTACATTTCTTCAACATTTGAAGACGCACTCTAGTTAATTAGAATATTAATAATTCCCATTTATTCCATTCCGTTTCCTTTTATTGTACTTTTTGCGTAACTATATGCTCACAACACCGAATACATATTTATTTTGTTTCTTTACGCATTCTTTACGCATATTACGATCTAAAATATTTTAATAGGCTAGCGAATTCCGCGAAAGTTTCATTCAAGTCGGTTACATTATTATTAACTACGTTTTTTTTTTTCAAGTTATGATGAGTTAAATTATGTACCTGGCGGTTTGCGATATGTAACAAACGCACGAAATCCTCTCTTCCCATCCACTTTGTACTCGACTATTCGAATTCTACCATCCTTTTCCAACAAACTGTAGCTGCCGCGTACTAAATCGCCTTTTCTTTCTTCGTAGTGATGGGTCAGCAGTCCTAGATGTGGAGCTTCGACACCATAACGGAATGAATACATAACCTAAGTTTAAAAAGAAATAATGTTAATTAGACGTAGCGATTAGTCTCAGAATTGTACTGCATTTTAATTTTAATTCCTAATTTATTCCTGAATAAATTATATGCAAAGCAAATTTATGTCAGTGATAATTATTATTGTAATATAATTGCCTTATTACTTTATGCGTTAGCGTACAATAATATGACCCGTATAGATGTTAATCTTAAATATCATCATTCCTAATGATGATTTTATCGACCTAGGATTATAATAGTGATTGTATTAATCAAACAAACACACATTATTATTTTTAGGAACTTTATTAATGAAAAAGATTAATAGTAATGTGATGTTCATTCCCTATAAAGCAAATAAAACATCTTTCTTTGGGTTGATTTGTGTATTTTGTTAATTTCCTTGAGACACCAACAATTTGTGCAATTCTCCTATTTCCTACGAAATTTTCAATAGATCCCTCCTCAACAGAATTACTTCTCCATCAATACTGCATTAGCATCATTTTGATTTAAAAATAGGTTTTTTTCATATGAGAACTATATTATTAGAGTGATATGTAAATAATTTTGTTAAGAAAACAATCACCTCCTTCCCGTAAGTACAAATTTTTATCTGTTATTCTGCTTATTTAATAGTAATTTTACAAAGATTTTATTTTCGGGGCGCTACACTATTTCCAAAATCGAGGATCATACGAGTATTGGGTTATTTAGTAACCAAGAAATTTCAGGTTTCGTTTGCCAAAATAACTATTTTACACGTTCTTCAAATGTCTGTAGATTTTGTAGGATCGGTAAAAATATTTATTCTTAAGACTTTTAACACTATTTAACTTACATCATTTCATATATTTTAATAACAAATTTTAATGCGACTAACAAACCAGTGAAATGTAATTACTACCAAGGTTGGGAAGTGAAATGACGTTACCGTAAATTGCTTCGTGGAATGAGTATAAATTCCAAAACATGAAGCTTTTTTAGTATCCAATTTCTTGTTTAAGCACACGATCGTCTTAGCTACGCCTACGCCATTTCTACACAATTGGGAAAACCGTATCTTCTACATGATAACAGGCACTACATCTCACTCGACCAATGTTGATTTATGTACATTAACAAAAGCCGTTTTGACTTTATACGGGACATTTATAAATAAGTGTAGATGATAAATAAATATATCTGCATATATGTAAACTGCATGTACTTAAACATGCGTATGATGCAATAATAGCTAGATTAACACCTTCACGGTTCAAAATGTTGATAACAATACTAGTTTGGGGTAATTATATCTTTTTATAGGTTCCTATGCACTTTTCTGGTCATGAAACTTTACGCTCCTTCCATTACGATTACTGTTTATAATGATACTAAATATAAATCTCTTCTTAAAATCTGCTTAACACTGTTAACGTAAACAGTCCTTATTCTATATACAACAAAGTTTTTGTAATGGACATGAACTAGAATTGAGTTAAGGATCTAAAATAGCTTTTCTGTCTTTTGGCTCGAAAAATCGAGAACAAGCAGATTAGAGGCTTCTTTTTTTATGTGCTATTAATGTATGCTATCTATAAACCTATACCCATGGAAATTTCATTATATACGCAATTTATTCTTCAAAAAAATCATGAAACTGAGAAACTACTCGTATGCTTGAATATGCCTATAGATCCAAGAAATTAAAACTTGAGCTTGCAATATCTCGAAAGCACATTGCATTTGAGTTAATTAAACCATGGTAAAATTAAATCATGTTATACAATTAAAATTCTATACTTTTAAATATACTTTAATAGCAGATAAGTCTAGTCTCTAATTTCGAGAAGCGCATGGGAAATATACTCGTTTCTGCAGGCTTACTATGTATGACTGATGTTCTTTTCTTCTCTGTAGCTTTCGATTACGCGCAGAGTCAAAATGCATATTTTAGTTAAGAAACACAGATCCAAGCATTTGTTTTCCTCTCTTTTAGTCAGAAGCTATATATATTGTAATGTTATTAAAAACGACGTGGTTTTCAACATCTGTTGGTAGCAAGCCCGATCCCTAGGGAAAGAATCCTGTTTTGAGCCGAATATGTTAGGGGCGTAAAAATAATAAAGTTAAAATTAAAATTAATAGAAGTCCAGCCAATGACAAGCGTGGGGAAGACGTATATTAACTACTCATATATATCATTTTCTTATTCCAAAAGTAACATTAGAAATTAATACACCATTATGAAAGTGTTGCCAATAGAACAGTTCACTCTTTATAATCCTATTAGTTGCAATTACCCATGATTTGTTTTTTAAACGCAACGTTGACTAAAATATTATATAACCAAGCCTTTTAGTTATAAAAGAAAATCTATTAAAGATCTCGATATACAACCTCATAAAATTTAACAATTGTTATTTTCGCAACAATGGCAAACGTTTGCAAAGTTTTATATTGGCAATACTCCAGATGAGATTGATCTGATATCAGATGTGAATGGTATGAAAAATAACTACAACGTTTCTGTTCAAAAATGAAAAATTTTAATAATAAAACCACCTACAACAAATGTTCAAAGCGAGATCTTTTCCAGCATCTTGGTCTCATGTTTTCTGTAGTATTTCTTGAGCTTTACCAGGTAATTAGATTGGATGTGTTCGGTAAGTGTTTCTCAGTGTGTTTCTGAATTCTCTATTGTAAGAATGCGATTGTAAACTTCCTTTTTTTTGTATGTTAACGTATAATAAATTACTTAACGGGTTTTACGCGACACACTTTACTATTTATCCTAACATAGTAATATTTATTTTCATGTTTTCTTTTTTATTTTATTTTTTTACCTTTTTATGGGCATGTCCTATTGTAAAACCTTAAGAAATAAATAGCCAGATTAGAAAAAAGACAACGCCTAATATACATTTTAGGAAGTATTTCCACACAATGTCGTTTCCAGTCAGCGTATACGCCGCTTTAAATCCTATCCATGAAATCCCGTTTATTAGCTAAATCCGTGCGATTTCTATTTATGTACAATTGTATTCTGTGTATTTCATAATTACGCACGTTTGTAGTTTGCGCATAGAGAAAATCACAACATTTCTACCTTACGTATACATACGTCTTTGTATGTCTTACTTAAGTCTAATTAGCATCGTGTACTGCCAACTTAATAAAGACAAATTTGTAGCTCCTTCATACAAAACGCAATATTACGAACCCATTCAACTCGAGATTAGATAATACCCCTATGCGTAGAGGTTAGGTAAGAGCTTTTAAACCGATAAAAATAGCTTTCATGTGCACATATAAAGTATTGCCCAATATGATATTGCCTTATTGCAACGTTTATTTGCATATAAGTAGTTAGAACGTGTGCATTATGTTCTTAGAGAACTGTTGAACAAGTTGATATGTGAAACAAACAATTATTACGAAACGTTGCGCAAAATTGTTTGATTTGCAGTCGCCCATTTTTTCCTCTTTCTTCTTTTTTTGGTATTAATACAAATACGAAATAAGGTTGAATGAATCGGAATCGGGCGGAGTGATTGAAAGTGTGACATGCTATTCGGTACGGTTGTCGTGCAGATGTAGATTCTGTATTTATTCAATTATTTCGGTTATGTAACGCCTTTTGGTTGCCATTATTTGTTAAATTGAGTGCCTGTCCGAGTAGGCATCGTTTGTTATGTGCTTAGAGAGAAATGGTTACGTGATTTACTTGAAACTAGGAAATGCATTTGTTGCAATTTAAATACTAAACCGTAGCAACTCCAATAAAGTGCATGCTTTACTTCAATTTAGCTTCTTAACGGAAATCTTTACTGTTATATACAGTTAGAATTAGTGATGTAAAAATAACACGTTTGTTATTGTTAAAAGAAAAACATTTATTGTTTTTTTTTTTCAGTTTTTCATTTTTCAGAAAAATGAGCGTTAAACAAATATGATTTGTCGGATTTCTAACAAATAGCAGCCTTACAGGAAGAGCATATTTTAACAGCTTTTTGGATATATTACCATGGAAAAATTGTGAAAAAGTACTATTACGACATATTAAACTTAACGGGAACTTAACATTATAATCCCAACGTGTTTTACCGAATACATTACAAAAACCTACTTTACGTATTTTCTTTAATGCTAACCCTTGGTATTAGACACAAATCAGCACAAAATTCTGCAATTATCGGTAAATACCATCCATAATTTCGGTACTTACTAATCAAATTACTTTAATAACGCTTACATAACCTCAGCGTCGGAAAAAGGCAAGTCTCTTTTTCTCGTAATTTAATTTAATTAAAACACAAAAAAAAGCCAATACATCAGCCTCTGAATTTTCGACAGCCAATTAGCGACCCGCATACCAGATTTGGTTGCAGCCTGCCCGACTTCTCTTCTCTTTCTTTTTGCCCAACAGCTCCTTCAATTTCTAATCTCGAATATTTATCGAAGGCGGTTAAGATATAACAATCTCAGTTCGGGGATATGTTGGATTGATTTACAATGCTTTCGTTAGGTCGTTTAAAGTCGACAGGGCTATAAAATATCGCTTCAATTATTTGTTAGGTTCAAATATTATCGAGAAATAGCTGGTAGACATTCGGTAATTACCTAGGAAAACGAGTAGATTGTTATGTAATATAGCGTAAATGGTTGTTGTTGGGTCAATTTAGAGAAATGAATGTTTTATTACACTGTATTGTAATGAATTATTTTTTTATGAAAACATATTGTATAAATAGGAGCTTTTTATAGAACTTGAATCTGATTTAACAAAGCAATTTTAACAAAGTAAGTCCAAAATCGGGACACAGTAGAATGTGAAATTGGAAATATACAGGAAGACGTGGATAGGAAAAATATAGAAGTGGTATGGCAAGGATTTAAAAATTTAATACTGAAGCAGCCAAGGAAGCATGTAAAACAATCTTGATAAATAAAAACAAAAGACAAACTAGCTGGTAGAAACAAGAGATTAAAGAAAAACTAAAGAAGGAGAAAAATATGCTCTCCACTTTTAAAAGCATATTTTTCAGACAAGTTAAGGTAAAAGTGCGAAGAAGCAAGAAGAGAAGTAATGGGAGCAATAGGAGGATTGAAGACAGGAAAGGCAGCTGGACATAACCAAATTACGCCGGAAATGATAATAAACCTAAGAACAGAATGATTAAAAGTCTCAAAAAAGTTATTCAATAAAACGAGGAATAATGCAGAAACACTCGAAGAATGCAAATAGAAAAGCAACTAGAGGAGAGAGAGCTCACAATATGATTTTTTTTTACATTAAGACAAATGATAGATGGATAAAACTTTTGATAGAATCCCAAGGAAGATAGTAAAGTCCAAAAAGAGGAGGCGTTGGTGATAAATTACAAAGAGCAGTCCAAAGTATTAACTACGTACAAATAAACAACGGGCAATCAGAACGATTTACAGTTAACGAAGGATCAAAGCAAGAGGAAGTACTAAGCCCGATTTTTTTTTAACAATAATGGATAATGTCTTAAAAGAACGAACATAAAACTAATGTAGGTTACAGGAAGTTAAGACTGTTTAAACTAGCAGAGTGCGCATTTGCTGATGACCAGGTGATGTATTCAGAGAGTGAGTCTCAACCGGGAGAAAATTTAAGCATGTGGCAAGAAGAATTAAACAGAAGAAATATCGAGATAAATGCAAGCAAAAGAAAAATTATGGTACTCTTAGGTAACTCATTTTAATCCACCAATAAGGTAGAGTTACTTTTATACCGCATTCTTTACACGAGTTTACGCAAAACAATCCAGTAATTAGCAAAATAAACAATTTCTCTAGATGCTTAGGCTATAATATCCTCCTATAATTGGCTACTAAGACGGAATTTAAATTAAAATCGCTCTAGCGTGCTGCGCTATTGTACTACGATGCATCCAAGAAAAACGCTCGCGGAAAATTGGTAATAGAAGCGCAATTCTGTCTGAGTTACAATAAACGGAGTCAATTGCAGCGCACATACGTATTGTGCAGCCACGCGTTAGCAATTAGACTTACCTCGTTAAATGTTGTGCAAAAACACCGTCGCACTTCGAACGCAACGAGAATTAATATGACAATACTCTGAAACAAAAGAGAAAAGCGTTAGATGGATTGCACACACGTCGACTATAAATCCAAGTTACAAATGCGTTGATTAAATTGTTTTTAATCAAGTGAAATAATAATCTGCAGTATATAAGAAACATTAGATGTTGTATAATATCACGTAGAAAAGGTAAACATACATTAACGAGGTTGACAATGAAAAAATTAATGTGGCAACAATGTACAATAGCGTCCAATAACGAATTACGGTTACAACGGTTTCATGAGAAAAGCGGCCACACTTTTTCTTAAAACCCAAACATTTTCAAAATTTTCAAAATTTTCAAAATACACTACTGGTTCCGAAATGATTACAAAAGTTGACTTTTCCTAACACCAAGGCGATATGATCAAAATTGATAACATCTCTTTTGATCAATAACCCACTTTGCAACCAAATATCTTCTGCGGAGAAACAACGGTGGCTCTCCTGCTAATTGTAGGCTTTAAACATCAATAGCTTGCTTAATTTAAATGGAACCGCTTTGCATTTTATGTCAGCAGCAGAATTTTATAGAATAAAAATTTTTAAATTGGATCTAAAGAAATTTTGTTCTTGTGATGATGAGAGAGCGCGATGTGTACACATAGCAAGCTTAAATAGATAAAGATCGAGTTGGTATTCCCGAAAGAAAAAAGCTCCTAAACTTAACATTAGAATCTGTGTGTTTCTATGTCAAAGCTAAGGAATATTTTACACACCATATACCGACATTGGGTGGCAAGGCAGGCGAATGCCAATTTAATATCATGTGTGTAATGGTTACTCTTCTATAGAAGTCGATCGCATGCTTAAGAAAGTCCAACATAGGCTTTGCATAAGAAATTCCACGACCTTAATCCCGGTAGAAACTAATAGTAAGAAATTCGTGAAACTCCCCTTTCACAGCATATCGAAAGGCGTGAGTCAAGAGTCAAGATATTAACGTATGCTTCGGTTCGCGCAACACACTTGAAAATCTTCTCGGTAATCCTAAAGATAAACCGAAAATGGGAGAAAGGTCGGGCATTTATAAAATTGAATGTAGTCACTGTAATAAAGCCTATATTGGTCAAACGAAAAGAGCGATAGAAACTAGATTCAAACATATAAGAAATTATCGCTACGGCAGATTGGACGCGTCGAGTGTGGCAAAACATATAAATGAAACCGGGCATAGTATTAAATTAGAAGACTTAAAATTGATTAAAACGTAACGTCGCCGCGAGAATTAAATGCGTACGAGACGGTTTACATAAAAGGTAATAAAAATCTGATGAACAAAGAAAACGGACCGTCGTCGTACTCTGTCCTTTTTGATCTTTTGCAGTAGGCTGGCACTTGTTTATTTTTTGGGTCATAAAAGAGATCTTCCCGTCTATCTGGCCGTGTTTTTCGCATGCCGTAGCTTAAGACGCGTAGAGGGTAGAATAGGCACTTGTAAAACAATATTTCTTCTCGGAAGAAGGGATAGTTCAAGCATGTTATTTTTTTCGCACGTCGTAGCTTCAAGGCGTGCAGGAGGTAGAAATAGGCACTTGTAAAGAATATCTTTTCTAGGAAGTAGGGATAGTACATGCATGTTTAGTTTAAAAAATTTTTTTTTCTCACATCATTCGAGGACCATGAGTGTCCTCGAAACGGCCGTCCCGGACTAATTATTATATTACTATATAATAAATTAAACTTGTGTGGTGCGGAGGTTGCCGATACTTATGTGTTGTTTGTCATGTGTGTATCTATAATTAGGCTATAAGTGATTCAGATAATAGATAAGGATACGAAACATTTTCCATATAGCATTCTTAAAATGGTTATTTGTTTATTTTTAGCAACGAAATACCATTTATAAAACTTCTCTTGGCGTTAAAAAATTACAAAAATAGAGCTGCAAACTACATAATCGAAATTTACGCCAAGCTTAGCTTCATTATCTCGTTTACAATACTAAATTGCTTTCATTTACATACAAAACACATTAGACTACAAACCACAAAACTTAATTGCCATGATTAATCAAATCTAAATTCCAATCCAAATTCCCAACGAACAACATTAAAGAAACAATGCGCATAGTCTCTCGACAGCTAGCAAATGTCGCCGAGATTAATTCGGTAGCTTAAGAAGATCAGGTGTCCTACCCAGTGCGATAATATCGACCGTAGATATTCCATATAAAGAACCTTGGTGGATATTTAATGTCAGACGGATTACGAAAGGTAATTCGTAACCGAGATGCTTTTACATGTTGTAAAAAGAGAGTAAGTCGAGGTGATTTCAATGCTTCGCTTGCAAAAGGGAATACAGAGTGACTTCCATGGAATGTAAGAGGATTATCTTTAGGAGGAGAAACGGGTTGTACAGGTACGCGTATTATCTCAAATGCCAGCGCAACTTGAAGATGTTAGAATCTAGAGTTATTGTTAAGATACGATTGAAAGAAATTGACAGGCCAGATACGATTAATGAAAAATTTGAAAGAATCGTACAAAGCGACCTTTCAAAAAAATGAAAATTAACATTGTCTCGCATTATCATGGGAATAAAATATTATCTCAAAAAATAAGCGAAATGATACAACCATCCATATATCATCATATAAAGCGAAATGAACGGAAACAATATTTAAACGGATTCGTTGTTTTATTTTTTAAAATAGAAATTATCGCCGTTTGTACTAACGAATTGCAGTAATAAATTAATAACCGCCTCGGGCTATGAAATTTAATCGTGGTATCGATATACAATCAATCGTAAATAATCATGGTCCCCGAACAGACCCCAGCGGCTGCACTGTTGGCAGTAAGATTTATAATGACAGATTTAAGGATCTAATCTTTGGAAATTGATTAAAAATAAGGAAAAGAGAATGTAGTCCATGCGCTTAAGTAATGTAAATGTAGCAAAACCACAAAAGTTATAATAGATACATCGTCGGGTGTAATAGCATGCAATCGTAATTGGCTTCCTCTGCGGGTGTTACCAACTTTTTACGCCGTTATATTGACAAATGCGTTCATTCGTATAATCATTCCACTTTTAACGAATTGACGTGGCCATTAAGCTACTTTTAAATGACGGGTTTACACTTGCAATCATCGGGTTGCTTTCTACATGTAATCAGGAAATCGCAAGTTTAATCATCGTTACATTGTATTAAATAAGCGTTTTCTCCGCGAGTACCTAATGATAGAATTATATTTTTATCATCCCGTTAAACGATGGCTTTCTTATACTTTGTAATTGGCAAATATTATCTAATATCTTCTTAGCATGATTCAATTAGAAATTATTCCTCTAGAATATAATCATAGCCTTCTTGTTACTCAGGTGCCTATTGTTAGCACTTGAAAATATTGCTAATTATTTTTTAGATAATAATGTTTGAATTGTTAAACCAGCGGTTCCTAACCTTTCCCTTCTTGTTAACTCCTTCTAGAAACTAGAATAAATTGAAGATATCACTTTCAGAGTGAAAAAATATGTTTCGAGAATAATTATTTTTTGTTGCTTATCTTTTTTACATTTGGCATTTAAAATTACAATATTATAATATTTTTTTACGAACTCCCTTTATAAAGTTTGCGAACTCTGGGGATCCCTAAACCACCGGTTGCCAATATTTATTTTAGACGATCAAATTTAGAAAGAAAAAAAAAAAAGTTTGGAAAATTCACCTTTTAAATTTTCATCGCTTTTTAATTACTTTTTAATCATAATAAAACAGTATCGAATCTTTTATCTTATACAGATGAATAAAATATTGAACAATCCAGGATATCCTCCTTGAAATGGTATTTTCCTATTCGTCAAAGGTTAAATCGAGATGAGCAACAAGCATTTGCATCTTCTATTGTTACTGTGTCATCTTCATTCCAAGGATGAGTCGTCATGAAGTTGCGAAATACTCGCGTAAAATGGAAACGGGGATGGTATTCTTTCGCATTAGCTGCGTATATTAATCACTGAAGTGTAGGCAATAAAGGCAAGATGTAACGCTATTGTTATGTCCTTAATTTCCTATTGTTCACGATTAGAATTAGCGCTATAATATAACGGACCGTAACTCGATGCATAATGGAACATAATTTAATGACGTATTATTGGATCTCATTATCCATCCGCTGACGTAATGGTTTTCTGCTTATTTTTTTTTTTTAATTTCCGGCAGCTCCTCATTATTCGTTGTTTGAAAATATGAAATTCTAAGTACCTAGTAATAAGAATATCCTTTTATTTTCAAATATTTATAACAAATGAGCACACATTCATATCAATATACATACTTAGTAAGCTACGGAGAAATCTTATGGAGCTTGTACTATCAGGAAAGTGAATATCGAAGACACCGTTACAACAACTTGAAAAGGAGAAGAAATTGGAAAGAAATGCGCCTGTATTGTATTTGTCTAAATACCAAATAGAACAGGAACACGTTGGAACAACGGTAGAAAATGGTATTCAATAGAATGTGGATTGTAAGGTCTCGCCACTTTTCCATTTCCATACACTATAGCTATTCGCTTTTTGGACTACAACGGATTTGGGTAAAGCGAGAAAATCAAACTATATTTGGAGATCGTAAACACGCATGACTTCAAAGCGCAATCCGAATGATTTTGGACCTTCATTCATAACGAACAGCAGGTTTCTCGTGGCCAAAGAAGGCCAAACTAATAGGCCAGCAAGAGCAAGACCTCATTTTGGGGTGTATGTAGCGTAATTGAAAAGAGCAAAACGATTAATAGCGAATATTGTACCAACTTATTGGATCGTTTCAACAACGCTGTGAAAGAAAAACGTTCCAATTTGGCGTAGAAAAAAATTCTATTTCTTCAACACAATGCACGCATGTACCCTTGTGTTGTCACCATGAAAAAATTCCATGGGTTAAGATATGAGTTGCTTTCGCACCTAACATATTCGCCAGATCTAACCTCCAGCGATAATTTCCAATTTCCAAATAAAAGAAAATGGCTCGACGGAGAGAGATTTGGCTCAAACTATGAAGTGATTCGAGAAATAAACGGTGATTTTGCAGGGTTGGAGAAATCCTATTTGGAGATGGGATACAAAAGGTAGAAAAACGTTAGAATAAGTGAATCGACCTTAAAAGAATTTTACACATAAAAACATGTCTTTTAATATTCTTTTTGGACGAAACAGATGTAATTACCTTAATAGACGTAAATGTTTCTTTTTAGCATAATTCTTGGGGTGGAAGTTTAAAATTAAATTAAAATTAAAAAATTAAAATTAAAAAAAAAAAATAAAATTTTGGAGCGTAATTAAGGAACTAACGGATATAATTATAGAATTATAGAATTTTAAGTTTTAAACAGGAAATGTTTATAGTTTTTGAAATACGAGCCTACTATCCGGTACTGAATAAATTTGTAAGCTTTATTTATAAATTTACAAGGAGATTCTGCTATTCTGGTACAGGACACACTTTATGATTTATTTTCCACGCCAAATATAGAATACAGCACTCTAAACTCCAAACGATATTACAGTTACCACTGTTTAAAATCTAGACTGCTCTGGCTTTGGCTTGACATGATTCGAATGATCGTAAAGATTTGCGATCCGAATTTGGGATGTTAATCTTACGAAATATTTTGAGTTGTCTCCTTGGATGTTACGAAGATAAATTGATGCAATTTATACACAGAATTGGATATTATGCTCGATTTATTATGGAAAGCTACCATATAGTGCGAATTAACGATCCATAATAAAATTTACGTTGATCTTTATCTTATAAATCGAATCTGCATTAAATTGAAATAAATTAGGCGCGTAAGTTGTAGATTAACCTGTAGATTTCTTTCACGTAACATAAAAAATGTTACCGCATACGTCGAATTTAGATCTGAAAAAACGTTTCACGTGTCTTAAATTCTTTTCTTCATATTTTTCTTTCATCTCGAGCGTAACCTTCTGAAGCAACATTGGGCGTTGGACGATTGCACCTCTTTTTCTTGCTTCATAATTAATTTGTACGTACGTAGTAATTATGTCAAATTGTCTTACGATGTAAATGACAGTTGTTGGAATAAATTAACGCACCAGAACAACTGGTTCGGGCTGTTACGTTTGTCGGAACAAACTTGAGAACTGGTACCTTGCGCGGAGAAAAGTTGACGACATCGAAAACGAGACCCACCGAACGTGAATTTATTATTGTTATTGTCTTATAGGTACAGTAGTGAGTTTTAATTGGAACACAAATTTAAGCAGTCTTACTCTGGTGCAAATTGTTAGTTTTAAACTTAGCCACTATTTAGGATATGTGATAGAGTATACATACATCCAGAACTGAGAAATTTTTCTCGTAGCAAGCAACGGAATATCTTCAGTAATTGGTAATTTGTGCAAATCTTCAATGGAAGCTGTATAAAAATTGCTTGTTAATGTAATATGGTTTAAGCTATCTTCGTCGTCACTATTAGAACATGATGTTGACTTGGTGTGAGTATTTCCCATAGCAAGGATAACAGCTGGAGAGATGATAATTTAGGGGATAAAAGTTATTTGTTTCTGGTTGGACGTTTTAGCATCCATTTCTGTTTCCAATTCTTCTCCCAATCTTCCTTTATTTTGTTTGGCTACACGAATTACGTTTTCTTCCCATAGAATTGGTCAATTCTTAGTATTTTGTTTGGTTTGGTAAAGGTTTCATTAGATTGGATCCCGTAAAGGATCATTCCAATGCAAATTGCATTAGCATCGAATCTTCCTTGAAGTTTATTAAATTCTGGATAATTTCTAGAACGATTGGATGCATCTCTGTAATAACATGGGGAAATTGGTAGTAGAAACAAATACTGAACAAGAAACTACAAATCAAATTAACTCAGGTGCAGTCTCCAAATCATGCGCTCTTAATGATTGTTGAAAACATTCACTCTAATCAGTGGTGGTGCACCTGGGTTCGAGTACTGTGTCCGGTGCTTAATCTTTTCAACCTTTCAAGGTATTCAAATACATTATCTTTGCAATTTTTTCGGGGCTCTCTCTTTTATCTTCTCTGAAAATGGCTCGCGTTGTACAATGATTTTCGATGTTAGCTTATTAGTTCCACATGCCCTAATCACTTCAACTCTCTTGTTCTCCCCAGAGATATCCGTTGGGAAGATATTTATAACTTTCATACATTTTGTTTCTCCTTTGTTTATTTCTAGTCCCAGGCTTTCTGCTTTAGTTGCTATTATTTTTATTACTCGCTTTAATAAGAGGTTGATGCTTACTATTGTTCTCTCCGCCTTCAGTTTGCATTTCCTAAATATTGCTTCCAACGCCAGATTTAGAAGCACTATTGAGAGAAGATACCCTTATGTCAAGACACTATCTTCAGCAGAATCCGTCAACATAGACCTTTTTCATTTGCTGTTGGGAATAAAACATCACCAAAACTAACTTGAATGAAGGAAGAAGATGACAAGAAACCGCTTGTAAAAATAAGAGCATATTTAAAAATATAGCATAGCAAGAATCTAAATTACACCAACACTTTAACAAATATATGGTTGAGGTCGTAAAAATGAAACCAATGCCTACAAAATAACAGTTGTAAAACGAAGAGGGGCCCATATGTTAGAATTAGATATACTGAATGTGCCAGTTTTTGCTTGCTAGGTTCTAATAAGCAATGTAATTATTCTATTCTTCTTAGCTAAGCTTAAATTCAGCAATCTGTATGTTCATAAATAATCTTTCAAGCTACATCAATCTATGACGGACTTTATGCATACAATTGCAACAACTACGTATTGGGTGCAAGCTCAGCTACCTTTGAAAGGTTAACTGGTTAATATGATAAAGATTTTTATGCAACTAATTTCGGCAGCAACGGCAATATTTAGCTGAAAGGAGGGCAATTATTTTGGTCTCATAGCGTTTTTTGTTTATACACCGACTTGTTTATGAAAAACAAAAAAAATCGTCTTAAGGTTAATTATATTATTCATATAAGTTGACCTCAACCTTCAGACTGGTTACGCCAACACTTGTATAAGTTTTTGGAGCATTGATAATAGCGTAAAAATAATGAAAGAAAAAGTTTCTGTCTGCTAAAAATGGTCACTCATGACTAATTTTTTGTTTTATTTTTTTAGAGTAAAACTATTAATTAATCTATCAATTCTCAATCAAACTCAAACGTAGTATCTTAAATACCTGTTTCCGTTACTTACAATAAAAAAAGTTGAATCGGTTGGTTGCACTTTCACTAATTCATTGTCGATTGTTAGTATCTTATGAACTTATCTGTGCGTCTTTTTTAATTCTATTGTTATAGCGAAAATGTGTCAATGATGTTAACTGAATGTTGACGAGGTTTAACATGCGTAATATACACTACCACTTATTGAAATTGCATCACCAGGAAAAACGAGGGTAAACAAAAGAAATTTTAATAATCTGAACACATTAAATTCACCCATATTTGATGTTACAAAAGTTTTTCGAATTCACCACATTATTAACTAGATCCAATGACACCTCGAAGTAAACATAGCAATTCATAAGAAAAATAAACATATTCTTGGAGGTAACGACCATTAAATTGTCGGGAACATGTTCGTTTTCCAGATGGAAGAATTTTATTAACATGGCTAGCAAGGTTACAGACTCACAGTTCGAAGGAAACAATCGTAAGGAAGCCATTAAAATGTTTTGCGCTGAGAAATAGATAATGACGATGATCTGAAATATGTAGTTATTTTTTTTTTCTGGTTGCGAGCTTGTTCGAATCATAAGGCATACGCAATTATAAAGTAATGGATTTAGATTGTGTTGGGATGTATGTACAATTATCTATGAAGGATGTACGTCATGTGAAGCTGTAAAGATGGAAGTTCATTCAATAAAGGTAGTAAATCAGCAATAACATGACGAGTGCCATTTTCTATTATACATCATGTTATTCTTTCTTAAAGCAGCGATGTTTGCGCTTGTAAACAATTTTAGATTAATTCTTTGAAATCCTTCAACAAATTTTGCAAAAGCAACATCTACAGAAGTTTTATTCGTATTTAGCTGATAAATTACCAATTCTTGAATTTTTGTCATGGCGATCACTAAAGTTTGAGATGCTGCGTTATCTTGGCGAAACAGATTTTTCCCCTTTCTTTTTCTACAAATTCAGTCGTGATTCCGCAGTTTCTGCGTTTAGCCTGTCAGTTATTGTTTTTCCTTTTTCAAAGTAGTCGATTAAAAATAGCCTGCACTTCCCAGTTGATGGAACAGTCTTCGCCTATTTTGAGGCCGATTCATCCTTTGCAGTCCACTATTTTGATTGTGGATTGGCTTCGGAAGTGCACTGGTGTAGCCAAATTTTATCTACAGTGCCAAAATTTGAATGCGTTTTTGGCTGTAAGCGAGCAAGCGCGGCACTCAGTACGCGGTAGCTTTTTGATGCCCAAATCTTCAGTCAATATATGGTAAACACGTTTTTTTGAGATGCCCACAGCCTCTGTTATCTCTCCAATCTTAATTCGACCGTTGTGTAGCGCAGTTTGTTGAACTTTTCCGATGTTATCAGCAATGATTGCAGTTTCTAGCCATCCCCAACTCAAAAATATACAGTTTCAACACAAACGACAATTAAATAACAACTGAGCGTCCAGCAAGTCACCAATTTTCAAAAGTATCACTCAACACATACGCCAGAATCGCCATCGTAATGCTGAGGCTTCAAACTTTTCAAACTACCCTGGTAGAGGTTATATAACAGTTTGCTGTAAGATTTTTCGAGGAAGTTATTTCTCGACTAACATCCTCTTGTAGATTCCAACATATCTGTGGAATCCACGTCCAACAGTATATCATTTCTTGTTACTTTCATCGTTCACATAAGAATTTCTTATCCCAGCAGAAAGTTGGCGAGATTCAGTTCGTAAATGGACCGCCAATTATAAAGGAACGTCGCATTCTTGTTCAATCGTGCCTAATGATCTTAGAAACGTATGAGATTCAGCGCGTTTTTTTTCCGAATTTGGGGAAGTTCTGTTAGACGCCTGCTAGTGACACTGAAGTCTTCGCCTTGTACAGACGGATAGACCAGCTAACACGCGCATTTTTTTTCGCCACGATTTCATTCACCAGATTCAGCTCGTCCGATTCATGCTATTGAAGTGAAAACATGGAAGTCGCTGGTATTCCGTAGGAAGTGTCGAGACCATAAAGAGACTGTAGGTGTAGCAGGTATGCTTTATCACCTTCCGTGACGGTCGAGCATGCTTGCATGCTTTATATGGAGTTTAAAGAGAAGTAGAATCAAATAGAAAAAAAAATAATTCGTGTTACATCATAAGTACTGCTTTCTTGCGTGAATACTCCATGGAAAAGTTAGTATCTATAATATTACTTAAAGAATGTTGTGATGTGGGAAACGCAGGAATCCCCGCTTTTCAAAACTTAATTTCAGCCTCCGAAACTATTGCTCGTTATTGTACTGTAAGGCCTTCAAACCATCCAAGTTTCATTAAATTCTAGAATACCAGGTTGGGCACCATTGCTTGCGATTATACGTTGGAAAATAGGAAAATTTCAATGTTGTTCTTATGTTATACAACATTTAAACACGAAATACCTCACCAATGAATTGTATTATAAAAATTTAATTTGGTGGATAGATATATATAGAGATAACGGTAGATGGAACCCAACTTATTGGCGTGTGATCACCAGATCTGACCCCGGGATTAATGGGGGGGGGGGGGGGGGGGGGGTAATTGAAAGGTATCACTTATTGGACATCACCCCTGAGACTTAGAAGACTTAAGAAATAAATTACGAGAAGCTTGTCGAAGTGATTCTTAAAAAAAAAAACATATTCGCTAATTTTGTAGAAAGCCATCTTTTTCTGATGGTGCATAATATATTAAATCCCGAAACCAAAAATGCCAGAACTTTATATAAATTTAGGTGCAAATTGTCATGTTTGTATGATATATAACTACGTGACGTACACTGTTAAAAAAAGAAAATTTCTAGCCAGTGGACGTGACAAATTGAGCATTTTTTTTTCATCTTGACTGTCATTTACGTTTGCGTGGGAAGCACTGGAAGCTTCGTCCAACATTATTGATTTACGAGTAAGAGCTTAAATGATATCAGCTGTGATTTGCATTGGTGCATAAATTTGCGATGATATGGTGTTGTTTAAAAAACATATAAAGGCTAAATATTCAAACGGTGTCCGAAATTGATCTTTGTGATGTCCATTAAGCCAAACACACGATAATAACTTATAAATTTGTAATTGGTAGTACTTAACAGACGAAAACAAAATACCAGATATCTTGGTACGAATAAAAAAAAATTACTGCAAAATATAGATTCTTATTGGTGTTGTCTTTATCACATCAAAGAAGTAATACCTAATGAGAAAGTTTTTATATCAACCCCTGTACTAATACCTTTCTATGAGGCTATCAGTTTTATTCTGATATAATCATCAAGTTTCAACATCCGCAATCATGCTTGCGAAACAAAAATGAAATAAATTTCATTTTAGGGTGTGGCGTGAGTTCAACTTCGCAATTGGTACCAACACATCCATTTTCGTGCCGCATCATATCAGAGATGATAAAGTTTAACAGTCATAAAAGCTAACGAACGTCAAACAATTGCTTGTTGTAATTCTGGCGGAGGTGCTGGGAATTCAACGGTTTTTCACGGTTACCCTTTAAATAATTTGCTCATCAAGTTGCTCCTGTTAATTGCATCATATTCTCCAAATTTTGATACCCAGACTCATTGATTTTTGTCAAAAAACAACTAGAAATATGAAATTGTTAGCACTTCCTCGGACAGACCCAAATTCCACGGGAAGAAAAAAGAATCAATACAACTGCATGTCCGCGAAAGCGTTAAAATAGTAAAATTTAAAGTATTTGAAGGCACAGTCTTTGTAATTTATACATTCTACGGGCTTATTGGTAATAACTGCGTAATTCGTTTATATAAGTCGATATATTAGAGCTTTGTAGCACAATACAGCATTCATGTAAAGAGTATCACAAGAGGAATTATTTGTCACTATTCTACAAAATTACAAAAACAGGTACAGTTTAATGTACCGCTAGTGGACTCTAGACGTTCAGATACGTTTGATTGCAGCCATCAGTGTAGCAACATCGATTTTAATTCCCCGTTATGCATAGCCGCCAGCATGTTGATATACATAAGTATATTATCTTTGGTTAAAGCAGTGTAAATAGCGTGTTATGTACTATAACAGATCATAAAAGTTTAGTAGTATCAATTATCTATTGCTATTATTTCTTTTTATTTTCTTTTGAAATTTATTTCGCTAATGGAAAATTATTGGAAAATTCCTGCGTCGCATCCTATAAAATTAAAAAATACCTATTTTGTATACATCATTAACTTTCCTAACTAACATTCTATTATTATGGTAACCCTGAATCTAAATCAATCTTATTATTTATTTATGATCCATTACCCATATGAAGAACATACCTCTAGAATGTGCAATAATCGATCATAAAGGCCTTATAAGGTACATTATTTTCACGTAAGGTAACATCTTTCATACAGTGACTTGTTATTAAGTTGTTTAATTATGTGGTAGCAGATTAGAAGTAATTATTCTGGTAGTAATCGATGTGATGGATGATGCTCAAGGATGAAAACCTATTACGAAACATTTGAATACAGATGATTATAATTTAAATCAAGTAGATTCAATTTTGCCTTTTGCATGGGGGCCCATAGTAAAAGTAGAGCAAAGTAATATAAAAATTATTTATATTACGAAACGTATAATCTAAGATGAAACAGTAACGTATTTTTATGCATTAAACAATATACAACTTGAAATGTCCGATAAACATCGTATATATTTAAATTGAATAATAAATAATAATTACGCACATTAGTTTCCAGAAAGATTATCTTTATTACTTAATTCCTCACAGTAATTGAATATAATTACGCCATCGCGTCTCCAGAACGATTCAGTGCTACTTCTTTACACACAAATGGACAACCACAAAAAAAGAGAAAGAAAAAACATCACAGTATTCTTTTTCTATCGCTTTGTATAGCGAGGAATCACGTTATATTGCTACTTCTCAAATTAATTATAATCTGTGCCTGTGACAGTAATTGCGAGACGAAACAGGTGTTCTCTCTAGAGGCTGTTACATTTTTTTACGTAATCATCTATTAAGCAGGTACTTCTCATTGTCAGGCGATACAAAAAAAAGCTACTACAAAGCTTTGTAAAATTAGATTAATCAGATTGTTACATAAACGTCACTTTTTTGTGGAGGTCTCGTGTGTACACTGCCGTTCAGTGACGTTCGGTCATACAATAAAAATCTATTATATCACACTGTATACAATTATTAATACATAAAATTAGAAAAATATTAAGCATACACTCTTTTCTAAGGGATTAAAGCCATAAATTATTATGTAAAGTAGAAATATTGCGACAACCACAATAAAGTCCCTTTTATTATCATTCCAAGAATTTCTCGGAAGTACCGATCTTTTGAAACGGGTCGTTTGGGGATTATTAACGAACAATACATTTAGGAAATATACCGCAGTATCACTCTTGTTTATTTATCACGGGCGTAAAGATATAAATTTGCTTCATTTTACCGTTAAACGTGTGTTGGTGTGCATCTGCCGTTTTTGCGCGAAAGTTTTAAGAAAATTTACTTCAAAATGGCACGTGGCAAGCCTACCAGTATAGAAAAACGTTCACGCATTATTACGCTGTTTGAAGAAGGATATTCGGGGCGACAAATCGCTGAAAAAAATAAATATGAGAAGTTCAACAGTAAATGACATCATAAAGCGATATCGGACAACTGGAACTATAGAAAATCGTGTTCGTCTTGGAGCATCTAGGAAAACTACAAAAGCTGAAGATTTGAGAATTGTATTATTAAGCAAACGCAACAGAAAATTAACAGCGCCACAAATAGCATCCGAAGTCAATCGCGGCCGTGAAGAAAAAGTTTCGGCGAGTACGGTAAAACGTCGACTTCAACAAGCGGACCTTCATGGACGCATTGCCATTCGAAAACCCTTATTACGTCGGGGCAACAGAGCAAAACAGCTACAGTAGGCCCGTTCTCATCTAGATTGGTCGTTAGATGATTGGAAACACATGCTTTGGAGTGACGAGTCAAAGTTTGAGGTTTTTCTGCAAAATCGACGAGTTTATGTCCGAAGATCTAAAACCGAAAAGTGATCCCGAACTGCATTGTGCCTACAGTGAAGCAAGGACGTAGTTCTGTGTTAGTGTTGGGATGTTTCTCCTTTGCTGGGGCGGGAGATTTATGCAGAGTGCAGGATGTAATGAGGAAGGAAAATTATTTTGCAATGCATGACAACGACCCAAAACACACTGCGTTAGTGTGTAAGAACTATCTAAAGGAGCAAGAAGAACAGCACACCCTGAAAGTAATGACATAGCCCTCACAAAGCCCAGATTTGAACCCTATAGAGTTGTTGTGGGATGAACTGGACAGGAGGATCCGAAAAATATGCCCAACTTCACAAGAACATTTACGGAATATTCCGCAACATGAATGGATTAATATTCCACAATCCGTTTTAACAAAACTTATCGAAAGAATGCCTAGAATAGTTCGAGCGGTGATTAACAGCAAAGGAGGTTTTTTTGATGAAAAAAAAAATAATTTTCAGTATGTTATATTAGGCCAGAATAACTTTTTATTTATTTACTTTTGTCTCTTTTACCTGTACATACAATAAAATTGCATTTTGTTTTTAGTTTCGTTTGTTTCTGTAACCTTTTCATGTTTTTTACCAACCGACCGAACTTCTCTGAATGGCAATGTATGTATCCAGCGGCGGATCATAGATATTTTTCAGTAATAATAAGACTACGGTGAATAAAATAAAAAGAAAATAATCCAGGACAATGTACACATACAATACAGGTAACACTAACCGTAGCAAAATTATCTGTGGTCTACCACCTTTCCGTCTCCTGAAGAAGCTGCATATGATTGTAGGTGAAACGTCGAATTTTCATTTAATTGTGACATTGTCCGAACTCGGAATATGTTTAGTTTCAACGTGGTAAGACCTTATGTGATGTTAATGGTTTCCCTACGGGGTTAATTTATATTTTGTCCGCACATAGACGGAACGATTTTTTGGAGGTTTTGAGACATTTATGTCTTGGAACAAAAGAGTCGAAATTAAAGAAAAAAAGAGGCAATTTTTAGCAGAGATAATGAGACACAATTTTGCAGCTGAAAATCTCAGTCCATGTTGTATCAATCAAACCTACAACTAGTATTATTCAAGCAATTAACTACAAACAAACGAGTGAACAAGCGCGGCGGTTAGCTTTTTCAGGACCAAATCTTTAGTCAACATATGACAAACACGTTCTTTCAAGATGCCCACAGCGTTAATTCGATGGTAGTCTAGCACCATTTGGTGAACGTTTCCGACGTTATCGGTTGTGGTAACAGTTTTTGGTCGTTCCAAAAGTTCATTGTTAAGTAAGTTGACATGACAGTGTTTAAATTCAGTATTTCACTCTGACAAATTCCCTAAACAGCCTCCACTTCGACTTTAATTTGCGTAGGTGGATTGCTTTTCGAATGCAAGAATTTAATAACGGCCGGATATTCGGTTTTTTTTCCATTGTTCCACAGAAACGTCGACTAACACGAACAGCTGAGAGTACAACATGGCTGAGATTTCCAAAAGTATCTTTTAACGCATGCCCAATTATATCACCAGAATATTTTTAACGAGGAAAGCTCACTTCAGATTGAGGTTTGAAACTTTTCAGACTACCTTCATAGATTTGCAACTTCAAAGACTAAAATCATCAAATCGATCTAAGAATTAGCAATTTAAAGCGATTGACCCATTACGTACGAGTATTTGAAGATGTCGCCGATACTTTGTTTTAAAAGGAACGCTCAAACAATATACATAGGGATAAATTCCGTATGCGCTGTTCTATTAAATCATATTACACGGAATATACACGGTTTTATTACAATAAAATAAATTCATCCAAATATGCAGAAACTGCACTTCCTAGATCACATTTCCTGCAGCTTATCACTGCAATATCTACACGGTATTGTCTTCCTTATGACTTAATTCTTATTTTATCGTCTCCATCAAACAGAGATTGGATATTATACATCTGCTTGCTAAACGGACCAAATTCTATTGCTAACTGTACCTGTAAATGATCCCAATGCAAGCAATATTTAACAACAATGTTACAGATATAATATCGAAGATATTGCGTTAGAGAGCATATGGAAACCGAGGACAGGATATTGATTTTATGTAAGATTACAGAGTACAATCTGGGACGAAAAAATTTGATATGTACTAATAGACAGTTAATCGCTTCACACTGGATGTAATAGAGTTTGAAACAGTTAGAAAGATATTACTTAGATGGATGAGGAAACTTTAAAATCTGAAATTAAACGTGGGGCGCATAATTTGAAAAGAAATGGTTTTGTAAATAGATTATAATTTCTAATTAAAGCAAAGCTAAGATACATTGATTTACTTCATCAAGAAGATGTTTTAGAATGGTGAAAGACTCAGTTTTATAATTATCGCTCACAATAAATAACTTGCGAGCTAGAACACATCACTCTCTCTCCTTTTATTGCGTTTGCCGTGAATTATTCCATTAATACCATGAGGAAGCTAAGCTATCTTAGCATTATTTTTTGGTTAACTTGAGAGCTATTGAATTAGAAAGATAGCATTAAAGAATATTTCTATTTTTTATTAAGAGAAAAGATTAACGATACAAATTATCAAAATATTAGAATTCGAATGCTAATTAAAAATAATTCGAATTTTGCGAGCGTTCAACAGAATGTTGATATTTTACGAATATTGAAATTAAAATAATACAAATTAATGAATTGAGGTATAAGGCACTTCATTTACTCATTTTCTACATTTTATTTGGATTCAGCCAAATCAAATCTTCTGTTACGCTCACCTATTTATTTTATTTGTTCCACATACAATAACATTTGCTGTAAATGCGATATTTTTAATTGTTCCCTTGCGCAACTACTTCATTCGCATTCTTGATTAAGCAGAATATCTTTTTCAGTGTAATATATAACTAGATTGATATGTATTTGCATCCGTCTGCTTTTTGTCACTACTTTTTGTCAGTGTTCTATAGACTGTATTAGTTGTTTGCCTGTTATTTGTTTTTTTTTGTTGGCTGTTTTGGCAATAAAGGCTATTATTATTATTATTATTTCAATAGCCCAATACAATAACCCCCTCCAACACATTACCGCGCAGAAATTTAAAGTTGCGACGGAAATATGTTGATCTGAAAAAGTAACGATTGAAAAAACACTATATCAACAATGATGCAGAAAAAGTACAACAACAGCAAAGATGCCTCGCATTATATTTGTATTTGGATGGCATAAAAATCAGGTTATTTTAAACTAAATACTTTTTATTATGAATTGTTCCTTGTAAATATGAAAAAATTTCTTTTGTACTTTACTTAAAAAATCACCGATTCTGTATTATCTTAACAATACCATATCATCAATACTAAGTGTAATACCAGAGTCGAGGAAGATTGCAAGAAGTATAGAAAACAATAGGAACTACTTAGGATTATCATTTATAATATTTTCAACAACTGGAAAATATTCTTAAATATTACTTAGTATCTTTCAGAAGGATTACTATATGCATGTCCACTAAATTTAGGGAGGATCTCGTACTGGGAAAATGTCACAGCACAAAAACAAGCGAAAGCATTCATCTAAGACAGCAAAAATGATGTTATCGTTCAGCAAAAGGGATCTTAGATTACTGGTGGGATTTCTGATAAACCATGGAGCCCTACAATATCACCTATTCAATCCAGGAAAAGCTAAAAAATCAAATCTATCGTCTATCTAAGCCAATAAGATCTGAAAACCGTAGAACACATTCTATGCAAATGTGCTACCATCAGTCGCACTCGATAACAACATTTCAATAAACCATTTCTGACATCTACCAAACTGAAGGATGAAGATCCTACAGTAATATTAAGATTTATTAAGAGCCTCCACCTCTTCTAACACATATAATGGCATTTTGTTACAATAGGTCCATTAAGATCGCAGCGACTAAAGGCATTTGTACCTCTGCTCAATGATACTAATACTGTAAAAATATACATAAAATAATCCCGCGGATTTAGTCAGTATTCCGCTTATCATAAAACACATTTTAAAATAGGTAAAACTTTTTCATAAAGAACAACTTTTTGCAAAACTAAAAGGTTCAAAGGTAGTTAGTCAATAGTTATAGGGTTACCTTTTTTGAAAACTGCCGAACCTTCAAATATACTTATGTCTATTTGTATACGTCCTTATGCATAATATTCTATAAAATGTTTATTGACAGAAAACCACCGTTAGCACTAAAATAGAAGTCCCTACATCAATTTCGCATATCTTACATGTACGTTAACTGTAGAAATTTAAAGAACCGTTAAAAATTAGAAATTACAATTTTTTAATTTATTACAAATTATTTTGATGGTACATTTTTTTAAACTATCGTGCATATGGTTACATTGCGCATGCGTATCTACATGTAAACCCAAGGACCTCAAATAAAATCTAATTATTTTATTTAAAACCCGACCGAAGCACATTCTACAAGCTCTCTATGAATCAAGCCGAAAAAGGTTCAATTTTACCAATTTCACTTCGCACTCCCTGCAAGGTTAGAATTAAATAAGAAATCAAAGAATAAAATTCATGTATGAAATGTACATTTCAAGCAAAGCAATTCTGCATCTATTAACTAGTAAATTATTTACTACATAATAGACAGTTACAATTATTTATTATACAGTGTTTCCAAAAATAGACTATTATTACATAAATTGCATTAATTAAGTCGATAAGCAAATCCTAGCTTCTCGCAGATTGACCGTTAAACAGAGGTTACACCGTATGCGCAAACGTAACTACAGTTAACATTGAAGCTGAAGAATTTATCGCATTGGTGGGGAACACCTTTATTTACTCGCGCAAACATATTTTCTTAATATGTCATACAAAATTAGATTTGTCAAATCAATAGAATTACCACGGATAAGAATTAAAACCTATTAATTAAATTAAATGATTTAATACTCACCATTCCATTAAGCAATTTGCAAAGATTCATAACTCACTAATTAATGATATACGTGATTTATTGCCAAAGAAAAGTGCCAAAGATTTAATCGCAAACGATTATGCGATGCGATTTTTGTTGCTTTTTTCTTCTTGCTCAAAAAAAGAAACGCGATCAATACACCACCGCTATATACTATTTGTGTAATACATATTTCAGTTTTGCTAGATCGGGAGGCAGCATTGCATCTGCCTAATGGATAATAGGTGCATTTCGTTCTTGGTTGGCAAAGAGAAGGGACGTTGATTATGTAAGAATAGAGCGGCATCGTAGTAATCCGTGCTCTGCAAGCGATCTTAGCGTGTATATGGTTTACATATAACGGATTTATTAGTTCAAAGACAATGATCTAGTTTCAGTCGGCGCGTATGCGTAAAGCCAGGTATACAGTATGTCTTAGATCGATGGTAATTTAAAAGAGGTTCGGCCTATATATTTCCTTTCGGATTTCGTAGGAACATGTTTTTAACAGATACTTTAATGCCCGATAGTAGCCTGAAAAGGTTCTTCGTGGTTCTTGTTAGCATTTAATGATACTTCACTCTCAGCATTATTGATCTGATCTAAACAATTATCAGAGGAACTCCCCCGAGCAGTTCTTGGACTGCTTATCCCGAACTACAAAGAACTGCTCGAGGAATGGCTTAGGGAACAGTACCTGTTGTATGTCACTGCTTTCTAAACGACAAGAATTGGCGCTAGAGGGCTATATAAAACAAAAATTTTAGATACATACATACGATTGAATTCGATTCGAGATTCGAATAGATTCTAATTGAACTTAATGAACATTGAAGTTTTACCTACTTAGAGGATAATTGTAAACCAAATTAAAATGTTCTTGAACCATGTTTTCACGATTAATATAATCGCACAACCCGCATTGGGTTAAATCTTCATTTTGATTTTTCAACATTTTCTAAATCTTTGTATTGCGCACTCTAAAGAATAATAAATTCCTACGCATTAAACAAAAAAGAAAATATTGGTTATTGACGCGTTGACTTTGGACGGAATAAAAAGCAGAACCGAATAATAATCAGTTAATCAGAAACGGATACCTGGACTGCCTCACCTGCTCTATAGAGCCGTGAATAAAATTTAAACCACTCAAAAATTACATTTCTTCTAGGAATGAAATTATTGGAAAAACACTAGGTATAATACATTAGGTAGGAAACTTCTCAGATTAGCCTCGTATTTTCATCGAAATTAGTATATCCAGAAATGTATTATATCTCCTGCCTATGAAAATTTCAATTCAAAAGTTTCGTATCCGCATAGTCTACGACTGAACGATCAAATTAGTGGGTCACTTTGTGCAATAACGAAGAAGATATCCACGCTGTATATGCGCTAACATACCAAACGATGCAAGGCGGAGGCAATTTAGAGGTGATTTGCTCCGTCACATGACGATCGCCGCTCTCCTAATACTTACGGCATCTTCTCATGCCTCTTCTTCTTCTTCTCCAATGGGTTCGTTATGGAAAAGGACGCTTCTCACACATACACACAACGGTTATACGCCGTGGATTCGCTCTTGTTTACTTTCGTTCACCTTGCAGCGAGTTGACATAGATTTCATAATTCCTATGCCGGCTCTATGTATGTGTGTCGATGTGTACGTACCATACGACGCCTCCTTTGTCTTTAACCGTAGTCGAACAGGTGTAAAAATTAAATGAATGGCATCGCACACGGGCATTTTCGCACCTATGTCTTTGAACGGGATGATGATTTAGTAATTAAGATGATTGCGTTGTATTTAAGATTGGCTTCACATTACTGTAGGGGAAAAATAGAAATAATGCTTAACCTTAATCTTTCGTAATTATCTTTGAACTAGAGATAATGGGAAATATTTGAAAAATAAATTTACTGGTTCTATACTTTGATTAGCATTAAAAATAATTCTAGGTTAACTATGGGGTTAGCAATAGTGAGCTGATAATTTAAAGCGTTCAGATAAAAGGTACGTATTCCGTTTAAGATTATATTTCCAAGGGACACACATGGTATAAAATGTTGTGAAACCTTACAATGAAACGTGACATCTTCAGAAGGATCTTCTTCTTCTTCCAAATATCTCCATGTGTTGTTTCTATAATTATATAAATTTTGCCAACGTTATCTAATCTACTCAAATGATTGATTTAATATCAATAAATTCTCAGTCAATGTTTGAATAATTTGGTCTTTAGAGCAAAAAATTTATTTAGTGAAATATTATGGAGTTGTTGGCGGCTAAAATTATAGATATTGGTCAAAAATTTTCGAATTCTAGCAAAAAGCCAACGATACAAAAAAGTTAATGTTTGGTGTGAGGTAATGTACAGTAAAATTATTGGTCCTTATTTTTTCGACTGCACTGTAAATCACAGCAATATTAAAGGTAAACTTGCAGAAGAGACGATCATCAGTTCATTTTGAACAGGACGGTTGTCCTGATGATAAAGCGATTCGAGCTAATTAGGTCTTTTTAGATGACTCCTTCGTTCTCCAGACATTACTTGAAATTTTAGTTATGGCCAAGAACTTGCTAGATGGAGCAAAACTTGTTATAAAGAATAAATATTCTTCCTAAAATCGAAAATAAGGAAGTTTACAAGTGCCCAGAAACACACTTCAGCGATGTTGGACGCTTAGTTGTTACTTAACAGCTTTTTATGATAAACATTGTTAATGTTTCTGTATAATTTGAAGAATTTTACGGAAACCCCAACCCATTTTAATAACTCGAAATAGTAAATGCTGCAGACCTGTCACTTCATTGACTATTTAAGTTGCTACCTTCAAGATCCCCCAATGTGCAGACAACTACGCAGCAATATAAAAAATTGTCATTTGAAATGCATAGAAGCCCAAAACATTCTATAAAAGATTTGTTTCCTGGTTATTTCAATTCAAACTTGTGCGATAAAATCTTCTCTTATATGAGATTTGTTCTCAGTTTAGAAATTTTCTACTTTACTACTAATATCTGGATTATATTTATTTTGTTAACTTATAAGATTAATAACATTGAAATTCCACATTAAAGCAACGCCCATCAAACTAAAAGTATAAGAAAAAGAAAGCGTAATCTCATCATCTCGTCTAATAGCTGAAGTCCTAAAACCCTAACTTTTAATGAGTTAGAACTCAAGTGTTTTATATCTTTTTTATGAAAACTCTCAAAGAGTCGATTTTTCATTAATGTCAATGTTTAATTTTTATTTGGAAACATGTCTATATACAGCTAAAGGTAAAAACCGAGCTCAGCATAAATTATGTTTTTATTCTGTGATGATAGTTCCCTTTCTAACAAGCGAAATATCGTATTTTCTCTTATGATACCAAAACTAGCGCTGTATTCATTCACTATGCATCAAAAAAATTAATTTTCTTTTATTAAGCAACAACAACAAAAAAATCCAATCAATTTCACTTTCAATAACGAAAAAAAGACAAATTACAGTGGGTGTGTTTCCTTTGTATCTGATTTCTACCAGTGTTACAGATGCCATGTGTTATCCCCGTGCAAATAATTACCTATTATCACATCTAATAATCCACTTTCATATAATGAATACATGCATCTACAGTATATTGAACGATAGACAATAAAGATATAATTGAATTTAAAATATCCCACTTTCACGTGATGGTGTCTTTTTCTTATAATATCAAACATGAAATAGCCATCAACAGCCACAAACTGGTTACTTAATGTATGGCTTCAAGCTCTTATCGTACAAAAAATTACAAGCAAAAAGCTGTTGAATTTTTCTTTCCAAATAAAGTCAGTAGTTTACTTTCTTCTTGCTTTACATATCTACTTTTCATCGAAATTAGAAAAAGTTACGTTTGAAAGTAGATAAGATCTAAGTCTTGGATAATTTAATCTTAATTTAAGCGAATTTCTACGGAGGAAGTAGTTATAAATAAATATTAAATAACATGGTTTAACATCCGATTTGTGGACAGTTAGTTCTTAATGAGATCACGAGTAATAGGTCTTACCTCGTAGTATAATTGGCTACTCGAGCTAAAGACCGATTTGTTTTAATTAGTTTATCGCGTATACAAATCAAAATTACATAGTTTCATTTCTCTTTTAATTTTCATAGTAATTACAGAATCATTTGAAGCAATTGCTTTTTTCCCCTCGTAATACATACAGAATTATTCGTGACGATTCTGCTAGCGTTATTTCTGAAGCTGAGTAAAACAACTGAAAAAATTTATACGCTTGCTTGTTATTAGTATTGAAAAAATATATTTATCAAGGTTGGCACACCGCTTTAATCCAGAATGGTAGCATTTTATTTTAGGTCATTTAACATTTTTCTAATAAATGTTTTTTAATAGCTGAATATTGTTAAGATGGACAAGACCGGGAAAACTACAACTAGAAAAAAAAAAAGAAAGAACAAAGCATCGAATTAATAGATTATCTTATAGACTAGGATAACAATTTCTATCTGAAGATGAGTTGATCGATACCACTCAATAATTCAAAAAAGGTCTTTCTTTAAGATAAATAAGGTTGCGTGTCTTCAGACGCTGGTTACATTACTGGGAGTAACATTTTGCTTGGTGTCTCCAGAGTGAAGTCAGACATTGCTTTTGGAAGTAATTATTCTTCCAACCAGCTGGAAGGTTAGTGAGGTGGTTCCTGTTTTTAAAAGAGGCATTAGCAAATACAGGCCCGCTAACATATTTGAGTAGATTTTACATATCCGAATATATTGTCACAATCTGTGATATCTGTAAATCAACATGGATTTATAGTAGAAATGTCGTTTGGATGATGTCGCGTAGTTAATATTTTACTTGACGTTTCGCTGACCATCCTGTCAGCTTCTTCAAAAGATTTCTAAAGACTAAAGACATTTCTACTATGGATTACGGTCGTGAAAGCCTACATTCAACATGAATTTGTGACTGGCATATATAGAAATATTTTTATGGAACTTCCAAATTGAAGCTGCCCTAAAGCCTTTGTCTCGATTGATCATCAGATATTACTTGCTAAGTTGGATTATTGGCATGTGCCTCCCTCTTGTTTAATTAATGTCATCTTGCCTGTTACAAAGAAGAGGATACGTGTTTTATAATGGATATTAATCTAAATTGTTCTGTATTCTTTCAGGAGTACCTCAAGGTTCCAACCTGGGCCCATTGCATTTCAACTTATAAATGATCTGTTGAACAGTTTAACTTGCAGTTTTTTTGGTTATGCAAATGGTCGCAAAATATACACGTATTAAGACCATAGATGAGATAAAAACATATCAAAGCTTTTATGACCCACGCATACTACACCCTTGTAAGTAGTCGATTGTAGTCACCTGTCCTAAGATTGTATCCTCATTATACATATATGTTTATATGTATGTACTAAGGAAAGGGCGAAGAAAAGATTTTTGAAATTTTTACCTTTCAAAGCTAACGATATCTATCTTCAACACAATACCGATTACAACAGTCTACTTAATATTCACAATTGCTACAGCTTATCAGAGAGGAGAAGCACGTGTTATGTTAAGTTTATAACTTGTTGCTCTTGTTGATTTTAGCATTCCTGGTAGCAATACTCGTTTCATAACAACGTTCAAAACACCGAGACCTGGAAGGAACGTAATACTGAAATCGCCAGAACATCATATGACCAGAAACTTATATATATACATATATATAGCTTGTTTGACGAATTAGGCTGGAGAAAATACACACCCATCAACCTGTTTCTCACTTGTTCTTTGTCCACACACATACACGTTCGACCCTCTATGTTCTGTATTTAGTCATTTTTATTTGTCGATTTACTTTGATTATGCGTATGCGATATGTACACTGCCGTTCAGAGTTCGGTCGGTTAGTAAAAAACATCAAAAGGTTACAGAAACAAACAAAACTAAAAACAAAATGCAATTTTATTGTATGTACAGGTAAAAAAGACGAAAATAAATAAATAAAAAGTTATTCTGGTCTAATATAACATACTGAACATTATTTTTTTTTTCATCGAAAAAACCTCCTTTGCTGTTAATCACCGCTCGAACTATTCTAGGCATTCTTTCGATAAGTTTTGTTAAAACGGATTGTGGAATATTAATCTATTCATGTTGCAGAATATTCTATAAATGTTCTTGTGAAGTTGGGCATATTTTTCGGATTCTGCTGTCCAGTTCATCCCACAACACCTCTGTAGGGTGCAAATCTGGGCTTTGTGGGGGCCATGTCATTACTTTCAGGGTGTGCTGTTCTTCTTGCTCCTTTAGATAGTTCTTACACACTAACGTAGTGTGTTTTGGGTCGTTGTCATGCATGAATGTAAAGTTACGGCCTATTATACGCAATCCTGATGACACTGCATGATTCTGGAGTATTGCAAAATAATTTTCCTTCCTCATTACACCCTGCACTCTGCATAAGTCTCCCGTCCCAGCAAAGGAGAAACATCCACACACTAACACAGAATTACGGCCTGGCTTCACTGTAGGCACAATGCAGTGCGGAATCACTTTTCGGTTTTAGATCTTGGGACATAAACTCGTCGATTTTGCCCAAAAACCTCAAACTTTAACTCGTCACTCCAAAGCACGTGTTTCCAATCATCTAACGGCCAATCTAGATGAAAGCGGGCCCACTGTAGCCGTTTTGCTCTGTTGTCCCGACGTAATAAGGGTTTTCTAATGGCAATGCGTCCATGAAGGCCCACTTGTTAAAATCGACGTTTTACCGTACTCGCCGAAACTTGTTCTTCACGGCCGCGATTGACTTCGGTTGCTATTTGTGGCGCTGTTAATTTTCTATTGCGTTTGCTTAATAATACAATTCTCAAATTTTCAGCTTTTGTTGTTTTCCTAAATGCTCCAGGACGAACACGATTTTCTATAGTTCCAGCTGTCCGATATCGCTTTATGATGTCATTTACTGTTGAACTTCTCAAATTTAAATAAATTTCAGCAATTTTTTGTTTTTCTTCACTGGTAGGCTTGCCACGTGCCATTTTAAAGTAAATTTTCTTAAAATTTTCGCGCAAAAACGACAGATGCACACCAACACACGTTTAACAGTAAAATGAAGCAAATTTATATCTTTACGCCTGTGATAAATAAACAAGAATAATACTGCGGTATATTTCCTAAATGTATTGTTCGTTAATAATCCCCGAACGACCCGTTTCAAGAGATCGGTACTTCCGAGAAATTCTTGGAATGATAATAAAAGGGACTTTATTGTGGTTGTCGCAATATTTCTACTTTACATAATAATTTATGGCTTTAATCCCTTAGAAAAGAGTGTATGCTTAATATTTTTCTAATTTTATGTATTAATAATTGTATACAGTGTGATATAATAGATTTTTATTGTATGACCGAACTTCACTGAACGGCAGTGAACACTTGTAGGATTGTTAAACAGGTATTTATTGCCTTTTTTCCTTCTTCTTTATATCTTTGTACTGTAAATGGTTGTAATGCTGTTGTGGAAAAATAAATATTATTATTATTAAAGGGTTTATTCTATTAACTTTTGTTGTTTTACTCAAATAACCCTTTAAACATAGTAAGTAGCTGCTCATAAATGCTAATAATAGGAATAGCAACGAAGTTATTTGTTTTAAAAGTCCTCGTTAAACACTATGTGGCACAAGTAAATTGTGAGGTGTGAAGTATCCCTGCAAATTAACCAAAATCGACCTGTAGAGCTACCAACTATCGTATTATCCTAGATAATTATTACATATCTGTCTAGGTCCTAGACAGACATGTAATAATTATGAAATCAGAAGCTAATAATAACCACACCTATCAAACGCCTTATTAATAAATATCATTTGATTCAATGCAGCTTACAATTTACAATTAGATATGCGATAACCGAATATGTACAATTAGTTCACACTTTTCTCATGATTACTCAACTGTAACAACAGTAAACTTACTTTCGAAAATGAATTTAGCTACGTAGGAATCTTCCTCACAAAAGCACTTCTATAAATTTCTCTGAATAAATACATCGCCTTCGTGGACGTGATTGAAAATTTGATATCATTACAATTGCCAATTACATTTGCATTATCCGTCCGTGTATAAACCTACTATGACTTTAATGTACAACGTAAGCGAAAGCTTTCTAGATGCTTATCTTTCAAATAATTTGTTGTATTTATTGTTCGCATTTCCTTGTTGTTGGAATTAGCCTAAATGTATTCAACACATTGACCGCTAAGGAGAAAAACATATTCTCAGATTTTAGGATTGCAGGAGCTACGCTGGAGACCATGAAATTACGTAAAGTGCCAATATTGGCTAAAGGACGGCGAAACATTGGACCAATATTTACTAACATTGACTACAAATTGCGATTGTTACCCAGACATAGCCCCGACGTTGGCCGATATGGCTTTTTTGTATTAATCTTATATGGGAATTGCAAAGTTGGCTGTGGAGGGTGGTTAAATACTATACTTATTTAGTGTTTTCTTTATTCCAACAAATTCAAAGCAGAGGGGCGAATGAGCCGGAAAGGGTCGGATCGAAATATTCCAGATGCTGGCCGGGCTGTGCTTTTTTTATAATGAGACAGGGCAGGCTGTCGGCCAGCAAGCCCGCTCGACCCGTCAAAATTGTTCGGCCCGTCAACTGACTTGCTGAAAACTAAAATATATCAAAGAGAAACAGGCAACATGTAAAGAAAGAATGTGAGATCTGTTTAATGCATTAAAACACAAAAAAGACAAAAGAAGATGGATAAATTGTAATGTTTGGCGAAGGGGAAAATTGCGAAAATTTTGAAATTTATAATTTTCCAAATAAATGGGCGTCGAGGATTTCGGGAGTAGTCGTCGTTAGCTGGGCTTATAATATCCTTCTACCACCCATGCTTTAAACCCAGCTCTCAACCACTAGAAGGATCTTTATTTCAGATAGATGGACAAACTAAAGTTGCTAGAGGAGATATGTGGCGCTGATGAGAGATAAGCTCCGAGAAGTTAGTTGTAACATCACAGAATATATTGAAAAGCAACTTTCAATTTCTGTATACGTTGATCTATTTTTTTAACAAATTAACCTTCAGCTACATTTAAATGAAGCGATCGAGATTACTGCGACATGTTAAGATGTGCGTCGAACGGATAATAGCGTGTCTAGGGAAACGACTATTAATCAAATTAAAGACCGTGATTCCGCATATTGTGTAGTACACGAATGTTAAATATGTTAAATATGTTAATGTCAGTACTCGGTATTGCTAACGTAAATAAATAGTAACGATAAGTATGAAGCATATTCATACGTATATCTCTTCGTTTTTTGTTTTTTCTTTTTTTTTGATAATGACCGTGAAGAATAAACACGAACAATAACAAAAGAATTTCAAGGTTAATTTTTTAAATTGCTGTTAGGAGAAGTGGATAAATAGATCATTAAGACTGACTTCTGGCTAGTGGTAATAGAAAAAAATCCTTATATTAGGCGACTTTCGTCTACTCCTCTCTACTCCCCCTCTACTCCTCTCTAACGAAGTTATCCCATTACTTACAATTTACAGCGGATTTCGTTTATCGTTATATTTAATTATAAAAGCTTAGAATTACAGCAGAAGCAACGATATCTGCTTGAAAACCATTTATACTAACTCGCTTCCATAAATTTCTAACAAGGAAGCAAATCTAGACTGAATTAATAATATGTTCGGCTGCTGTGTTTATTAGCGATCAATTCTTAATAAGATCTTTATCATATTTTACGTTATTTTACGATATAATTGGAAATTCACCGCTTAAATTAGCAATGAAGAGGCAATTTATTAACTTTTCAGCGAAATGAAGTGTTATTATTACTAGGCTCAACGCAATCGCTTGAAGACTTTAATATTAAAGTAACAGATGGGAATTATTTAATTACGGATGCAGCCTTAGAGTGATAATTTTATGATTAGAAAGGATAACCGGCAATAATAACAAGGTTTTTATTAGTGAATTAGCTTGTAGCTATTGTTTCGCTGCTGTTAAATTGTATGCATGATTACCGGAACTATTGCAGAGAAGGTACAATTTAAGTTTAAAGTAACAGAAGATCAGTTTTTTGTATCAGGATATAAGGATTAACCTTCGTCCTGAATTCATGTGATTTTCAAGCCAATTTCAATATTGTCAGTACGTAATGAATGGGTTTGACTTCTTGCACAACAAGCCCATGTTTTACGTCGGAAGTGTTACTAATCGTGTTTACATCGTAAAATGTCCAATAGGAGTGATAGGAGATACGAGTACTTCCGGTTCATATTAGATATACTCTATGACCAACATACTATTTAAAAAAAAAATAAAAGCAGGTAATTTCCCGGATACACAATGTTTTCAGGTTCATTCGGCTGTCGTAGAAATATAAATAAAACAAATAAAATGATTTTCATAATTTACTCAAGTACTTTAGAACAAACATTTTTACAAAATCTTCTAGAAACCCTTCGACATTTCTAGAACGCAACCGAGCTCTGCAAAATCTGGTTGATGGCGATCTTCAACCCGTTGTAGCTCATATCACATAGGACTGGTAAACCGACTGAATCTGCCGGTGATCTCGGCGGAACGAACCTCACATTCGGATAAAATTCCGTGCTGTACCGATCACAAAATAACGGATCGGTAGAGCAGTCCACAGCGAGGATCGAACTAAAATTCACGTAATTACTCGCGATCAAATCCCAAACATGTATGAAGCGATTGCAAGGTCTGCATAGAGTATCGTAGAAGCCTATAAACGCCGGCCTATCCTGCGGAAACAGTGAATAAACGTTCAACCGTGTCATGATTTTCACCAGAGTCGTGGCAGGGAAGTGCTTCTGAGGAACCGTCACGCAATTTTGTTGAGGTGGCGGTAGAGGGCGGTACGTGCTGGTCGGAGGAGGCGAATAGTACGTCGTGGGTTTCTCGTAATCGGGAATTTGGCAACAATGAGGTTCGTAAATCTGTTTATGCTGGAAATCCTTGAATATATTAGGCGGTATGTAGATGAGTCTATTAATCAGGTCATACGTCAGTTGCCGAAGGATCAAATGCACGTTGGTGTAGAGATTGGCGCCCGGATCCAAGGAGATACCGAACGAATCTGGACCACAGTTCGGCGGAAAATACTTGATCCCCGGCACGACGGTCGTATTGAAGGAAAGACATGCGTGCCTTTCTCGGGCACAATCGGCCATCTGAATGTGCACGTATTCTCTGATATCTTGAAAGTGGACGGCGACCGCGTTCCAGATATTCAGGAATATGAAGCAGGTCCCGCAACGTAGATCCAAGAAGGCCAGCACTTGAACGTAGGGCTTACTTTCGATAACCGCATGCTGCTGGATGCTTATCAGCTCTAACGC
>LR736864.1:6981002-6998640 GCA_902654985.2 Oryctes borbonicus | reverse complement strand
TGTTACTCTCCGAAAAGAAAACGCCGATAATAATCAGTAATTATTCATGACTCGAATGTACATTTAATATCGAGAAATGACATTGATCTTAGGCGAGCCACCGTAACTTCTCTTACGGTCGTTAGTGGATGCTTCAACGTAACGATTCGGCAATAACTTTTACTTAATTACGTTTATACAAAATGGATTTGGAAAGGAATCGCTATACGCAATTAATAGTAATAGTTTTCGTTCTGTTTCAGCTCATTAGTTTTCATTTCATATATGTAGAGGGCGATTAATCTATTTTGATATTGGTAACCAATTTTTTTAAGATTCTGTTATAATCTTAAAATCCTTTTTTTCGTAGTTGTTAGTACGGAGAATCGTCCCACGACAAAAAAAAATGCTGCGAGGATTAATTTGATCCGCGGTCATGAATATATACAACTTTTTCTCGAAAGAGAACCACTTTCAGGGATTAAGTACTCAGTAGCAACATAGCAACACTCTCCTACAAGAAAATATGTGAACTTACTATCACATCATATTAGTTACAGTGTGCCAAATAATTTAATTTCTAACTTCATCATTCTAGATTATTAATATTTTGTATTGAAATTTTGCTGCTCTAATTGCATAGCTACAAAATTCGGAAAATTTTCAATAACGGTGATTTGAAATGACCAACAGGATCATGCGACTACCCGCTACTTCTGTTTGACAAAAGTAGCTGGATTTTCATCGAGAACTAAAAAGAAGATTAAAGGTGCTGATGTAATATCAGCGAAAAGACCTGTGCGTTGTGGTACGTCACAATCAACTCCTCAATCCGTCTGTAAATAACTCGTCACGGCTACGACATAAAAACCATCAAAGCGATTCTAATCAACCGCAAATACTGAGGCAACAGGATTTAAACGATCTTGTTGGTGGATGATCTTCCGAAATTCGAAGCAGAACTCCGTTCAAAGAATGGAATCTTTTACAAGACACGAAAAATTCGTGCTTGCCTTGGAAAATATGTTAAATTCTTCACAAACTCCAAGGGCCTTTTCCATATTTGGTTTGCAAAGCGGATATACAAAGCATTCTTGCTTTCTATGCGAATGGGGTAGTCGCTCTAGAAACTTGCTTTGTATTTTTAAAAAAATGGCCTGCACCAGAGTGATGCGTACCCGAACAGAAAGACATTGGTTCGGCAGACATGACCCACTTTATGACAAAAATAAAGTGTTTAAGGAATTAAACGCTTAGCCGGTAAACCGATTAAGAGTTTGTTAATTACGGAATCAAATAAAGCACATAAGCGAAGAACATCGAGGAAGAATATTTTGGACATAAATCAGAAAAACTAAGAATGTAGAAAATACTCATGGAAAAAGCCAAAAAGGGTATACAACATCAAAATAAAAATCCAGTCGTAAGAAGCAGCAAATAAAGCATCCCGAACGTGATAATATCTTCTTTAAAGCGATTTCCCGAAGTTTTTAAGTTACTGTGCTACGAATGGTGATAGCTGCAGTCGCCATATTGGATCCATCACCTTGAATTTGTTGCCTCAGTATATGTATATTATGTACAAGAAATGATAGAAAAGATACGTTTATATATTCAAGTTTAACAACTATTCTCAGTATTCATCAGTTAAACCTAAGTACGTCGCTTCGAATTCAATTAACAGTCGGTCGCTGCAACTTATTCCTTTGTTACATTAAACCAACGGCCATCATTCAAGAATTAACATACATTTTAATTCTTCTATATCGCAATACAAATCGCTCTCATTATTATAAACAATAAACATACAAACGTAACGCATATATTCCCATTGAAACGCTATACTGTTTGCGGAATATAAGAACTAGGTGAAGCTATGTTTACCTAACGAAACAGCGTTGCGATATTACATAACATATAATCTGTCACAGCGGATAAAACAAATCAACTTTGCAGCGAACCTGACATTGAACTTGCCCGCCTTGGACTTGTTCTCTTAAGACAGAAATACCTGTTATAATATGCCAGTACCGTGCGATTAATATCCGTTGATCCATTATCGAAAGCAAGAGATAAAAAATTACTCCACTATCTGGAGGTTATCAAAAGAATGTCAGCATACGCAGTAAGAAGATGAATTAAAATAAATGTTCGCATAATAGATAATTAGAGTATTTTCATAAAGTAGGTGATAACGTCGTACTATAAAAGGTAAGTCAGGATTGCTGTCTACATGAGCCTGCTCCGTAAAATAACAAAGGATCTGTATAACTGCAATATATGAATGTCCGACAGCACAATGGAGTGGCACGAATTAGTTTTGGAAAAGGGTTGTTCTTCACGAATTTCACTTAAACTAAAATATGCGACACCATCAAGAATTTCTATTATCTTGAGTGTATTATTCTTCTGTAATATAGATTTTGACACAAAGCGTTAGTTGTTCCCCACCTGATACATTTTTTAACGTATATTCGCTTTAACCAATAGAATATGCTATGTACAATGCCGTTCAGAGAAGTTCGGTCGGTTGTTAAAAAACATGAAAAGGTTACAGAAACAAACGAAACTAAAAACAAAATGCAATTTTATTGTATGTACAGGTAAAAAAGACAAAAATAAATAAATAAAAAGTTATTCTGGCCTAATATAACATACTGAACATTGTTTTTTTTTTCATCGAAACAACCTCCTTTGCTGTTAATCACCACTCGAACTATTCTAGGCATTCTTTCGATAAGTTTTGTTCAAACGGACTGTGGCATATTAATCCATTCATGTTGCAGAATGTTCCGTAAATGTTCTAGTGAAGTTGGCCATATTTTTCGGATCCTCCTGTCCAGTTCATCCCACAACAACTCTATAGGGTTCAAATCTGGGCTTTGTGGGAGCCATGTTATTACTTTCAGGGTGTGCTGTTCTTCTTGCTCCTTTAGATAGTTCTTACACACTAACGCAGTGTGTTTTGGGTCGTTGTCATGCATGAATGTAAAGTAACGGCCTATTATACGCAATCCTGATGGCACTGCATGATTCTGGAGTATTGCAAAATAATTTTCTTTCCTCGTTACACCCCGCACTCTGCATAAATCTCCCGTCCCAGTAAAGGAGAAACATCCCCACACTAACAGAGAACTACGCCCTTGCTTCACTGTAGGCACAATGCAGTTCGGGATCCCGTTTCGGTTTTAAATCTTCGGACATAAACTCGTCGATTTTGCCCAAAAACCTCAAACTTTGACTCGTCACTCCAAAGCACGTGTTTCCAATCATCTAACGACCAATCTAGATGAGAACGGGCCCACTGTAGCCGTTTTGCTCTGTTGCCCCGACGTAATAAAGGTTTTCGAATGGCAATGCGTCCATGAAGGTCCGCTTGTTGAAGTCGACGTTTTACCGTACTCGCCGAATCTTGTTCTTCACGGCCGCGATTGACTTCGGCTGCTATTTGTGGCGCTGTTAATTTTCTATTGCGTTTGCTTAATAATACAACTCTCAAATCTTCAGCTTTTGTTGTTTTCCTAAATACTCCAGGACGAACACGATTTTCTATAGTTCCAGTTGTCCCATATCGCTTTATGATGTCATTTACTGTTGAACTTCTCATATTTATTTTTTCAGCAATTTGTCGCCCCGAATATCCTTCTTCAAGCAGCGTAATAGTGCGTGAACGTTTTTCTACACTGGTAGGCTTGCCACGTGCCATTTTGAAGTAAATTTTCTTAAAACTTCCGCGCAAAAACGACAGATGCACACCAACCCACGTTTAACAGTAAAATGAAGCAAATTTATATCTTTACGCCTGTGATAAATAAACAAGAATGATACTGCGGTATATTTCCTAAATGTATTGTTCGTTAATAATTCCCGAACGACCCGTTTCAAAAGATCGGCACTTCCAAGAAATTCTTGGAATGATAATAAAAGGGACTTTATTGTGGTTGTCGCAATATTTCTATTTTACATAATAATTTATGGCTTTAATCCCTTAGAAAAGAGTGTATGCTTAATATTTTTCTAATTTTATGTATTAATAATTGTATACAGTGTGATATAATAGATTTTTATTGTATGACCGAACTTCACTGAACGGCAATGTACAGTGGCAAAGATGAACGCCTTGTTATAAATATTTTGTATCGAGGAAGATGAAACACCGGATTTATGCGTAATTATTTTGGCCTCCTTTTGTAATACTAAAACCTCCTCTAATGCATACGTTTTACATATTTTACGGCTTCAATGCAAACTACGGTCAATGTGTTATCTTTAAATGGCGTTTTATAATAAATTTAAATCCTTATGCATATTACACGTATGAAGTCGTTACGCATGAATAAATATCTGGTGAAGTACCATGTCGGTATGCATTCGCAAGTGCGTGTGACGCAAAAAATTCGATTGCACAACGAATGCGATCGCAAGCTCGTCCGATTATAGTGAAAATAGAGATGCGACCGTTCCATTACCTAGATTTATGTATCTATTTGTATATATTTATGTACCGATGTAGAAAAAGAATTATGCAATGGATGCGGCTTAGATACTATTAAAAATTTCGTAAGGGATTCCTTAATTGGCGCCGTAGATAAATAAACAAGAAGGAATTAAAAGCAAGAGAAACGTCACAGTTACAACATTTGCTTCTTTCACTCGCAAGCTTGCAGCATCATCTTATTATGGAATTCTTAGGTTGTTATGCAAAAATGATAGATGATGGAATGGACTTGTCGAAGCAATCAAAACTTGCTTAAAGGGATTCTGGTTTAGTTAGGTTTAATCTGAGATATATGGTAATTATTTATTATAATAATAAATTGATGTCTGATGAATTGTTTAAAGTCACTAGGGTTTATTGTAAGAAACACAAATTGATTCCCCGATATTGATGTTTTATGATTATCAGCGGTAAGAGGGCCTACCCTTGGCTAGGTAGAGTTAGGTGGTTGTGTTCGAATGTCGATCAGATTTTCTTACTGGGTCCGGTACACTCTCATGTCACTATACGCCTGCGCTTCACCCTTTGCGGCGAGCTATGGAACACTTTACGCATATAGTTTACTCACAAAAGCCAAGGTTATGAGAAGCTTTAAAGAGCTTACACACTTCACCATACAAAAAAAGACATGCCGCTTTATTATTGTTATGTATAATGTAAACTGGAGTATAGTTGATACATATATTCAAAGTGCCACCACTTTACGTTTTTTCACTTACACAGTGTCCGCCAAAAGGTCTGCATCATATGGGAACTTTTTTATTTCTTTAGTTTTAAAGTAACTGTGTTTCTGGTTTGTCTGTGCCTCATTAGAAACTAAAAAATTACCCAAAAATACACACTGTATATTTTTTCTATGTATTTTCTTCATCATTATCAATTGAAAATCAGGGGTTCGCCTTAAAAACGAGAAAATTTAATTCATTTCTTATTAAGAAGGTTTATTTTAAATTAAATCAATTTGCGTAGAGAACTTCAGGACACACAGGATTATTTTCGTATTTTCATCAATATGCATGTTTCCTATTAATAAACATCACATTATAAATAGTCATTACATGCAGGCCAGTTAAGTGTAAATCATACACACCGACAATACATTTTCTAAACAAACTTTTCAAGCACCACTTATCACAAATTTCACTCGGCTCACCGCAATAATACAGCAGTAAGCGTCGGGCAATTATAATGGTCTGGTTGTAAACACATATCCGCACACAAAAGATCTCTTTTCATTCAAATTGACGTGCTTTATCCATCTTATATTAATGCACGATAGACGTCTCATGGGAAATAGATACTTAACGAGGTAATCACTTCCCTGTGAACCAAGCTTCCGGAAAACATTGCTCAAGACACACAGTAGGAGAAGCAGCACGTATTAGTTTTCTTTGGTTAATAGCTACGTACTGGCTGTATGAGTTTATTGTTCATGGCCAGTCGCATCAGGTGTCAAAAGTTTTTCGTGATTCGTTTTGTCCAACATTGAATTTGTAATACTTTGATTGAGAATGATTTCATCGCAAAAAAAAAACGTATCTTTGGAGGTATTATATTACTGACTTATGGAGAAAGTTGTATGAAAACGACATTTCTATGAGACAGTGTTATAATAAGAAAGAAATTCTTGCTGATTGATGTTATTCTAAACATGCTCCACCTCTGCTTTGCATTTAATTCAGCGACAAAACATCGTGAATTTAAAGCCTTGCTACAGTAAAAAAACAGACTTTCAGTTGTACACGGATACTCTTAAGTGATTCGTAAATTCTCTAAGGAAATGTAATAGATGCACGCAAGGTAATTAATGGGTGTTGTCGAGAAAATGACATATTCAGTGTCATTAAATACCTACAAATAGTTAAAAATTGGGAGGAGTTTTAAATGTCCGTTTGAATTACTTAGATGTTACTTGACAGGTCAAAATGATTCAAATTAATTGAAACCATTCGCACTCTAGAAAGCATATTTTTTTTAGGTCAAACTGTGAATTGGATAGCACCATTAATTGATGAGACTTTACTTTGTCTCAACATATACCCATAATATGATCATTTTTGCTATGAGAAATGGGTCTTTTGAGTTTCTAAGAACATGGTTTGTCAAAATATCTTTGAGTAGAATTAAATGTAAGATTAATGTAATTAATATATTTTGATAAAGTCAAAGCAAATAATAAGTAATTAATTATAATCACATTACTCCGACTTACGTAGTAAAAAGCAAGTTGAAGTCGAAAGATTGCTTTGAAAAAATTAATTAACCATTAAATTGCTCCTTTTAATTTATTCAAATGACAGAAACTTTTTTGTGTCAATTATTGACATTTAATTAACCCGGTATTTAAATCAATTACAATAGCTGAAAGGAAAAGAAGGAAAACTCGTTTCAACTGGGTAAACACGGTAAACCTACAACTTGTTTTCAAATAATAATCTCCATGTTGTTCCCTATTGGATTTCTAATAAAGGATTGGGAGAAGTGTTGACCGTATTAGAATCTGAGTTAATTTTTCGAAAACAATATGCAGGGTGTCCGACAATTACGATTATATTTTCAAATGAAAAAAATGTCGAAATTGTTTTAAATACAGCTACCTATTTTTATCTTTCTTTTCAAATTGCTCTTTATGTACTTCTTCATATATCAATTGATGCAGTTCCCGGTGAGACACCCTGTATAGACTGAAGATTTAAGCATGAAAAAGCCAACTACGCGTTGGGTGCCGTGCTTGCTCACTCAGGATCACAAACGTATTCGAATAAACATTTCCATGAGTTTACCATGAGCTAAGTAAGTCGGAGTTTTGGCTTCGATTAACAACTGTAGATGAATCTTGGGTGCATTAGCATAGCTCTGAAGCCAAGGCACAGTCAAAACCGTGGACTGCGAATGGTGACTCGGCTCCGAAAAAGCCGCAGACTGTTTCATCGGGCGAAAAAGTGGAGCTGTGTTAATCGACCATCTTGAAAAATAAAAGTACAAACTGAAGGCAGATATTGCGAGAAACAAGAGCATTTGAAAGAAGGTTTCACTTGGAGGGCAGAGATTCTCATCGAACGAGGTGGCCGTCACATTCGTAAACACCCATTTTGCAGAAGAAGATGCCAACAACTATTATTGCAATACAAGAAGTTTCCGTACAAATTATACTCAGTAACAACTCAACTGCAGCAAACTTCGCACGTATCCCTTAATCTCAAAACAAATGCACTTGTGCTGGATTAAACCATATGATTACTATTTCGATTTAAATCACCATCTATTTAAAAGAAATTCCTCAACTATGCGATAATATCCACATCGATAGCATCGGAATTTTTGCATGAAAACGATTAAAATGTAATTGCCGCCAACTGCAAAAGGAAAAATAATAAGAAAAACGAGAATCGGCCGATCAACCTTGGTCTATCTGCAAGTAAATTATTTCTAATTGCTCGTCACGGTTCTATGGCGTACCCATATATCTAGCGCCAACAATGAAATTTTTTCGCCATAAAGTTTTAAATGTTCGTAATTTATATCACGTGTAATTGCCCTATTTGCCATTTATACGTCTACTTGACAACCTTTAAAATTCTAAAACAAAGGTAGCAATAAGGTAATAATTAATTTACAGCGCTATATCGAGATTATCTTCATCTTGCTGTAGGAATGCTTAAACAACGCCCGAATATAAGTTTAATGGAGGAAAATTTTTTAGATTTTACAAAGAAGATTAATATTAACTGTAAAAAGGAAAGCTCTCCAAGTGCCAAATTCACAATCGGATGAAGCTACTACAATATCAATTCGAATAATCTAACGGTGCTAATTGCAAGAAACAACTGCGAGATATACAGGGTGTTGCACTCAAGCGTAGTTTTTTAACTGTAGCCGTATTCGTAATAATATGGGAAAATGTTTTCAATAAAGATTGTTTATCTTTTAACTTTACTTACTTCTAGAACATCCTGTATAGTTGGAAATGTATATACGATTTTAGGCAGATTTAAACACTTTTATTTAAAACTATTTTTCCATATTATTACAAATAGGCCCACTACACAAGTGTTGCATTTAAGAGCAACATTTTGTATATTCCGCAAGCAGCGTTATAAAGGAACTGATATCAGGTAACTTTTACATTTAAACATCAACTCAAGAAATATACCGAATTATATTAAATTGAGACTTTATCACACTCACTGCATGCAATTTCAGAAATTATTAGACTTCCCAATGTAAGTAACTCAAGTAACCAAATTTTCTATAAAAAAAGGATACAGTTCTGGTGGCTTTTGAATCTGGCGAAACTTCAACTTTCGTTGTACAAACTGCAGTATTTATTTCGAATTAAGAACTTTAATAACAATCATAGAATTAATGAGATATTATATTTCATTCAAAACCAAAATATGACCGTTGAACATTCTAAATAAAATATTCGTTGTACCTAAAAGATTTTGCTTGCTCTAAAATCCATCAAGAACCACAGATTTATGAAGTAAGTTTCCTAATATTGCTTAAAATGGTCGCTTTTGTAATTTTTACAGCATAATTTGTCTCGGTCCACAAAATTTTGCTGAAATTAATTAATAGAGCGGCTATTTTAAACAGTATTTAAGAACTAAAAAATATAATGCTAAGATAGCTTAGCTTCCTCGTGGTATTGATGGAATAATTCACGGCAAACGCAACAAAAGGAGAGAAAAAAATACTTTTGTTGCGTTTGCCGCGAATTATTCCATCAATACCATGAGGAAGCTAAGCTATCTTAGCATTATATTTTTTGGTTATTGCTTCTAGCCATTTTCTGATGTGTTCCAGTATTTAAGAAATTAATTCAAAAATCTGAACTTTAGAAGAAACAAAAGTTTTTATAATATAAGGAATTTTTTGTTGTAAGCCAACAAAAACAACTATTTTGGACAACATTAGGAGGCTTATACGCCAATACATGGGAATCATTTACAAGGAATACATACATCAGATTCTTGTTGTAATGCTTTTAGAGAGAACAGTGTGACTCGTTTGAAGTGGAAGCGCATCCTTGCGGAACCAATATTTCACATTCTAATCAAACCAATCTTTTTGAATGGATTAGTGGATCAAAGAAATCTACCTCCGCAGAAAATTTCAGAGATTCATTTAAATTTTAATAGATTATTTTTCGACTTTGAAAAGGGCTGATTTCATTAGCGATTTTGATCTTAAACATCTGCTTGCACCACGGTCCTAACGTAGTGTTAATCAAAATTTCATTTCATCAAAATATATTTATTAATAAAGAAGTTACGAGAGAATCATTTTTCGAATTTTACAACGCGATACAAACAGACCTAGTTTATGAAAAATAACTATAACTTTTTTATTGACAAACATTTCTTAATTAAATTTTGATTAAAACTATCTCAGGACCTTCTGAATTCTGGAAGTCAGATTTTTAATAAGAATATCGCCAATAACATTTTACAAATTTCAATCTCGAAAAATAATCGTGCTTTGAAAAGGTTGTGTGGAAGTAGACACCATGTATTCAAAAAATAGGGGTGCTCCCATTTCAAATGAGTCACACTGTGTATATTCGATTCACTCATTATAATTATAGCTTAATTTAAAAACAAAAAGCAGTAATTAATAGGTTCCCAAGACATACAATGTTGAACCGCACCATGTCAACTGAAACATCATTTGCATATTAAAAAGCAGGTAGCGATTTCGCTTGGTTTCATATACGAAGTGGACTTTTACAAAAAAAACCGCCAAAATTAAGTTAGATGATGTTCTATTCTTAGATGTTCTTCCATTAATTTTTAAAATTAACTTTTACTATTTACAAGCGGGAAATTCAAGAGGAAAAGAAAAAAAAATATCTAAAAGCAACTTACCAACAAAATATAATTATTTAAATGGTACATCATCTTGCTGACGATAGAATCTGGACTGTCGAAGCTTCCAATAACCAAAAACTTAAAGTCGATATTAAGTTATGTTATCGAAGGATAATCCACAGCAATATAGTTGCTTTATTTCTTTATAAATACGTTGAAAACACAGTTATATTATTATGATAAGTCTTAAAAAAAAAAACAAATCTTTCGTCTTCTGGTTAAATTCTTTTACAAGAATAATCGCTAATATTCAACGGCGACGCGGTGACCACTCGGTATAATATTATTGCTAATGGTCGGTAATCTCCCTACGAGCTCGCCGATAATACTGCATGCCGTTCGTCAGTTAGGATGCCTTTAAAAAAGTCGCGTGTGCATCGCTTAAAGCTACCAAATAAACTAAACGCGTAGTCTCTCAATCCTGTAGCACGCCGTGGCCGCTTCACCATTATATTTTGCAACCCGTCCGTCCGACTGTCCTGATGGCTAGGAGTCGTCGTTTATTGCCGCTGCCCGCTGCTACTCTCACGTATCGGCAGCAGCGATGTTCACTTACTTGGAACGTATAAGCGGAAAGGATAGTTTCGAGGTATCATGGATGTCTATCCCGCGCATATTTTTCATCTAGAAATAATCTGTTTTTGAGAAATAAGTGTTTACAATTTTTAATATGTTTATTAAATAATCTTATATATTTCTTGTTGAATATGTAAATTCTACATATATATATATATAAATGCAGGGCATGATAGTGATATTACATTATCACTATATATATCATTATATTATTATTATCATTAATTCTCTGACTAATTAAGCTATTAGTCGAAACTTGCAACTCCCACAGATCTGAATATGAGGGAGCCCTGGTCGCAATCAGAGTATCTTTATTATTATTATTATTATTATTATTATTATTATTATTAGATACTCTCATCTACATATGTTTCTACGTTATCCGTATTTCTTCGACATATTAGTCGACTGACTGCCACGTTTCACAAATGTGCACTGATGAGCCGTATTACAGTGTGGCACGCATCTGTACATAATAATTAATCCAAAATTCAGAAAAAAAAACTGAAATACACGCACATACGTGAAAATATTTCGACTGTACTATCAGTTTCTTTGAAGAACGTTAGTTCTCGCTGTTGGAAGCGCAAGACTTACAATTAACGCATGTCGCAATGCAGTGCATGTCACTAGAAAGTCGAGCGATAGGAGCAGGACAGGTGAACCAAACCCGGAGTTTAAAAGGTTAACATCATATAAGCGCGATACTTTTCACTTATCTTCACGTCGAAAGCCTGTTGAACTTACATATGCGCCGCTAGTTTCACAATCCCGGTAATGCTCCTGGTAATCCTTCTGTTTTTAAGTTACAGGTTATTAAAGATTTGAATTTTTTCTTTTAATCTTTTTCTTATCAATATCTTAATAAAAAAAGTGAACTGGTCATTTTTTTTTTAACATTTTCTCAGTGTTCAGTTTCAAAAAAATTTCGCCTGTCAATCGATTGGGCAATCAAAATGGACCGCTTAGGTAATTGTCGATTCTAACTGCCCACTAAGCCTGCAGAAACGAGTTGCGCTTCACGAAATTAGCAGAGACTAGACAGGCTCGCGTTTTGTCGACTCTCAAGGAAACTAGTAGACAACACGAACCCATTCTCATCAAACGAATAAACACGAGTCTGTCTAGTCTCTGCTAATTTCCTGAAGCGCAACTCGTTTCTGCAGGCTTAGGTCTTAATGGCAATGTTTTTCCTTAAATTAATACCCTGATCATTTACAGTCCAGGGACTGTATACAGTCCCTTTCTCTATCTTGAACACATTTCCTTGTTTCCATTAGAGCTTTATTATTACAGCCACAATAAACCAAAGAAGAAACCCGGTAAGACGAGAGAGTTCAATTTATTCTAACCGACTAATACTGCACGTCATTAAATCTCGAGTAAGCGTCGTAAGATAGGTTATTCTCCCATCTAGAAGCGGTAGATTTCAGTTTTCGCGATTAAATAAATAGATACACTTAACGAACGGATCGACCCAACGGCAGACAACCTACACGCACGTAATATCATCATTACAGCAGAAGACGCCGATTTCTAGCATTAGGGTCAACAGACTATAATGCACGCTGCTCGCTACATTCTTCGTTACGTTATTAATTCCCCATATTGCCTAGGATTTACTGTGAGATTCTGTTCCTCGCTCCATAATTAGAGATGTTTCGCGCTTTATATGGCTAGGTGTAATGTTTTCCCCGACAAACCTCGGGATGAGACACTTTTACTTTCATTGTGTTCGAGAGAAGAAAGAATAACGAGAAGCTTTCGTGAAGCAGCGGAGAGGTAGCGGAAGCGAACAATCGCCTTTGGTTGGCGGAAATGGTCCGCTTCGTGCGCTTTGACGTGATATATCTAGCTTAAAGTTTGTCCAACCTAATCGTACATACGCTTTGGAGCTTCTAAAATAAATATTTCGAGCAAGAATTTCGTTAGAAATGCGTGAAATTTAATACGAATCCTATTTTAATTGTAAAGCAGGCAGTGGAAAGTGTAAATCCTGTATTAATACTTTTACTACTAGCTTTAGACATAAAACGAACTCGTATAAAAATTACACTTTGAAAAAATAGAAAAAGTTTCAACTTTTTAACCAATCGTATTCAAATAAGCAGGAAAAAAAAAGAAAGGAATCAAACGTTTCGAAATATTTTGCAACAGGAAATGCAAGCACTAGCATCTAACTTCAACCTGAAATTATTGCATCTTATTACTAACAAAATCGCATATTTAATGACGCAGAACGAATACTAACGAAGTTCGCTTACCTTTGTGACCGTTTATGGAAGATCAACAACAAGACGATTTTCCTGTAGCGTGACCGTACAAATTAAAAATCGGTAACGTCGAAGAAATGGAATGTCATGATTTCGCATTGCCGAAATGTCAAGTTTATGAAATTTATTTGGCATTTAGAGAGATGAAATAATGTCGATTGCGTTTAATGGCAATGGGATGAGTATGCCTTTAGGGAACGAAAGATTGCTTTAGTCAAAATACCGGATGCAGCAGTGGTTAACGTTCACGTTGAAGTTTAACGTATACAAAATGGGGCGAGATCTTTATTATTGATAAGAAAAAAGAAGCTTTCTATAGAAAAATCGCAGATATGAATTAATACAATGTGAATCGAAAAAAGGTTACATATAAAAATTGCTTTTAAACGAAACACCCGGTATATTAGTACATGTTTGGTTTCTACTGGAGAATCTATATTGTACATACGGCTCTAGTCTTAAAACCAAATATTTTCTTTCTTCAATCCTTGATGAGTTTCATAATATTTAATAATTGACATTTATAGCTTCGTATATTTTTGAAATTTTTTGTTATCGAAGAATTTCCGTGAGAAATTAATTTACTGTTGGCACCTTAAGATTTCTAGGTGGTCCAATTTTTTGAGCACGTCCCAAGTAAATACATGTCTAACATACACGAGGAAGCCCTAATTCTTCCGCGAATAGACCTGTCGTTAAATCATACATATCACGCCTCATCGGCGTACTGTGAACTTTAAGACGTAAATGGCATGTGAACTGAAGATTAGCCCGATGAACGATGCTTCCCCGACGAGCGGTACTTTCTTTAGTTTCGCAAGAACTAGAACGTGCCCGATCGCTGTTCGAGATGCATAATATGAAGATGCCGGGCTCTGTTACTTGTTCAGCGTACTGCTGCTCTCTTGCGCGTAGGTTTGCAAACGCAACGTGGAAAGGCCATTCACTGTGATGAGTATGTCGTCTTCTTTCTATACTAACTGGTCGAGTTTTTACAATTACATAAATAGCCGAATGTAGGAGAAATGCTTAGGTAAAGAATTATGTGTATGCCGGCTGATTGGTTTTCGATTCTCACCATGGAGATCTTGCTTTGTTATTGAAAATGAAGGATAGGTTTAAATTTGATAAAGTTGCTAAATTTTGAGTGTGTTATGAAGAAATTTGAAAAAATAAGAAAACCAAAAAAACTTCTTTCTTTTATCTGTAGCATTTTCGCCTTGCAAAGAGATACTAAAAACACATACTAATGGCCACGTTCGATTTTCTATCTAATGGTGTAATTCAAATTTTTATATGACGTTTCGGTTCTTTCTGGGCATCATCCACCCAGAAAACTCATCGAGGAATTATCCGTTTTCTTTGTGCATGAGACTGGTGAATGTGCGAGTATCTCAATTGATCGTCTGCAGAACAGCTCATTTAAATGTAAGGAAGGTTTTCGCAAAATGTGAAATGAATGATGACAATTGACCATAAACTCGTAAGTGCGATAACTAACAGAAATGTTTGGCGATGTTAAAGCGCAATCCGCAATGTTTTTTGCCATCGATGCATAACTACTGATAAAACATGGATACATCACAGCAATCTAGAGTCCAAAGAACAGTTCAAACAATGGATTTTCCGTGGCGAACCGGTGCCAAGGAAGGTCAAAGCAACTTTATCGGGCAACAAGGTCATGGCCACAGTATTTTGAAATGTACGCGGCATAATCCACATTGGTTACCTTGAAAACGACAAAACCAAGTTATTGGGTCGTTTCAATAATGCTGTGAAAGGAAAATGTCCGTATTTGGCGAAAAAAAGAATTCTATTTCTTCAAGATAATGCGTTTTCGTCATGGAAAAATCCCATGGGTTAGGATACGAATTGCTTCCGCACTTACCATATTCGCCAGTTTTAGCCATCAGCACTTACTTCCTACTTCCCAATATGATAAAATGGGTCGGCGCCTCTGGAACTCAGTTACCATTCGATAAATATATTTAATTTATTAAAGAAAGTAGACTAGTTCTTTGGAGGCCATCTCTCCATAAATAACATTAAAGAAAAAACAGTGCAAAGCAGCTAAAATATTCATACATTCACTCAATAAAAATAAGATAGCTTCCTATGAATGCGTCGAGCAATGAAAGATTAACATCTTTAGGCGTATCCTTAATTTAAATAATTTATTAATGTTGAATCACTCGTACATCTAACGTAAAGAAAAAACAACTTAGCATCAAATGTGGGCACCTCCCACTCACAAACAATGCAATTATTTTTATTTATGTTCTCACTTTTCTATAATCTAAATTCCATCTCGACTAGTATTATAAATATTACTATGTTGCGGATCATATTGGTGAAGCGATCTTTTCTTCTGAACGCTCTGAATTAACGGGCAATCTTGCGCGCGGGATCCTGTTCTTACAAGGCATGAGAGTGTGTCGTTTTCTGCATTTACATCTGCTTCTCCGTACCGCATGCAGTTTCCATGTGAGATTCAATGGTAATTTATTAATTCCCATATAATACCTTTAATAAACAGCAAAAACAAGTGTGATTAACATGAATACGATACTTCTTTACTGTCTTTTTATGTTTATTATCGCAGATCGATGCGTGGCACTCCCACATGGATTTACAAATTTACAAGTTTTATAAGCTTTTATATAACTGAAGATTTCATTTGTACGTACATGTCGAACTTTGGTATTAAGCACAAGGTTAAGTTGAATTGGAGACATTCTACTCTTCTATATAGTGCAGCTTTTCGTATATAAGCAAAATAATCAAAGTCAGGAAAAGCATTAATTTGTGCAATGAATTGAAAAATGATCTTGAATGGGGCGTAGAAAAATTAAGGAATGGATCTCAGCTCAATTGATCTTGTTCGTACGAATGCCTTTTAAGATTCTACAAAAACAATGGACAGAAAAAAATATTTTTGTACAAACCGCTTTATTGTTTTTCAAAATAATCTCCAAAACTTGGTTTCGAAGGCTTCAACAACTTCTTGATCTAGATAGGTTAAAACATTCTTATATCAAGAATCTGCTTCTACTGCTAAGAAATTTTAATCTGGACTTTGTGGTAGGGTACGTTCGTTTTACGTTAACCAAACGCAGAAAGGACAATAACCTTTTTATTTTGTACGCACGTTTTAAATGTTTATTCAAATACAACTTTCTCCTTCAATTTATAGACATGCACGAGATAAATAATTCATACTCGTTATTTCGGCTATTTACATATTTCACGTTATGCAGAACAAGATGTGATTATGGAAAAATACAGTTATATGCAATAAAATTGGTAATTTGTAATTTGGATTTTTCGTATCTTATAGTTTTTGATCTAAACTTTTTAATTGATTTTGTATCTTCTAATGACTTCCTACTGACCCACTATTTTTTTTTAATTTTTTACCCATTGTAAAACAAAAAATGGTTTTACTTGGTTTCAGAATTCTCTAGAAATGGTTTGTAACAAGGATGCCTGTCCCCGTTTGTTGGCATCTTGTTCTGCAAATTAAGCGTTTACGAATGTAGTGGCCTTCTAGAGATTCCGGTAACAGGTCTAACGATGATGATTATGTATTTGCTGTTACAATAAATTCTTCAACTATCTCCATTCTATCGATACAGTCTTCACTCAGAGGAATGAACTCTTACTTTTATAAACCACTGTACATATATGAGAAACAAATAAAATGAAGCAGATCGTTACATAAATCCTGCAACCAAAAAAAATCAAAAGACAGGTAACGGCGTATCACATTTTAAGTGTGTGAAAAACTTATTGCATATGTTGTATTCCTATCGCGTATATCGTTTAATTTGGTCGTAAAATAACCTTTTCGAATGTCAAAAGAAAACGTTGTTTATGTGTTAATCATTCAGCACGATTCAATTCGATGTTATTTCTTTTTCGTCTCGTGTCAGTATTTTCGTCGAACGAATGCATTAAATCAACGAAAGAAAAGGTATAAAAAAAAGAAACGAAACTTGCAGCAACGTTAATCCTAATTTTGAAATTTCGTGCATTTCAACCGGTTACAACGCGAGCTTCTAGATTACCGAAAGCTATTAGACGACGTAATGAACCTAACAGCCGGTCGCTACTAGTCGCTAATGCAATGTAATTATCTGGCATTTAAAAAGCAATAGAGAACGAAATTGGTTCATTTGTATGTACATCTGTAGAATCTAAAGGTCAGTCGATCCTGTTCGTAATTGAGTCAAAACTATTAGTCCCACTAAAAAAAAAAAAAACGAATTAAGGGAAATAAGGTTAGTGAAAGAATATGTCGAATGAGGTAAAGATTTGTATTGTACAGGGTGTTAAACGTTAGTTTGCTTCTGCGATCGTTGTTGGCGAAACGCTTCTCTACCGATATCCAGGCTTAGAAGCAAAATGTGAGGAACTTTAATCTGTATTCGAGAAAATCT
>LR736864.1:6955176-6980992 GCA_902654985.2 Oryctes borbonicus | reverse complement strand
TGTACCGAAGATGAAAAACATAATTCTCTATAATCCATTGCGGAATCGGATCCATTATCTACGTATCTACATCGATTGGATTTCCTGATGTTATGTTCACGTGCCCATAATCGATTATAATCCATCAATTTCACAATCCCGACGCATACAACTTCCTGCAAAGATAAAATTTTCGCGGGAGGTAGGTACGGTACATCCTTTCAATGGTCTTATTGTTCTTTCGCCCGCCGTTTTAGGTATCGGTAAGCCTTCTTTCTTTCGGATGCCAATGTTAGAAAGGTATGCGTGCCGTAGCGCAATGATATTATAAAACGTATAATTAGATGGTTTCTATTTTAGCCGCCCCTTACGTCACGGATTCAAATCGCCGAGGTAAAAGCTAATTGCGACGCTCGAAAAGTCATTTAAATTAATTAATTATACGCTGTAATTATCGAGTATGTGTGTATGTTCCGGGCATTCCTATTTTATTTCTTTCTTTTTACAGTTGAAGAGCATTCGAATATACCGTGCTGTATGCCGTGCGTGGTGATACCTACCTACAGCGGATGATCGTATTTACGATAAAATTCCAAATTATTTACGGAAAGAAGGTGTAATGAAGATAATAATTTGCCTTTGCGTTATGCATTTTGTTAATAAAATATGTTGCGTTTTGTAATCCTTGGGGTGTGCGAGTTTATACAATAAAAAATCAAATAATCATTTGTTGTTTAACAGCTGTTTGTATCGATGTTCGCGTTTCTGTAAAATTGGAAAAAATCGAGCCGCCATTCAATTTTTGTATTTGGAAGGTAAAAACCGACGCAAATTAAAGCTGACACAGACGATGTTGACGGAGACTCTGCACCATAACTTGCCACAGTGAAATTTTGAGCAACTGAATTTAAACGTGGTCGTTTGGTTGACAATGATAATATCGGAACAGTTCACCAAATGGCGTTAGACGACGGTCGAATTAAAGTTAGAGATACCAGATACTGTGGAGATTTCGAAAAAACGTGTTTGTCATATGTTGATTGAACATTTCAACATTAAAAAGCTAACCGCACCCTGAATTTCCCCCACTTACTCGCTCAGGATCAAAACACATTGGAATTAACAGTTCCAAGATTCTGTTGAAGGCTGCTCCTTTCTTTACTAAATGAGGATGTTATTCTTTCACAGCATTGTTTAAACGATCCATTAAGTTGGTATAATACTCGCATAATAATTAATTGTTTTGCCCTTTTCAAGGTAATCAACGTAGATTGTGCCGCACACATCCCAAAAGGCAGTAGCCATGAACTTGTTGGCCGATAAAATGGCTTTGGTCTTCTTTGGCGCCGGTTGACCACGAAAATCCCACTGTTTGCACTGTTTTTTGGTCTCTGTTATGGTGTGATGAATCCATGTTTCGTCAATAGTTATGAAATAATCCCAAAATCGCTTTAACATCTCTTAGAAGTTGAGACACGTGCATGTTTGTGGTCGATTGCGTGCAATCGCGGCAGCCATCTCACCCGAACAATTGAGATGCCCGCGGTCTCATTAATTTACCGCACTTCAATCTCTGATCATTCGTTACCATAAATTTTGATTGATTTCATTTCTGATGTGGTGACCTCATTTGGACGACTTGAACCTTCTTCATAAAAAATGCTAATAGGGCCGCGTTCTCATTTTTCATTTCTCATTCACTTCATTTCAATTCATTTTTTGTGGTCGATAACGAAGGAAGAGTCCCCATGAACTTCACGGCGTTCCACTTTTATCTCGCCATTCGTTTTCTCTTTCAAAAGCAAATGTTTCTTCGCCGATCTATATTCGATTTTTGTCTATTATTAATTATTTTTTATTAATTATTAATCACAAAAGTTGTTCACTTTAAATGGGTGTCACTTACAAACTAACTGACGTATCAGTTTGAAAACTTAACAGGATTATCAAAGGTTACTTTTACAAAAAATAGATTTATTTCAATTCTAATTGCCCCATCTTTTGCTAAGGCCAAATATTAATCGAACTCCCCCGGTACCTAGATAAAAAAAACGAAGTTAGACCACACACGAAACATGAAGAACATGGTTAAAGCTTAAGTAAAATATATAAGAAATTGCTGATTTGCCCAAAAATAAAACCATGCAAATTACTCAAAATAAAAAGGATTCCCCGTACATCATTACGTAGCAAATTTTAGAAATGTAGAATTACCATTTCTAGAATGCACGCTGACACACATTATTTATGTATGGTTAGAAGTTACACACACTTATTATATTTATTATACAGACGTTCTTATTCTTCTAGAAAATTGACCGATGGAAGACATATTCTGAAAGTAGGTATTGCAAAAGGTATAATTGCATTATAAATGCAGGCTTGGATTTGGCGAACTAGAACGTTAGCATTCGTATTCGACGACTCCCATTCGTCCACATAATGTACTCTCTTTTCTTCTTATCACGCGTTCCATCTCATTTCTCTTGACCATTTCAATTTCCTAATACAATAGAGAGTTATTTATATGTTGCGAGTAATGCGGCAGTTGATAATGGTTATGTTATGGATATTGTATACTAATGCGCCTAATTCGAAGCATTTACTATTTTCTTCCCTTGATTTCCTGGAGATTGCTTTGTAAATATTTAATTGGTTGTTATTTCATTTTAAATATTAAACAATGGCTACTTTAAAAAGATCTGTAAGTATTAACTTCTTAAAATGCATGAAGCGAGCACAATCGTATTATCAAGCAAATCAAATTTGATGAGGAAGCTACATCTCCAAAAACATTGTCCAAAATTATGGAAAAAAAACAACATATGCAGAGGAAATTTTAACAGCAATACTAGAGGTAGTAGTCTTCTTAGCGAGTACACAGAAACTATAATAAACGATTATTCAAAAAGGAAGCAGTAAATAACTAACGGAAATTTAGAAATAAATTAATTTCCTGGATCCTTCAAATACTCGTTAAAATAGCTCGTTATATCGATTGTTTATAGAAATCGAAATCGATATTAATTTGTTGAAATTGACAAGAAACCACAACTTTTAAACTTTAAGAGAAGGCAATAATAATAATAACAAATAAATAAATATAAATATGGTACGTGGGTAGTTAAGTTCCGTATTCTATTACTCTCGCGAACCGACAATATTTCTTAAAAGTGAACAATAAATTACGAGCACCTGTCACTAGATGTATTTTGCTTTGGTAATTGAGAAATTCCATTAGTGGCTTCCAAAGGAAATCCTTATAATTAAAACATTTCTATAGAATCGTGACCATAACTTTTATTCTTTATTGTTCCGCATAAATAATCTGAGATGACGTTGGAAATTTTTGTAGTTTTTTTATAATTTATCAAACTAACGCTCACAGGAAGAGGATTATTACGACAATAGGTGTTTGTCCAACTGGAACGACAAATTCCACTTTGATGGTAGAGAATAAATTCGAAACTACCAAAATCCTGCCGCCCACTAATTGCATTACTTACTATTTTTAGGCAACAAATCACAGTAAGATGTTTACCTCAACAAAATTAAACTGTTTAATTTATAACGTTATTATTTTTAGGAAAACCGCGAAATGCACGTTTTCTTTCGTGCTTCCTTTCGAATACTAGTACTCGCTACTTGCTACACTTTGGAGGTTAGTTTTAAATTAGCACCTTGAAGCCAACTATACTTAAATATTAAATTAAATTAAAAATTCAGGGAAAGAAAAAAATTTCAGAATCGAAGAAGAGAGAAGTGGTGGTTCGGAGGAATACGTGTACAGAAGCGAAACTAACTGAGCGAGAACCAGGTAATCACTGCTGCAATTGATTTTCCTCTCTGACCAACCACCTTTCCATTTCCTGAAGAAACCCCATATGACTGTAGGCGAAACGTCGAGTTTTCGATTAACCATGATATGTCCAAAACTGGTACGTTTATACCACATAGTATTTTCCAAAACGATCTTTTAAACCAGGAGGCCAGTATTAATTACTTGATAAAAAGGGCCAAAACGCCTCTACAAGTTGAAATTAAAAAATCTTGGGAACTTGCAATCAATCCCCGTATATTTAGGAGAATCAAGAGGTACGTTTTCACAATCACCGCATATCTTGAATAACCTCCGTATGTGTATATTAAATGGAATGCTCTATTCTCTAAATACTACTTTGCCCCACTAGCTAGGTTAATAACTTCATACAGTGGTGATGAAATTCTTACAACATCGTAAAGAATCAATCCAATTATTAATTCGTAAAAGGATACCAACTCACACATATCGTCCATATTACAACAGTCAAGCGCGCTAAAAACTTATGATTATGCGGGGTATTAACATAAAAAACCCGTAGTCACGAAACAGACTCACTACCTAACATCGTGATGATTCCAAAACCGATTTGCTTTCGGTATACGATATACACGCAACCAAACAGAAAGAAAATGATCGAGAAGAAGAAGGCTACAGATCGATGATTAGCTATTGCGTCACGTTAGAAGTGATAATTAGAAAATAATTCATCTAATCTAGATGTTCGCGATTGTTTCGTTGATCGGTAAGTATTCGATATAAAAAACTAAATTATATACGTTCGTCGGTTGGCGATATTTACGATGTATTCGGTAGATTATCGCCAAATGGGAACAAGCCGTTATTTAAAATTAACCAGATGAAATCTACTGTTGGCGCGCGTTTGTATATTTTTTTTTCAGTAGAACCGGGACAAGGTTGGAGCTGTGAGTCGTTTTCATTATTGTCTAAATATGAATTGGTGGTATTTCCGTTTTGTCGTGTATCTATTGGAAATGTGGAACAATAACAATGGATGTAGATTATTAACTTTCGTAAATGCTAAATCTATGCAATAGCTCTACGCGAAGTTATATTTTTATTGAATCATTAAAGACAGTGGTTGGAATTTTAACTTCACGCCGTTACAATATTAATAGCGATATTAATAAGATTATTTCATTAATACGAAGGGAGTTCGATAATTACCGAGTCTAGCAAAGGTCCTATTAAGTTTTCAAACAGATGCGTCAGTTAGTTTGCGAATGATTTAACAACAAGCGAAACAATCGAATATAGAACAATGGTCAAGAATTTGTTTTTGAAAAAGAAAACGGAGGATGAGATATACAATTAATGGAGTTTATGGGAACTCTACGCCTTTGTTACCGGCCGTAAAATATTGGACAGCTGAATTTAAACGCGGTCGCATGAGCATGACGTCGCCACATCAAAAATGATTGAAAAAATTCACGATAAAATAGCGAATGAGGGAAGGTTGAAAATGCGTGAGATTGGTGGCGCTGTGAGCATCTGAACTGAAGCTTTCCGCAAGATGGGTGCCGCGATTACCATAAACAAGCACGTGTATCAACTTCAAAGGAATGTTCGGGGTTGCTAAAGCCCATTGTAGAAATGTCTTTCGGGTGATGTCGTGTAGTTAATATTTTACTTGACGTTTCGCTGACCATGCCGTCAGCTTCTTCAGAAGATTTCTAAAGACTTTTCTACAATAGATTACGGTCGTGAAAGCCTACACTCAATGCTAAAGCCCAATTCGAATGACTTTTTGGCGTCAATTCATAACTGTTGACAACACATGGATTTATCACAGCATCCCAGATATCAAAGAATAGTCAAAACAGTTGGTTTTCCGTGGCCAGCCGGCGCCGAAGAAGGACAAAGAAACCTTATCGACCAAGCTAAATTTCAATTTAAGGGTAAGGTGCCCTAATATAATATTGTATTTAAAATATGAAAGTTGGTAACCAATTCCAGGAAGTGTTCGTAGGCGAAAATATTTTAAATTAATAGGTCCGATGCTGCAATTACTTATTTCAAAATTTCAAGGGTTCTATTCATACTAACATCATTAAAACTTTTAACTGACGAGTTTCTGAAATACTGTTAAATAATTCAAGGAAATTTCACTATTTTGCCTTGATGTTGCAATCGCACTTAAGAGCAGTGCAGTATACGTAATGTGATACGGATATCAATCGATTTAGTCTCCATATTTTACTTTCTTTTTTGATATTTCCTCGGAATATTGTTATCGCAATGTTATTAAATTTAAGGTTCTACATATTTTTTTTTTTTACATATTTTAAGAACCAAATATCAAGTAAATAGTAAGTAGTTAATTATGTTTATTGTGGGATACTGTTTACTTAAAAGACGTCCCGTGTTATTACATATTTGGATTGATAAAAAGGCTAAGTCGATTATTGGATCCTGTGTGCTGTTTCAAGAAAAGAGAAAGCACAATAAATTTTTCGGGAAAGGTTACCTATCGAATTTAAACTAAAGTATAGCAACTAATAAAGTTGGAATGGCAATGGAGAAACCTTTCAGATACAAAAAAATTAAATGAAGTTTATATCCTTTTTGGGCAAAAAAAAAGAAATCACCTTGTATTTTACATGTTACCACGTAAATTATGGAGCATTATATCTTGCGAAAGGGATTTCTTTACATATATGTTATGCACGTATGATAATATGTATAATAATTATTCAAGTAGCAGAGAAAACGATATTAACTGAGCATTCGAAAATATTCACCCGCTAAGCCATTAATTATATCATTAAAAGCAATTATAATTTTACATCCACATATATTATGTTAGCATTTCAAACGCAGGTCAGGCTCGATCTTTTATACCGAGAAGGATTACATACGAATATCCTTCTTCTCGTAAATTACAAGTTATCGCTCACAAATGTCACTCACCACGTACCAAACAAGGATCTGATTGAACGAAAGTGCCAAGTTCCCGGATGCGTAGTTATCGAAGTATGGAATTATGCCGTTTAACTATTATTACACTGTTCGTGTGTACGCTTATATTGATGGGTCATTTTAGCTGAGGATTCCGCTTTTTAAAACCTTGATGTTATTCTAAGACCACAAACGTTTTTTTTAGATGATAAATACGTGCAATTACATACCTGTTATAAGGTGTGTCAAAATACATTTTACGTATTCGAAAGAAATTAACATCTAGCGAAATAAAAAGTATGAATGGATGATTGGCATAACCTTTTTTTTAGAATGAGGACGTTGATATTTCAATACTATATGAAATTTTCTACATCTAGTTCGTTCCTTTATCTTAATTTGCCGGAAAATATAAGTTAACCAATTAATGTATCTATTTGAACGTTCTAATTATGAGCTTGACATTTACATAGCTCGTAACGTTTTAGACAACTTATTAAGAGTATTTGTTTCGAAGCTACATTTCTTAAATGTAATAATTACATTATCGGATTTAATTAATTTCGTCAATGTGTTTGTGTTCATTCAAATCCCATTTATACTGGTAGGGGCGTGCCTCAAGGTAGTATCTTGGGGCCACTACTTTTTGAGAACAATCTCATATTAATGAACAACATCGATGACACTTCTTTGGTAGTTGTGGGATCTACATTTGAGACAATCACCGACAATAGCTTCAGGTACTTGACGTTACTTGAACAATGGTTAATTTATAATAGCTTAATCACAGTAATACCAACGTTATGCTGAAGATGAACTTCAAAATCCGTATACAACATTGTAACAGGTAGCCAACCTTAGATATATTCTTACGAGCCATAATCTAAGCTAAGAAATGAATCCAGCAACTTTGTTCGTTCACAAAGTACTTCCACTTTCGTTTTACTAAACATGTCGCAAGCATTACTTTGGATGATCGAAGAACAATGTTAATGTTGGGCGGTATATAACAATTTATTTGTCACAGTTCACTGGTGAAATCAGGAAAAACAATCGACAACAACGTATCATCCTTTATCATGATCCAATTCTCACACAGTACATCAAACAATCGATTACACAGAACCTTACTTTGCGTTCCGCAGAAAGACGACGCAAGTCGAGACAGAATTTAATGTAAGATTAACTTAAAATAAGAGTTAATTAGTCAGAAATTATTTTAACTATTGCTTTAAAGATAATTCCTTCATCTATAATTAATATTTTGTAAAACAATAACATGATTTGTACAAAAAAATTCTTTCGTTGTTTTTGCACAAACTTAAAAATTATCTCTCGTAAAAATATTTCCCCGCATACTTTAAACAAAATAAATAACAACACACGCACGCTATTCCTTGCTTTTTTAATTAAAATATGAAAAAGAATTCTCCCTGATTTTAAGCCATAATTAATTAAGAAAAACAAAAAATTACTAAAAAATTCGCCTGCAAGTTGCTATGAATTTATTTTTTTAAATAACTACCAATTATTTTACAAAAAAAAAAAATCTGAAATACCAAACTTCTTACCTATTGAAGGAAATATCGTTTGAACGTTCTTCAACAATGGCAATCCTATCGGCCTTCGAATGATAGGCGGCCGCACTACTGGTACCACCTGTTTGACGATGTTAGGTACTACAGGTTTCACGATCGGCGACGGTGCATGAATCGTAGGCGCGCTCTTCGATACCACCGCATTGAAGCCGTTTATAGGATCCGCTACGTAATCTACTGTTCGTACAGAACCATCTGGTTCGAGTAGCGAGTATTGTCCTTTGACAACGTCGCCATCTCTAGTTTCGTGTTGGCTCTTGACGTCGCCTGTGTTGGGATCTGCTACGCCGTATTTGAAAGCGTATTTAGGATGTGCCTAAATAAATGCGGTAAAAATAGAAACGTTTTTCAAACTATTATTGCTGTGTATTATGAAGTTCCAAAGTTAGCAGAGGAAGGATGAGGATGCTTTATTGTACATTAATTGTGAAATAAGAAAGAAATTGTAACTTACGTAATAATCCACCGCATGTGGCGCATATACCGGTTGTGCTACATATCCTGGTTGTGCTACATATCCTGGCTGTGCTACATATCCTGGCTGTGCTACATATCCTGGCTGGGCTGCATATCCTGGTCGTCCTAGTGTACAAGGTGTTATTATGGCTATCACTGCTAATATTATCTTAAAGCAAAAACGAAAACAAAACAGCATCAGGCAATCTAATTTTAAAATGTTCGTAGCAATATATAAATTCTGGATCTTCTCCTTGCGTAAATTTAAAATTTTGCGTTCTGGTTATTTCGAAATAAATACGTCTCCTGACTTTTCACAACCGTCAGATTTTAGAGTCACATATAGAGTAATCTAGAAAGCTTCAAGCCTCAACATCATGAAGAACATGCAAGCATTAGTACGCCCCTGAAGCCAAAAACACAATCACAATATTTTTAACGCAAATTGTGCTTTAAAAAGGAACCTACTTTTTCAAAATTGATTTTCTTATATTTCCATTTCAAACCTTATATTCGACAATTTAAACTCTCAATAAAAAAGTTTTCTTCATACGCGAATGAAACTACGCCATACATTTGTGCAACTACACGAATTCTCAGCCATGGAGCAATAATAATTTTGGAAATAATCCTCCTATTGTTCAACCGCCAAAAAAAAACTTCAGATATTCGGAATAAGCAATATAGGATAAACTTTCCCAAAAAGTTTGGTAAGTAGGTACGGCCTAAAACTTCCAGAAAACATATTTCGGAAGATGCTTCTGGAGATGCCTCTAGCACCAGAACATCAATTAGACCATAAAGAGTTGTCAGAGGCAGAACTCAGCGAATACAATTCTAATAAATGAATAAATATATCTTTGTTTTACACCACCCTGTGCGTCGGCTTCACAAATACATGACGTAACGTGCTTAATGAAAATTAACACAAAAGTATGAAAACTATGTTATTCTTTTGTACTGAAACAACTATTAATTATTTCGATCAAATGCACATAAGATGCGATACTACGGTTAAAGATAGACATCTGAGACCATCCAGGAGAAGAATTACGATAAATTACAATTAAAAACAACAAGGCTCAATGCTGCTTTTCTCCCACTCTTGCAGGATTGGATATAAAATAAACATTTCAATTTTATGTTGGCTTCAGTTTTTAGTGTACACAAATCCTCCTATTATAATTTGCGCATTAATAATTTTTGCGAAATTGTATTGTTTGTAGCGTCGTAAACAAACAGTTTGCATATTAAACCATCAAAAAAACAAAGGATATTATCAACCAACAATCGTGACGAAAGAAGATGAAGCAATTACAATTAGTAAATTCCAAATTAATAACTTTTTAATTGGATATGGACACGAGGCTGTTGTCTTATCTCGGCCGAAAATCTTGAATCTTTTACGGCAATTTCCCGCCTCTATAAACTCGGTTGAAAGGTTTTCACGTCTTATTCTGAAGTCTACTTTCACTTACAACGCATCTGTTAGCCGTGGAACAAATAGATAGATGTCAGACTGCGAACAACACAAGCACCATTCAGGATGTAGTTAGCAGGATATTTCAGCGTGTTTGCCGCTTAATTAGCTGGGCGACGAAACATAACGTCGAAACAATGAGGGATATGTTATGGTGACAGGTCTTTTATTGTTTTCAGATGTGATTGTTAATTTGCTTGAATTGCTGCTTGAATTGCTGTCATAATTACTGCATTTACGTAAATTAAATGAATTAACAAAATATTTCATGTAAGCACCATATACACGATAACATGGCACGGTTCAAGACTAAAGGAAATTTCACTTGATATCCAATTCTTTATCATCTATATTGCTTAATTACCCGTTCACTTTTTATTAATAAAACAACACTTCATTATTACGCGTATAGCTGTAGATATTATCCATTGTTTGACGATGGACCAAGCAAAAACATAGAAGAAAAAACAAAAGAACACGTTGCCGATTCACCGTAACGTCGTTTAGCTTGCTCAAACAACTGAGACCGCCATTAGCACGCGTCAAAATAAAAATATCGTTATCTTTAACTTGTGTATTTACCTTCATATTTTTGGCGGTGTAAATCCAAAAAAAATAAATGTGCACAGCAATGGCAGAAAATCTATAGAATGTGAAATTATGAAAATAATCAAACGAAAAAAAAAACACTGGAAATTTTCAAATCGCTACTGAAATCATTCCGTAGCCTACTTGCTATATATACGAGGCTCCCGTATCACAATAGCACATCGGGTCCCCACCCTGAAAGCACACCGGGTGTTGCGAAATCTACCACCGAATAGCGACAAGGACACACCACTTAAGCAAGAAGGTTGAGGATACTAGGATGTATTCAAGAATGTAAACACTACTTACGATTGTATGTCTTTTTGTGAGATATACAATGACCAATAGAAAAATTAACACAGTATCATTGAAACCCATTTAGGCGACAACACCTTTTTAAAGCTTAAAAGCGTGCTTTGTTATCAATACATGGACATCCTAAAAGCGTCCAATTTTACAAAATCTTTTCAAAAGGAAAATGTTACAATTTTCCAAATTATTTTTTTCTATTTCACGATCGAAAAAAATCCGTAAATTTAATTTTCCTCAAAATTGGATTAAAACTTGCATAATAGACATAAAATGTTTTCAACATACTAAACGAATTATGCCAAGTCAAACAGGAAACAATTCGGAAGAATCTAGAATAAATATTTGCATTGTACTTGTACTTGTCTACAAGGTTGGGTGAGCAAACGATTTAAAAAGTCTAAAATGTAACGAAAAAATAACGAATAATAAAATCAAAAATTTAACAAAAGAAGTGTTGAAAGACATTTGATATAATGTAATATCCCGTTTCATAAAATTACATGTCAAAAAGGTTTGGTTTTGTTAAATATTTGTTGTTCAATGAGGAAAGGATATTTTGGAATCTCACTTAGCTTTTCCTGATGAAATCCTAACAATTTAATATAGATTAGAAATGAATCTCGCGACCGTTCCACGTATAATCATATCTCTTGTTTGATTCACCATAAGACGCCACCATACGAAGGTCGTTACAAATCCCACGGATTTTCAAGGTTACCAACGTCATATAATAGAATTCATAAAAAATTGCTCGCATTAAATATTACATTTTCATTACGTATTCAATAGAACGTATAACTATCATACATTAAATTCTACGTATGAATGTGTAATGCTTCGTTTGCACAATTCTTGAAACTTGGAAAGGAAGTATAAATAATAACAAAACGTCGCTTCTATATGGGTAACCTTACATTGTTAATGTTAAGTTTTCGACGGAAGCTCGACTTTCCTTCGCGCATTGAATGACCCGCGGTTTACACAACGTGTGGAAATCGCTTTGGCAATCCGCCTTCGCTTATTGTGGGATAATTTCCTTTAAAAACGCATAAAAACAAACGTTTTTACGGCACCATGAAGTTTATTTGGTGGTGTAGGAAAATTTTATAATTTTACTGTGAGAAAATGCTTCAGAAATGTTCGCACAAATATTCTTGAAATTTCGATTTGCGTTAACTTGGCCCAAATACTAGATACAAAATTGAAGTCTTCTTTCTGCAGCTCTGGATTTTAATGTTTGAGATGGTTTAAATTTATAACACTTCTTATTTTTCTTCAGAGTTCCTGAAACTCTAGGTTTTGGTAACAAAACCTATGTTACAGAGAACGCACTTATCTACATTAGCACAAGCTAAAACTAATTCCTCTCATTCTTCACTATTTTTGTTGAACTTCTTTAGTCTTGTTGCAGCAAACGAACCTGAATTCTTTAGATTCCTGTCTAATCGCAATATCGTTTTATGATCAAGTAGTTGCCTTTCCGGATACTGAGCTCTACATGCTTGACACACTGTATACAAGAATTGTTAACATCAAAATTTCTAACAAATCTAAGAACAATGTAGATATAGACATTTCCCCGGTTCTTAATTTATGAAGATGGAAATCATCAATTACTTTTGTGCAAATTAACACCATTCTATTTAAAGGACTTGTTTTTGGTAACTTTTGGACATTGCCAATTTTATAGCAACGAAAAACGAAAAAAACACTCTCTCCGTCTAATAAGAAAAAAGATTCAGAAGACAATGCATTGGGTTGTTTCGATGTGTTCTCACCACGTCCAAGGTCCGTCGGGTTTCATAAGACCGAAGATAACGCATATTAGCATGCAGATTTTTTTCTTAACGGACAAAGTTCGGCCTATTCTTCGCGCTCGCGACTAGAGATTTCAGAAGGCGATTAGGAAATGGTGTGTGCGATATGCAGCTATGGTCGGCAGAGAATGGAAGGTCCTACTGTCGGCGTTAATAGTTTCTTTTTATAGAACCATATTCAAGATAATGGTTGGTTTCTTTAACAAATTAGCTTATCTAGATGTGGATACGTTTTACCTTGCTTATTAAAATGATTAAGTGGAATCCATAAGTGCTTATTAGATATACAGCTTATAATATTGTATTATGAAGCATATCCTCGGGGGTCACTGTCAGCAGCGCGTACGGGATGGTCCAAATTCGATGTAAATTTAAATGTTTTTGTGCTTTTATTTTTGTTTGTATTATATCGGGGGCGTATTAAAAAAATTCTTGTTCTGAATTAAATTTTCACTAAAAGTCCACAAAAGCAGAACGGAATAAACCTAACTATTTAATTTTATTTCACTTGATTTTACAATAAATTCATATTATATACAATAGCAGTTGAAGTAAATCATAATTTATTGTGTTTGGGACTGTAAAAACTCTGGCAAGATTTGGATAGATAAACGACATACAGCATGTTAAAAAACATCAGATACTTTTAACCTATGTCCTGGTGCAGTGCAAACACCTTATTATCATTTCATACATACAGTATCGTTAACGGTAGATGATCAAAGATTTTAAACAATTTTCACTTTCGCTACGTACTTAACACAATTCACACACAGTTAGGTACTACAAATACTACAGAATGGATTGCCTCATCAGCAACAAACGGATCTCTGTTCTTTTTTGTCTCGTTTTCAATGGTGTAACCCGTTTTCGGGGTACTTTATGTAACGATAAATACTAAAAGGTATTGTTTGTTCAAATATAGCAAAGAAAAAAATAACTTCGAACTTTTATTAAAATCACCGCACAATAGAAAATACAAAACCTAACAGATAATACTGTTTTATAATAGTAATAGTCCCGTATTATCATCATTGAAATTACAATAATAATAATTAATGAAAAAAAATAGAACCGATCTAAAATTCTTTGATTTTCCGTTTGGAAAAAGTTATAGATAATAGATCAAGGTTCTATTTCCCCACGCAAGGAATAATAACAAAGCGCAAAGCTACATCTTAAAAAAAAATGGTAACCATCGTTCACTTTAATTGCTAAACCATCAGAATATCTCCGCTTATCAGTAATGATGCCCGCCATGTCCAAGGTAAACGCCAGCCGGGCCGAAAATTCCATGCCCACCCAATGGTCCTCCTGCCAAGGCTAACGCCGGTGCCGCAAAACCTGATGGTGCTGGCGCCACGACTTTGGGAATCGCTGGAGGTGCATGCACCGACGGGCCGACTTTTTTGACTATGGCGTTGAAACCTGTCGCGTCATCAGCTGCATATTCCACAACTCGCACTGAACCATCAGGTTCCACTAATGAATAGGAGCCTTTAACTACGTCTCCATCGCGCACTTCCTGTTGGGACTTTCTATCGCCTGTTAGACCATCGGATACACCATAGTTGTATTGATATCTTGGGTGGGCCTGCAATTGAAAAATATTTTTTGAGGCATGTGCAAGAGAGTGTGGTTGATTTCTTTTGTGAATATTAACTAGATTCAATGCAGAAACGAAACAAATTCTTTTAGGTTTGGAAAATACAGCGAGAAATAACCTACACCAAAAAAAGTACATACTTAAGCTAACAGCAACACCTTATTTTAAGTCCAACCACAATTTTTGTTAAAGCGACTATATAAATCCGATAATCCGATAATTTTCTTAAAGGCAACATAAATTAAGGTTGCAGCGACAAAAACAATATTCTAATTTCTCGCTGGTAGTATTCCCATGTTATCAAATTAACTACGAAAAGGAAATTTGGCAAATGGTAAAATTTGTTGTTTCTTGTTCTGTTCTTTTGAAATAATTATTTAAGTAATTTTGGACTTCCAAATGAATTTAATTTTACTGCTAAAAGAACGAATATTGCAGCTGTTATATCTGTCAGCAAGAAATATTAAGGTAGAAAAAGCAATTTCCAAAACCTAATTGTCCAATTTAATTTAAAAACTTACATAATAATCAACACCTTCTGCCGCTGCCACAGCCGCTTTTCCTGGGTAACCTAGCGGTCCTGCAACTAAAGGAAATGCGGGGCCAACAGGACGCACAGGGCCACCAAAATATACACCAGGACCGGCTACTCCGACCCCTAATCCGTGTCCTGCGACTGAGGCGTAGCTAACTGGAGCCAATCCGGCCTGTGTGGCACTTACGATTGCGACAAATACAGCAACCTAAATATAAAATAATTGTATAATTGTAACAAGATGTCACTCAACTTTATTTTGATAATGTTTAGTTAAGTACTTTAATATAATAGAAAAAAACAATTGTGTTCCAAGTCAGTTACGTTCAAGAAAGTGGAAACTATTTCTTTTTATTTATTGTTTCCTGTGCGGTATTAAAGAGCTAACATCCTTACGTAAGCTTATGGTGACATAACTGCCGGCACTTAGTTTAAAAGAGTGTACTTACTTTGAATAAAGCCATTGTTACAATCCGTAAGCACAATAGGTACTGATTCCTTCGTCCATATCGCACTATTTATACTCAACATCTCCTAAGGAGCACTTCACTCTGTGCATCCAAGGTCTTCCTATACGGCCCGATCTTATCCTTTCGGAAAAATTGCCCATCTATGCGCTTACGCGCGCTGTCTGAACTTGAAATATAGGCGTACTTATAAGATTTGTATCTAAACAGTACTTTTTACAATTTTACACAATGCAAATTAACAATCATAATCTAAAAGATTTTAAAGTATTGTTCTTAAATGATTATCAATTTGAACAGGATACAATAATTGAATGTATCTAGCAGTAAGCGGATTGCTTCTCCTTTAATTCTCCATTCTAACAAAAATTCGCCAAACGCAAAGTTTTATTGAAATCGGCGAAATGAAGAATTAACATTTTCTGTACCGATGTAGTATACCACGGCGTATGTTGTAAAATTATTTGCAAATATACAGGATGTTCCAAGTTTACGCAACCATCTTCAATTTTTTTTTATCTTAAATGGATTGCTATATTTTTTATTAATTATTTTGCTAACCACTTAAATTATATTTGCACAAGAAATCTAATTTTTCTATCTTTAGTAGTTTTCACGCTATGGCGCGCCCGGTATAGTTCTGCATCGATTTACGCACATGCACGTATCGTCTTTAAATTTCTGCGCGGTTTAGACGTTAATAGATTCATTTCCACAAATTCATTCATGATGAACCACAATGGATGTCGTTAGATGCTACCTATGATTAACCAATTAGAAACAATCCGTATGAATTATTCATGAGGTTGGGAACAATGGCTGTAATTAAAAGTAATTCCGCAGGTCAGTATTTATCAGAAGCACCGTATGTTGTTGTTTGTTTTACAAATTGCGATTTTAGAATAAATAAGTATTGTTTTTCATTCATTCATAGGAAACATTTATGAACCATCAAAGTCGGTGTGGTAAGCAAGGTGTGCTTTGTAAGATAAAAAAGTACAAAAGGCATCTATTTCTTGCATATAATAAATTAATGAGAAAAGTGATGCACTATGAACGAGGATTGAAAAGTTACTTTGCCCAGGCAAGGATCTATCTTGTAAAAACAGTATAAAAAGTTCTAAAATGGACCGCGCAGCTCCTATTTACTTTTAAAATCAACGTATCGCGCGTTTGTAATTTGGGGAATTTTAGAATATTAACCTCATTGAGTTTTCCTGCGTTTTTATTAAATTATGTTACTTTTTGTTGTAACACCGGATCGCATTGAAGTTTGTAAAAACAAAGGAATTTTAAAACATTTTTTTAAATAAAATGTTGAATCATTTCAGTATTTCTAAAAAAATCAGAAATGCTGATATTTTTTCCGATTATTTCAGTAACAATTTAATGAAGCATGAAAACGAAAGATTTTAGGGGAATTTAGATCGCTTCTCTAATAATTTTTCAGGGATTTTTTCAAGTGTCCGCGTTTTATAAAGTTTGTGGATTTTCTTGTGGTGTGTAAACATTGGAGTATTTTACAGAATTTCAACTAGTTTTTTGATGATTAAATTTGGCTTAGTCTGGAAATAAAATGCCATTTTGATGGGTTTAGAAAGTTTTTCTTTAAGCTGTTGAGGATTTTAAAAAGATTTCTTTAATTATTCTCAAGTACCTTAATTCAGAAGTAACATATTGTTTTGTACTTAGAATTGTTGTTTTTGTGGTCTTAGGATTCCATGTTATTGGCTCAATTCTTCTTAAAGAGGGGCTATTTTAGCATCTCTTACTTGTCCTTTTCTTGTGAGTAGTAAAATACACGAATAGGTAGATGGGAAAATTTGATTTAAAGAAAGCAATCATTTAATTTCTTGAATAACAGCATCTATCGCCGCTTTCTGTTACTTTCTACTCTTTAAATGACTTTTATCCGAAAATGTTGTTACGTGAGGTATTAACATTTTAATGCCACCATTCCTTTATTATTTATATTCATCATAATCTGTTTGCTCCCTTGCTTGCAGGTATTTCTTCCATTTTTTCTTTTTACCTTTAAGAACTGCTTTTATTTTTCCTCTCCACCAATTTGTTTCCTTAACATTGCCATTTACTATTTTTGTTGAGGCGTAAGCGTTTTCTGCTGTCGCTGGAATTATATTTTTTAATTCTTGCCATCTTACCCCATTTCTCTCTTTCTATCATCTTTTTCTATCAAAAATTAAATAATTTATCAGCGTGAAAGCAATAAGGAATTGTCCTTTAAAAAATGATATAATTACTTGAAAACCAGAATTGGGAAAAACTTGAAATTGAACCAGTGCAAGCATTTCTGAATTTTGTAGCACAATGTATACATATCTGTCATTGCTATAATTATTTCCTTCATAATTCATAACGTTAAACGCAGAATCTTTACGTCTTTTCCGAAATGACTAATACCTAACACTTACACATGCATATTAATACGCCACTAACAACCTAAACAACATCCATTTCCAGATTACCGAGTAATCCGACTTAATTATTATCAGAATCGCCATTGACTTTTAAACTTTAAAAACATTCGGTTCCCACAGCGTATATTTGCGCCAGATAATACTCGTGCATAGTTAGCCATAGATAATAAGCTATATATGTACGTGTACCGCCTTAGCTGGAACAACAAGCGGTGGCCTGCCGCGTTACTCATACCAGCCAGCGTTGGCAAATACATGCACCGCTTGTATTTAGGAACAAGAACAAGCGCACTTCGACATCGACCACACCTCAACGCCAAGGACGCTAACGAGCGTTAGGAAATCGACAAGATGAATAATTATAATTTTGATGGTATAGAAATGCATCCACCTCTTTCTAAGTGTGACCTACAACCTGATGACCTTATCTCTATGTGGCGCAATTAAATAGAAGTGTATTGAAATACGTATTTATTATTGTTTTTTATGACCATCACGGTGAATACGATAAAGTTCTTGCTATATAAACAAATACGGATATCACTGTCTCCATTAGTAGTAGAAAAGTTCCAAGCCTCAACACGAATATTCGCGAGGAAAATTCTGGTGCATCCGTTAAACCCGGTTGGACACACAATTGTTATTTAACAGTAGTTTGTACCAGACGATACCAATATTTCTGTTCGTCATTAAATTCTTAAATTTCAAAGGTAATAGGTTTATGTAAATTTACGCGAACCCTTGGCACAATAACAGTTTGGGCAGCCGAATTTAAACATGGCTGTACTAGCTTGGTTGACGATAACATCGGAAAAGCTCACCAAATGGTGCTAAATAACCGTCGAATTAAGATTAGAGGAATAGCAGAGGTTGTGGGCATCCCAAAAGAACGTGTTTGGCATATATCGACTGAAGAATTTGATACGAAAAAGCTAGCCGTGCGTTAAGTGCCACACTTACTCACTCAAGATCAGAAACGCATTCGAATGAACATTCCCAAAGTCCAATTGAAACGGTTTAAGCGAAATAAGAAAAACAAAATGCCAACGATTATTTGGACGGATTAAAGAGATGGGAGTGCCGTTAGACAGACGTCGTTAGATGTACACTGCCGTTCAGAGAAGTTCGGTCGGTTAGTAAAAAACATGAAAAGGTTACAGAAACAAACGAAACTAAAAACAAAATGCAATTTTATTGTATGTACAGGTAAAAAGACAAAAATAAATAAATAAAAAGTTATTCTGGCCTAATATAACATACTGAACATTATATTTTTTTTTCATCGAAAAAACCTTTGCTGTTAATCACCGCTCGAACTATTCTAGACATTCTTTCGATAAGTTTTGTTAAAACGGATTGTGGAATATTAATCCATTCATGTTGCAGAATATTCCGTAAATGTTCTTGTGAAGTTGGGCATATTTTTCGGATCCTCCTGTCCAGTTCATCCCACAACAACTCTATAGGGTTCAAATCTGGGCTTTGTGGGGGCCATGTCATTACTTTCAGGGTGTGCTGTTCTTCTTGCTTCTTTAGATAGTTCTTACACACTAACGCAGTGTGTTTTGAATCGTTGTCATGCATGAATGTAAAGTTACGGCCTATTATACGCAATCCTGATGGCACTGCGTGATTCTGGAGTATTGCAAAATAATTTCCCTTCCTCATTACACCCTGCACTCTGCATAAATCTCCCGTCCCAGCAAAGGAGAAACATCCCCACACTAACACAGAACTACGCCCTTGCTTCACTGTAGGCACAATGCAGTTCGGGATCACTTTTCGGTTTTAGATCTTCGGACATAAACTCGTCGATTTTGCCCAAAAACCTCAAACTTTGACTCGTCACTCCAAAGCACGTGTTTCCAATCATCTAACGACCAATCTAGATGAGAACGGGCCCACTGTAGCCATTTTGCTCTGGTGCCCCGAAGTAATAAGGGTTTTCGAATGGCAATGCGTCCATGAAGGTCCGCTTGTTGAAGTCGACGTTTTACCGTACTCGCCGAAACTTGTTCTTCACGGCCGCGATTGACTTCGGCTGCTATTTGTGGCGCTGTTAATTTTCTATTGCGTTTGCTTAATAATACAATTCTCAAATCTTCAGCTTTTGTTGTTTTCCTAGATGCTCCAGGACGAACACGATTTTCTACAGTTCCAGTTGTCCGATATCGCTTTATGATGTCATTTACTGTTGAACTTCTCATATTTGTTTTTTCAGCAATTTGTCGCCCCGAATATTCTTCTTCAAACAGCGTAATAATGCGTGAACGTTTTTCTACACGTGGTAGGCTTGCCACGTGCCATTTTGAAGTAAATTTTCTTAAAACTTTCGCGCAAAAACGACAGATGCACACCAACACACGTTTAACAGTAAAATGAAGCAAATTTATATCTTTACGCCTGTGATAAATAAACAAGAGGGATACTGCGGTATATTTCCTAAATGTATTGTTCGTTAATAATCCCCAAACGACCCGTTTCAAAAGATCGGTACTTCCGAGAAATTCTTGGAATGAAAATAAAAGGGACTTTATTGTGGTTGTCGCAATATTTCTACTTTACATAATAATTTATGGCTTTAATCCCTTAGAAAAGAGTGTATGCTTAATATTTTTCTAATTTTATGTATTAATAATTGTATACAGTGTGATATAATAGATTTTTATTGTATGTGCAGTGTACGTGTAACTATAAAGTACTTTTATTAAGCAATTGAATCTTCTCATCCGACAATAAACGAATAACGCAAAAAAGAAACTCAAATTTATAACACGTAACCTTTTATAACGTGTGCACATTTATGGCACATATGAACAGATTTATTACATCTTAGCATGATAGGTATCGACATGATTCGTATAAAATTACGCAACTCATTCATGGCATAATGTTATCGAACGACGAATCACCCACATATACGCGCGCAAACCGTCTTATTTATGGGATCGGAAACCTATTCTCAGTGAACTACTTCGTGAGACGCTAAAGTTCGGTCGTAGGGTGGTGCACGTCGACCCACGACCTCTGGTGATTTGTTAGAGCATTCCTTTCGCTAAATACGACATCGTTGTCCGTAATAGTCTCTCGAATCAATATAATTTGTCTGCAAGTTTGTAAATGTTACTTGATTAGATAATTGATATTTTTTATTCTGGAATATGATATGAAATATGTGCATTTATTCGACCCACTTCAAATTGTATATTTTAAACCTTAAGCACGCTCAAGATTAGCATTAATGAATACGTGCTTTCTTTTCACATAATACGTACAATAAATGTAAATAAACACTCTGACGATCATTCACAATGTTTTCTTTTAGAGCAATGAAACTTTTTGGTCGTCGATAAGATTGAATTTTGCCCTGTTGCGATTCTTCATTCGAATGCTTCGAAAACTATTTATATAGTTACAACAAATTTAAATCTAAGGCGTGGCTACTAAATTGATTGGCTTCTATCAAGAAGTCCATACAACTTTCAAATTGAAGACGGCGACCTTACATCTAAGATCTCAGATTTGATAGCCCAAGTTAGCACATGATTACATAAACCGCCCACTATTGTACGTAGCAAATCGTAGTGCATAGTTGATGCCTGTTTTCAGCGACAAAGCATACAAAACAAAAACAAACAAACAAACAATACATGTTGTCGAGATTCTCATGTAGATAATCCATGTTTTTTTTTCCTTTCTGAAACTAGCAGCAGACAAAGTGTTTCACCGATTTAGAATTAGATAAGAGGTATGGTGTAATTAAGGCAATAAAAGAGTTTATATTCTCTCCTTAAAATATTTATAACTATAACAAATAATTAACAGATTATAGTAAAGAATAATATTAGGCACATAAAACTAAGCAACAATAAGCTTCAAATAAACATAATAAAAATTGAAATCTATTCAAACACATAAATCAGGCGATAAGACTAGATGCTTAGCATTTGAAATATTGGCAAAAATGGCAAGTGGTTTATTGATATTGGTGCTGCTGCTCTTCTAGGCTCTGTTCTTCATGTTTGCTTTGCGGAGCTGTTTTGTGAACTGTTGCTATGAACCCTGTGTGCTTGTCGGAACTATACTCCACCGTTCTAACGGAACCATCAGCTTCCACTAGTGAATAATGTCCTTTGACAACGTCACCATCTCTTGTTTCGTGTTGGCTTTTTATATCACCAGTGTGATAATCGTTGACGCCATATTTGAAAGTATATTTTGGTGGAGCCTGGAAGAATAAACGATATACATAACATATTATCATCATTATAGTTACCATAAGTTAACGATATTGATATGAGATGATAATGATTTTTGGCATCGATTCATATCTGTTGACGAAAAATGGATTCACCACAGCGCACTACAGACAAAAGAATAGTCCAAATAGTAGGTTTTTCGTTGCCAACGGGCGCTAAAGGAGGCCAAACCCACTTTATCGGCTAACAAGATCATGGCCGCAGTGTTTAGGGCGTTCGTTTCAACAATGTTGTGAAATAGAAACATCTGCATTTGTCGAAGAAAAGAATTCCATGAATTAAGATACGAATTGCTTCTGCATCCACCATATTCGCCAGATTTAACCCTCAGCGATTATTTGCTGTTTCCGAATATGATAAAATATCTGGGTGGGGAGGGGGAGAGATTTGGTTCGAGCGATGAAATGATTGCAACAGCAAGCACTTATTTTGCAAGGTAGGAGAGAATTTGGGGGAATACAAATGATAGAAAAATGTTGGAGCAAATGTATTGACCTCAAAGTAAATGTCATGCACAAAAATGTTTTTTTCTTGCCAAGGATAGGTATTTATCGCTTTTATAAATACGTGGAAAATTTTTAATTTTGTCCTCAATCGCCTAAATAGAAATGAATATATTTCATTCAAGAGATCGTAAATGCAAATACATTTTAGTGTAATTTTTAGGAGGTTAAATTGATGGTATCAGAATGTGTTCAAAATACATAGGCTGTCCAGTATTGAACATCATAAGCAAAAGAAAACGCTGATGCTGCAATTTTTAAACTGGTGTTTGGAATTTCAGCCATATCATACTTCTATGTCATTTCAGTATTTCATCCTTAAATACATACACCTTCCGTATTTTCTACTGCACCATTCATACACCTTCCCGTGAAGCTAAGACGCCAAACATATGGTATAAATTGCTTGGGGGACTTATGTCATTCGGAATTTATTTTTACAAGAGACTCGCGCCTGACATCTGTTATGCATCGTATCCGCGAAAATAGAAATTGTATTGATATTGAACTACTTATTTACGTGAGCGTATACATTGCTGTGTATGTTGTTCTTGGTGAAAATAAGGGACGCACAAGAAAGTAAACGTCTCTAATATATGAATCTGCTCTAAAAGAATTAAAAAACACATTTGCATTAATCTAGAGTGGAAGGTAAAATAGGCACGCTATAAATATGTACTTGAAATTTTTCTAAAAGCTGAGCTTAAAAAGTCCTAAAAAAATTGTTGCAAAATAATATTTGTTAATAATTGCGAAGTATCAACGAAGTTGAATAGACGTGTCCATGTTTGCTAAAAATTAGCCCCCCCTCGAACAAAATAAGTCTGCAAATTTACAAATGTTTAATTTGCTATATGCCTAACATGTGACACCTGTATACATTATATACAATAAACAGATTTATTGATATGAAGAATACATCTATTAATGTCTAATGGAAAATCCCTAAAGTATGTTTCACAACTCACAAAGTAAGTTAATAAACGGGTATTTATTATATTAATAAACAGGTTTCAATGTGATAAACGTAATTCATTATTACAATAAATCTATCAATTCATATAATAATTTTTCTGTTACTTTAACAAAACGAACTCAACGAGTGTCGTATATATTTGAATATTTTCAGAAAATTAGTTTTAACACAATACGGGGACATCCAATACCAAATTAAATTAACACCTTAACGCTTTTAAGTAAATAATACATTAACTAAATTATAAAGAAGCATATCAGACGTATGCGTAAAGAAATTAAATGTTCTTTACGCAATTCTTATAAAGAAAATAATTCCCTGATTTCAAAAAGTAATCAGCGTATGAGACTTACGTAATAGTCAATTATATGATCGTAACCTTCATGCTGTGCTTGGTGTCCTAATTGCACTTGTTGATGACCGCTATGAGCATCAGCAGAAGCACTTTCTTCTGGTACGTGATAGGCTATGTTTTGCTGCTGTCCCTCTTCTTCTTCATACTCCTGATGCACTATACCGGAACTAACGAAACCAGAACAGAATAACAAAATACTTAAGATACCGAATTGGACCTGCAAAGCAAAAACAATATCACTAATAAACCTCCTTTTACACATCAATTATATCTAAATTAAAATGAACACGAGTCAGGTTACGTATTCAATATTCAGAGTGGAAGGAAATTATCTTCGTAGTGAACGGAAGAAAGTTACAACTACTGTTAAAAGATGAAAGCCGCATATCGCACGCAGTCGATTTCCAAATAAAAATTTAAATAAGTTTTGCTGAATGGATATACCGTATGGCGTTTTAAAGATTAATGACACGATGTTATACGAATAATGATTAATACCTACAGGAAAGTTACATCGTTTGATGGATTTAAATCTTTCTTCTGTTTAAGAAGACATTATTTAGCATCATGTTTCTTTATTTATCCTCCAAACAAGGATGAAAATAAATTTGGACGTACAAACTCGTCGAAATATACAGCGTGCTCTATTTCAAACCCGCAAGTTATTGTCCATCACGTTTTGTCAACTTTGGCAATTTATTTAGAACATTCGGTATAACGGCAGGCTATTTGGATGTAGTAGTGGACTATTATATGCCCTATACTAGTCGCCTATGATTTAGTCTTTGATCAACATTGTCATGGAATACTTTGCACTGCGAATAGGAAATATCTCCAAAACTGGTAGACTAACAATAGGATATAATAGAGGTCTAATAAAAGATAGCCCATTCCCTTAACAGGCACTTTCAACAATAAAAAATAACAATTTGGTATAAAAGCTGTCTGGATTTTAAGAATTTGCATTTTTAAAAACCGTTATATTTAGGTGAGGTAGAGCTTAATGAAACTAGCTTTTACTTCGATTCTGTTTGTTGGGACACTTGTACACTACGAAGATAATTTCAAAATATACCCGTAATTGGCCCCTATCCCCACCAAAAATAAAACTTTACTAAAATCAAACAATTTAGCCGTAATACTTCGCATCGAACTTATACTTATCCATTTTCTCCATCAGGCTGTAAAAAAAAATAGGTGTGATTCTTGGATGATAAACATCAATCACTATAGCTGGATGGTGCTGGGCTATAGAGATTGTTCATCCTTGGCTACTTCCAGTGTTAAACTATTTAAAAGAAAATCTAGAAAGTTTCTGCTATTGGAATCGATTATTCCCTTCCCATTTATTTGAATTTCCCAGCTTGCACATGTAGATATGAGGAAGGTGATTTAAACTACCTATGATGCAATTTGTTTGAGAATTAGAAGCACCTAGCAGCATTACCTACTTCTACAATACCACTACTAAGATATAACAACATTGAAATTTGCAGAGCTTTTCATTAATTATCGGATTACAATGTAGGAAGCTTTTTTACAGTTTGTACAAGTCTTTGTCATGGTAATGTGGCTGATGGTCTTTGATCCCTTAATGCCAAGAAAAAAACATTCGACATTCTAACTTAACACATAGTAATGTCGCTGATGGTCTTTAATCTCTTAATGCCAAGAAAAAAACATTCGATATTCTAACTTAACACATGGT
>LR736864.1:6898926-6955166 GCA_902654985.2 Oryctes borbonicus | reverse complement strand
ATGGTAATGTGGCTGATGGTCTTTGATCCCTTAATGCCAAGAAAAAACATTCGATATTCTAACTTAACACACAAAGAGACACAGATAATCATCAATGGCAAAAACAAATAACTAAATTGAAGTAATATAATCAATAATATTATCAATATAGTATATTTGTTGATTTGATATTATTATTGATATTGGATTAATAAATTCTAATTAATGTTGTTCAATAAGCACCCAAAAGAAGAATTGCAGTGCTAAAAAGAATTTAAAAACACAACAAACAATATCGTAATACTTTCTTTAAACTTGACTCCTAATTTATGAATATAAATAGGTGAATTTGAATCAATTACAATGTCCAATTCAATTACAAGTAGAGAAAGTAAAAGTATACATACGAACATTTTTCTTGTTTTGAAGAGAGTTAATAAATATGCAATGCGGTTATAATTTATATACAAGAAGTCTTACCTGTAATTGAATCATATTCACAAAATATGCGATTACCAAACTTCTCTTCGGATTTAGTCGATTTTTCCCTTTTATTATCTCAAAATCTTAAATTCTTTCACTTCGAACTACTATCACCACCAAATGGTTTGTAAAATGATCGGAGAAATTGGAGATTCTTTATATATGCTTTCTTCGTACATACGGATAAAGATATCCGTATATGGCGAACAGTTGGTTAGAAAAAGAACAAAGTAGGTTACCGGTTCTACGCGGCTAGTGCGAGAGTTTGAATTTTTCCTCATTGAGGATGTTTTATGGACAGCTAAGAACGATACATGCATTACAGATAGTTTGGAAAGGTAAACGGCGATTGCACAATTGCGATCGATTTAAAATAATCTAATTTTATTTGTTGATAACATCGAAGTATTTGAATTGGTACGTACGTGAGTTAAAATAGTAAAATATCTTCGCGTATTTTGGAAAACGGGATCAAATCTATGAGAACTGTTCAATTAAAAATGAGTTTGGAAACTGTTGGGCAAACAAATTTAACGCATTGGTCCTATTGGTGAACCATTTTCTAACTGCAAACTTTGTCACAGCATCAAAGTTGAACTATCGCCCTTTTAACGTTTGTTTTAATGAGTTAAAAACAAATCAATACTGTGAGTTGGTTTCAAGACTTCTGTCATCATTAAACTAAGATCTAATGCGAAGATAGCTCATTAGACAGAATGAAGATAGAATAAAGCTGCCTTTTAGTATAAAGCTATGTAGCAAGCTTCTGTACCTCCTCCCCTTTCTCGGCAGCTATGCGGATTTCAACCTCCGAGTTTTCTAGTTCGTCCTACTTTCTCTTTCTTGCTCCTTTGGATTTAAACACGTGCTTTACTAATCTTTCCTCTTCCATCCTTGCTACATGCCTTAGCTATTTAAGTTGTACTTACTCTATTGACACAACATGAAGATTCATGTTTTGAATACCGTAATGGCTATCTCAGCCTTAAGACCTTCATGATAAAATTTAAAAACCAGATAGAATTCACCTAACTTTCGAAAAATAAACACATTCTCTTTGAAATTATTCTTTATTTTACATTACACATCAGAAAAATTTAGACCAATTTCGTTCAACTGGTACCCGACGCATCTTCCGTACTATGGATCAATATATCGAGAATGAGAGGCTTGGTACGATTCTCCGACATGCCAGTAAAATGATTCTCGCTCAGAATCAAGCCCTTACCCTCTATGCACAGCGTTCGGCAATCCTCGTTGAGCGTCAAGAGCGGCCCGTAGTACTTGATGCGGGTCCCGTTGGATTGCGTTGAGATTGCCAACGTATAGCTGAATTTGGTGACGATATTCGACGCGATCCAAATGAGGAGGCGTTCCGCTGGAGGATACGCAGGGCAATCACAGTTACCGTCGGTTTCGTTTATGCACGAGTGTTGGGAGAGTAGAAGTCTCGTCGCCATTACTAACAGGACCGGTCTCGCTGGCGTCATGTTGCTGGTTTTATCACAAAGAGTTCTAGAATGAAAGGCAAAGATAGTCTGAGGAGACAATTAACCAATAAGTGCTTTGAACATAAAGTTGTACTGTTGTTATATTCTAATTTCAAGTTTCAAGATTTCTCCGTAAAAATGAGACATTCTACGAACATCCTACTTTTCAAGATGTACTTGAGTATGGTTATAATTACGTGAGACTTTGAACGTGAGTTTGTCACAGTAAAATATGAAAATTTCTCGAAGAAATAGGATTAAGCTAACACCTGTTGCATCACCAAAGTCATAAGCATGACATGCAAGTTCGATTGCTTTTTCCTCTGCAAGCGTTGCCAACATTGGTACCAACGAAAATTATTACAAAACATTATTACACAGAATTTTAAAAAGTTAATATGATTTTATTGCCTAAAGATGGTGACGTTTGGAATTAGATCTAATATACCGCGAATTTCCTCGATATTTAGAATTTTAATAAATTTTATTTGATAATTAGAATAATGTTAATAGGTTTATTATTTAAAAGAGCCATTACCTCGATATTAATGGCTGAATGTCCTGGTGATCCATGATATTAATCAGCACCACGCATAGAATTTCGTTCATTTTCACATCGTCGACATGAAATTCTAACCCATTCCTCGCTTCCAAATGAGTATCGATGAACGCCACGTACTTGTGTTCGTACTTAAAATGAGAGTCCAGGGAAGAGACTGCTATCGTTCTATTACAGTCTTTATGCGGACAGTGCAAAGGCCTAGAACAACCTATGAAATATACACGATCCCATATGGGATAAATGAGGATCTATCAAACAAAGCGCAATAAATCTATCTTAATGAATTTTACTTTACATATTTCATGTAACATGCTCTTTCATCGGAGTTATTATTGAGACGAGCCATGGTATTGGAGGCTTTTAGTGAACCTTAATCCCTTTTCTATCCTAACCTTTACCTTAACCTAATCCTAATCTTTAGGATCTTTTTTTGTTCAATCTAGTGGATAATAGCAACATAATTACATAGAATGTGTTCTGCCATCTGTAGGTCTTCTTGGCATAAACGACAGAATGAATGTTCAGCTTTTCCTAGACTGTTAGTGGTAGTTTGGGGTTCCCTAGGCTGCCAATAAGCCTACAAGTAACCTAAGATCCTCTTTGCGAAAAGATATCGCTACTATTATTGTCTTTGTTAAGCCTGATATGAACGCTTTTGTTTGATATACTCTATCAAAGCGGAATATTTTGGCAGTTTAGATCGATAAAAACCATCTTCACTGCTTCTTGGTTTGGAGTTCTTTTTGGCATGCAAATTTAAAGCGTACATATCTGCTTGAAGGATACTGGTTTGAAGCCATATAGATACTTTTGAGTAGCGGCTAGCTTCACTAACGCTCACAGCTGTTAATGGTGCTGCTGCTTCGCTGTTGTTTTTGGACACCAAGTGAATGAGCTATAAATGATCATGGGTAAGATTGTTCCTGAATATAGCTATAAGATCATTTGAAGCTTGAAACTTCAGGATAGTTGAAAACGTTATATTGTGCTTAACTAATTATTAGGACAAGCGATATAAATAGCCACATTCTTGCGTCTCCTCTTCTTTTTGGCAAACGATTTTAATCTCAGAACGTAAGAGGAGAAAAGTTTGCCATATTATTGGATTTATAGCGTTTCGATAGTTTGAATCATTCTAATCTTGCCAATAAATGTGTCTAGTATCCACGATAAATGTTAAATAAATAAATTACACACTAACCTTAAACCGTGTCAGAAAAGAATTTATTGCGTTTTGTTTGATCGCCCTTTTAATGGCAAACCCTTTTACCTTTTCGATAATGACAACAAACTCGTAGCACTCAATTGGAAGTTAGGCATAATGTTAGCGTTGTTGTTCTTCTTATACTCTTCGCGTTCCATATACAAACTCGGTTGCGGGAACATCTTGCTTGTTATCCTGATCGGTTCGCCGGGATCCTCAAGTAAATGGGGTCTGTTCTCAATCCACGCTTTGCAGGTCTTATGAGGGCATCTCTGCTCTTTACCTAGAAGACGTCATGATACTAAATTCAACCTAGTCGATTGAGAAACCTCCCAATTACGGGGAGAGAAACTTTCTTTGAACCGTACCTCTATAGTACTCCTGTTTGAAACAGGGCTTGCAGAAGAAATGCCCTTGGTAGCACGCGTATAGCGAATGTATATCATACTGCTGATTACAGATTTCGCAATAGTAGGAATCGACCTCGAAATCTGTCATTTTTCATCGAGTACCCGTCGAAAGACGCCGTGAACAGTTTATATAATCTTATAACACGCAATAATTTAGACTGACGACCATCATGAATTGTCAATTTGACGAATTCATTGGACGGACTTCAAATTAAACCGATTAGAGTTAACTGAGATTTGGGAATAAAAGCGTCAGATGCCAAAAATAGATTGGTTAGAAGCAAAAGACAAAACCGAAAAAAGGAAACCTACGTTGATGATATGAAAACTGATATTATCCAATAATTTCCTTAGATCGAAAATAACTTACCCAATTTCTTCATCAAAGAGAACGAATACGTATTATCTGAATCGTAACTATCATCAATGAAAATCCACCTTTGATAACTCATTAATTTTATAATAAATGCAGTGAGCAAAATTGGACCAAACTGGAACAAAATTTGATTAATTTTTGACAGTTACAGATACGTCATACTGATTGAGAATTGAATCATTGAGTAGCATTCAACCAGCTAGCAATTCATCATTGATCAAATTATGGAGTGTGTCAAGAAAATTACGAATATGTCCTAAAATTTCTACCCTTGTTTAGCAGCAAACAAAGTAAGCTCCTTTGCTGAAAATAATTTTATTGGTACAAGCCCATTACGTGGTATTTAAATTATATCCAAAATGATTGGATGTGTTGCTACCATACGAAAGTTGACATCTTCAGATAAGCCAGATCGCCCGCGGTAAACAATTGAGGGACATCGAGAAACAGAAAATTATGAATTTAAGAGGGTGTGAAGAAACGCGAAAGCAATACCTAAAATGTGGTAAAAAGTAAGAGATTAAAAATTAAGGTAAAATGAAACGATCCGGATGACCTACAAGACTTTATTTTACCACCAAGCACACAGTTTTAAGAGAAAATTCTCAGTTACTGGAGCACTATTATCACAAATAGTGGGTAGATTAATCTTAAACTGTGATTCTAGTTTAATAAGGAATTGGGCAGCACCTTAAATACCACCAATTTTCAAGAAAACCAGCGTTGAATGAACGCGAAAAGAATCAAGTTGATCCCACTATTCAAATACAAAGAAACCTTGAGTATTTAATTTATTTAATTTTTTTTAATTAAGAGTCTCATTACAATATTTCTTGTTGTTAATTTTGCCCTGTAAATTCTATTGGGCAATAACCTACAACAATAATTATTATTATTACTTGCGTTAGTTTATTAACTGCTAAGATATTGATACATTGTTTGTTAAATTGCTCTAATTTAAAGAAGTTGAAAATTTAATTAATTATTTTATTTAATAACGGTATTCAAGTCAGGAGACTCATCAATAAAATAAGAAATACCGTAAATTAATTCTGACCAAAGTATGTTAGGCAACTGATTATTAGACTGCGTCAAATAGATTGCATACCAACTTTAATTTGCAGAAATGAAAAAGATGAATTTATTTTTATTACATTTTATTTAAAATTTTTTTCTTATATTTACATTCTGAACTACTTTATCTAGAATAAAAGTAATAAATAAATGGCAACCGAAATATTATATCTTATTTATAATACTTTAACTACTGCTTCGGGATACTTTTCATAATTTGGACCTCTGGATAGTTACACCTGATTAATTAACGTTACTGCCAAAAGTAACAGGCACTCTGAAATTATTTGGAAAATATGGCCTCCAATAACTTCTTTGATTATCCAGTAAGGGATTAGGATTTTCCAAGTGTGTGCTGATATAATTCGGTACATTATACGGAAATTGTTCATTTAATTCCGGTGAATTGCTCGGATTGACTGTGGCTTCAATACGTTTAGATGGTCTTGGTGGTATATTGGAGGAAAAATCAAAAAGCGTATTTTCAGGCACGCCCAATTGCACTGGTTTTAAATTCCCTCTTGGCACTAATTTAACCGAAGCCCTAATGTGAGGTAAAAAAAATTTATTAAATTGACTTTTCCAGTGATTATAATTTTGTATTACCTGTAACCATTTTCATCAGCGATGTAATTAACTTCCTGTACATTCCCGTTAGGCATCAAGTAACCATAACTTCCCGTTATTGATCCGTTAGAATGTTTCTCCTCATTTCTATACTGTACGTTGCTAGTTTGGGGATCTTCTACCTCGTAACCAAAAGCGTATGTCCCAGCTCCATTTGGTTCTCTGTAATTGTAATTGTTCCATTCGACTTCGCTGAGTCTCAAATTCTTGGAAGTAGTTATAACAGCTCCGTAAATGGTGGATGTTTGGATTAAGAAGGTTATGGCCTGAAATATTAACAATTATAATGACTTCCAGCTAGTAGTAATTTAAATTTGTCTGTTTTTTTTTTAATTTTTTTCTCGGTAATCGGTAAAAATTTCAATGTTTTTTTCCTTTAAGTTAAATAAAGAAAACAAAAAACTTCTTTTCCTTTGATTTACTTCGTTAAGCAATTTAAAGCACTGCCAATTCCGTTCTGTATTATTTGTAATTTTCCCTCCTTCCTTCATTATTCTCTCGAAATGCTGTAATTTCTGTTTATTTGCTTTTCCTTCCTCGTATTTAATACATACTTAATTTGGTTTTACACGTATCTTAATTAACTTTTCTTGAAAAGTCATATATAACGCAAAACTAAATAAGTGTAAAAACGTATGAACAAACGTCTGACATTAACATATTAACGTCATTTAAAAAGAGAGAAACGGAAAAAACAGAAATCACAACATTTCGAGAGGATAATTAAGGAATGGAAAAACGAAAAGGAAAAATTACGAATAATACAATATGATGGCGGTCCGAGATTGGCAGTGCTTGAAAATGTCGACGAAGATGTACGACGAACTAAATCAAAGGAAAAGAAGTTCTTTTGTTTTCCTTATTTAAAGACCGAAAACACACAAAAAAGAAACACTGAAAACTAATTATAATTAATTTCGGTGATAAAAAGTTTAATATTTGGAAGTACTTCCCTTGGAACAGATGTTTGGCAAAATTTCTCGAAAGCAATGATTTGGCTGGAGAAAGGTATCAATTTTCTCGACGTGACCCTTTTTTTTGAGTCTATCTAATTGAAAGTACAGATTAAAATTACTAAACATGTTCCTGAATATGTTTTTACGTATTTTTACAGCCAGCTTTCACAGTTCCAAATAAATATTTGGTTACATGATATTTATGAAATTTTATGCAAACATCCAAAGACTACAGCCAGCATTCCTTTTTAAATTTGAACGACTGTTGTTTAATGATTTTGAAACATAAATTGCAGGTTTGTCTTCTTGCAGCAATACCGATCCACAGATATTGTTACTTCCTTTTCAATCTAATAATGGGGACTGTCCCTATAAGTTTTTTAATTTGTTAAAAGTATTTTTTCGTGTTGATTGTACCTTAAAAATTTACGTTTTTTTTTTTTTTTTTTCAAATGAATAATTAGAAATAATTTAGATAGGAAAATATAAATATTCATAATCGCATTTTTCTCATTTTTTGTGTTCCCTAACGTTACATCGAAGAATCTAATTTTTTTACATGTTGTAACAAATAAAGAACGTGGGCGTTAATTTTTCAATTCAATTCAAATTCTGCAATAAAATTTTATTATTATTACTTATTTACTCCAGCAACGGCGATCCTTATCTTATAAATATTCCATTTCTGTGTTGTATGTAAGGATGTAGGGTTATCTTGTAGTTGACGTTGTAATAAAATTTTATTAACAATTTACTGGTAACATTTTTTTTTCAAACAGAAGCTTAAAGAAAAAGGTTCTAGTCGGAAAGCATCGCTTTAATATTCATGTAAAAAAAAACACGCATGCTGGAATTCATAAATCTATCAATCTACTTGACATTTCTCGAAAATTATTTATAAGCTTGACGATGACGCTTTAGTCAACCTCTAAATTTGGGAAAGAAACCGCATTATATATCACTGATAAAATAATCGTGTTGTAGTACATCAACGGTTAATTAAATGAGATATTTCCGTCGCTTTGGAAACCGCAAAAAATGCAAATACGCTTGAGTATTTCCTAGCTTACCGTGAGTATCTTTATTATTAGCTGGCATGTAAATTTGTTTAGGCTGATAGTTAAGGAGCTGGTGGCAATTTAGGTATATGATTTCATCGTCGCTGATATGTAACGTAGTTCACATCTACGTGGTTTAGAAGAAATGAGAGCTGAATTTGGGTAGCGCTGATTTTTTTAATGCATGTGGAAATCGCAAAATAACGTTTTTTATATTTCTAACATCAAAAATTGAAGGAACTCCCGCAATATCTTTCGTTCCCTATTACAGGCCTTTAGAAGATGAATTTCCGGCTGAGAAAATGGTTGAAACAAGAAGGTAAACAACGTTTTTTAAAAGTTTTAAAAGAATTTCAATTAAAAGTCCATCCATAAGAGTCCCTTGTAAAATTTTGATGAAGATAACACCTTTTAATCCTCACATTTACTGTATCAGGAAATTCTTTGTGTAGTAAATTGCCTTGTAAAAATTAGAGAGAAGTAACGTTTCTTGCCTTTGATAATAGCATTTTAATAATCAACGCGACCTGTCTGACTAAGTAGGAACAATGTCTAACACTTGCATTAATTTATTTTTAAAGTTGGGCTAATTTAATACAACAACAAAGCAGACTTGGAGTGACGGAAACCCCCATGAAACCACAATAAAAAACTACCAATATTTGTTTTCTTTGAACGTGTGAGCATTCGTGACCTATGATTTTTTAATCGGACCATCTTAAGTGGTAAACAAATCGTTTGCCCGGCGAGGTCCATCGAAATTTTTAATTATTAGATGTATCGTTTTTTTTAATTAGCATGAGATATTTTATTAGATAAGCGGATTGACTGCGGTGGACCTAGTGCATTTTACTTTTTTGAATTCATGAAAAATGACGTATATGCCTTAGAGGTAAATAATAAACAGAATTTTAGAAGCTGCTGATAAGTTTCTAAATATTTCAGAGGTTTCGTCAATCAATAATCAATAATCGATCAGAAGATTGGAATTGTGTACATAACAAAATGGCGGCCAATTTCAAAACCTTCTTTAATAATTTATTGATATTATAGTTTATAGTTTATAAACCATCAAAATTTGAATCCATGATTAGTACTATGCATTCCCCTTTTTTTTATTATCACCTTATATATTCCCTATAAAAAAAATCCCCATGTTATCCTCGCATACTGTACATATCCATTCTTGTTGTGTCATTGGCACGAGAATTTTTTAGCCATATAATCCTTTCCGTTCCTTTCAACACATTTTATTACAAATTCACATTATTCACCTCTTCTAAGAATGTTTTATTTTGGCTGGAAAATCATAAAATCTCTTATATTATGTATACCTACGTGATATAAATAACAATGAATTTTAAATATGTAAGTATATATTCATCCTCCTTTGATGTTGGGTAATATAAAACCGCCTATTTCATCGTAAAAAGCGAATTTGTTAGGTTGCCTAAGAGGCGTACCCTTTTCTTGTTAAGGTCAGTTACTGTTTTGTTATGTTATTATATATTCTTCTTAACATCTAACGTTCAAGGAAAATTGTATTAATAACAACCTCGCGTAAACATCATGCATGGCTATTTACCATGGCTATTTACCATTTACGTAACAGCAGCTAAAATGCGCCTATTCAAATAAACTTGATTTATACTTGCTCCATTTTATTTCCTTTGAAAATAGAAGTAAGAAGTTTTATCTGATTTTCTACAAGGACGTTGTCTAGAATTTGAAAGATGTTGTGATTATAACATCTAAGAATCATTCATTATGTTTTATTGCTATACTGACTGATTAATTTTTAACCCTCACTATGGCGATCTCGCTTATTGTTGGAGCTAGAGGATAGTTTCAAATTTGGCAAAGTTGCTAAAGCTTGTATTTGCTATAAACTCGAAGACAAACGAAATTTTTATTAGGTATACAGAAATCACAGACATGGCGAGAGTAATGTTGATGAATGTTGTTATTAATTGAGAGAGATTATTTCTATCTTTGTGTATGTAATGAGTTGCCTCTAAAATGAATAAAGGTGGAGCCATTAGCATTTTTAGTGGCATAAATATCGGTTTACACATTTAGGTCTGCGAGAGTTCTAACAATTCGTTTCTGTGCTAGAAAGACGATTTTCGCTGAAGGGAATGAAGCCCAAAGTAAAATTCCCCTATGTCAATTTTAACTGTATTTCTACGTGATATACGCTTAATAATCTATTACCACTTAAAGCATATTGAAGACTTCTAAAGAGAGACGCTTTAGTACGAAAAATGTTACTAAGTTTCGATTCTGTATTATCATCTTCAACTTTCATGTTTCTTATAGGCATCATGTTGGATCTTGACACATCAGAAAGAATCTTTGTTCTAAATTTAATTGTCTATAACATATATTGGCAGAAGTCTTCGATATCATGTTTTAGTTGCCGAAAGCGGAAAAGAAGTTAAATAAGGTAACCCTGAAATTTCATACTGTGAAACATTTCAATTATCATTCATTAGTATTAGAAGAAATGTCGTACAGCAAGGAAGGAAAACGGATATGTTAAGCAATGTTATTCACCGTATCGAAATACAACAATGGCGAATACGAAGTATCCAGAAAGACAACAACCACATCGTATCGTTTTTCTAGATCTCGATAGAAACCTGGTCGAGAATAGATAGTTTGACGAACCGTGTAATGTTTATGATAACAGGTAAAAGGTAAATCAAAGGTGTTTTCTAGTTGTTGCTCAATATTTAAGAAAATATTTGAATTAGGAAATTGATGATTTAAAATCAATTTCTTTTAAGCAAAAATTGCCTATTTCTTATAGTTTTTAAAATCAGAAACTTACACCTTTTTGCTGAGTAATCCGCGATGCCACTAACATATTATCAAATGTGCGTTGATAAGTTTAACTATTACGGAAGTGTTCAATTCCTTAATAAACATGGAAGTAGTTTAAAACATTTATTTCAAGCCAGAACCGTTAATATAAAAGATTTAAAGCTTTCAAAATAAACATATGCGAGAACAACTCATTGAAGAAGCTGTTCAAATTAAGCAATCATATTACAACAGAATTATTTTTCAACAAAAAAATTTGATCACTTTATCAACATTTTAAACAAGCCGTTTATGATTTCATTTAAGTAATCCAGCATTCACCCAGCGCAAAAATATTCTTAAAGATTAAAACATCGCAATTCATTAAGCTATGGATATTTGAGCTATATTTTTTAGAACAGTTATTAATAAATTCGTTTTGAACTATTTTTACCCCGATTATAATAAGCTCCAATCTAAAAACAAAAGTTAGTACTTCAGTTTCAATCCTTCCTGTCCTAGTATTCCTTACAACAGTAAAATTTCAAGGAATCTAATAGCACAATAACACAATATTGCTTTACATACATAAAGTCTCCAGAATGTACAAACATTCCCAAATTGGAAGGAATTTTTGGAGGATACCAGGATGTTTTTTTTTTTGCAGCTTTAATAAATTGTAAATACTCAAAATAATTGCTTCATGATTAAGAAAAAGAAATCAAATTAAATTTTAAACGTAGAAAACCTATATAGAAAATTTCAAAAACATACAACTACAAGGCATTCAATCCAAAACAAAATTTTCAATTCCCAAAATAAAATAAAATAAAAATACTAAAATTAGTACTACATTTCCCTTACCGCACAAAATATAAGAACACGACACATTGCTTGTTCTCAAGTCAAGTTCACAGTCACAATGGGCTTCTTTCTCAGCTAATAGATTCACTGGAAATCACGGTAGCGTATCTTTGCAGTGTTCCTTACGCAAAATTCTACAGAAAGGTCAATTATTCACTTGTTTTAATTTATATACCTAGATACAAGATGGGCGACTCCTACCAGAACGTCGCACAAGATCTCTCAGAGGTCAGGGTTCTTCTACATACGTCCTCACCATCATTATTTACGGGATACAATACGATCTAACACAATTGAACTTTATTTTAGGTATAGTTGTGAATCAGATGGATAATTTTGCAATGAAATTTTTGCGATTTTCTTTGTCTAAAGCTAATTAAATCTTTCACTGCGCTTATAAAACTTAGACACGAATTTTGACCCTCTCTGTATATCCATCTATAGATATCGAGTGGTTAGCATTGCGAGAAGACAGTGAAATAGAAAGAAAAACGGATGTAACCTTAATTGTTTTACGTGGGAATATTCAGGAAAAAATCCTATAAAATCTTAAGCATGCTGTGTACTGTGTTTTTTTATAATAATTGCTTCGATGTAATTGGGATTAAGAAGGCTGTAATTAATTATTGTTTCCATTATAAGCTGCTAGAATTGTTTACTAATAGCAAATGGGATGTAAATGATTTCAATAGAAATCGTTTTACATACTAAAACTTATTAACATTTCTTAATAATATACAAGAGGTTCGAATCTCCGCGGGTTCGGAATGAAGGCAGATGTTTAAAAATAGTTTTCTCTCGATATGAGGTCCAATTCAGGGTGTGGTTTAAAATGATATTAATATATACAGCGTGTCTCATATTTATATTGAGATATACAGGTTGTTTCGTACCTTGGCAGCTACCCAAAGTTATGTTTTTTGTTATGGATAATTTGTCTTTCATGATTATACCGGAAATTAATGTCACCTTGCTTATTTTAAATAGAATATCCTGTATATTTATTCTTTTCCTTATAACACAGTATTCTGTTAAGATCTCCCTATGCCTGTCTTTGACCCTTTTTGAAAAAAAAGGATTTGAATGAATTTTGACATGTTAGTAACCGCTGAATGGAAAACCAATAACTGAGAAAATATTTAAGTTACGAGATCGAATCTTTCCAGTTGTGCAGTCAGTACGTTGTATTAATGTACAAAGTTAAAAAAAAAATTAAAATTAATAATACAGGACGATACAAAAGATTATTGACTTGTACTAACCAAAAAGGCGCGATAACTCACTTATTTTAAATGGATTACATTTATTTACATTATCAGCGCATGTGACTTTTCTAAGTATTTTCTACGAGTTAATTAACACTCCCTACAACAATCTCTACTAGTTTATTAGTTCCTTTTAACTTTTCGTGCGAAGCTTCAATTGAATAGGTAGGTTTATTGGAATCACCCGAAGTGCACAGTGTATTAACGACTGTTTAAAAGCTAGAAAAGGGGTTGTAACATTGCATGCTACTAATATGGATGATGGTTCAAACCTCATAGAAGGCTACAATGTTTTCGTAAATTCTCATGCAATTACGTTCCGTGTGTCCTTCTTCTAAAGAAGTCGTAGCTGGCAGTAAAAAAAGTTTTGTCAATGTACGAAATTACAAAAAAATTACAAACACATTCCTTTATTCTCGTCTTTCCAACTTTATAATTACACCATTTGCAGGCCTTAATATTATATCAGCACTAATTTTGACATTTTCCATAGTTTCCATTGATGTCATTTTATATCTATTAACAATAGAAGCCAGAATGGTTTTCTCTTCGTACATAGCAAATTTTTGTCCTGAAAAAAAAATAAATTCATCTAAATTTAATCAAGATCTCTGAAAATTATAATCATCCACTTTAGTAAAGCTATTCCATTTCATTCTAAAATCAATCTGACGAATATAGAACCAAACGCCTACCTATACAATTTCTAGGCCCCGCACTGAAAGGTAAATAAGCAAAAGGATGCCTTTTGGCAGAGTTCTCAGGTAAAAACCTCTCAGGATCGAAGACCTCGGGGTTTGGATAGTGTTCAGGATCTCTATGGACACCATAAATATGCAAGATAGCTTGCACACCTGATGGAATGGTATATTCATCTGCAGGAGGCATCAAAAAGTAATTTATAACCTCTTCAAGATACAAAAGGTTCTACCTATTTGTATTCGTTGCATAGTCGTTCTCATAATAAACGGTACACTTGGATAGAGCCTAAGGGCTTCCTTAATCACACATTCCAAATATTTTAATTCGTTCAGCTCCGCTATGGACGTCGGAATTGATTTGTCACGTAACACGTTTCTGACTTCTTCAAAAACTCGTTCCTAGAAACGTAAAACAGAGGTAAACCAAGTAATTACGATGCGAGATATTATTTCATAGCAATTACTTGAATATCCGGATGGTTTCCCAATAAAAGTAAAGTCCAACTCATACTAGCTGTTGTCGTATCATGCCCCTAAACGAATAAAATACATAAATTCCAGCATATCAACAATTTACTGCAAGAAACCTACTTCGAACATGAAAGTATCAACTTCCTCTCGTATATCTGTGTCGCTCAATACTCTCCCACTATCCGAAGCTTCTAGCAGGAGATCTAGGAATGATTGGCGCTTCTTAACGCTTAGTATATCATCGTTTTCAGTTGTGTCTTCATAGTAATCATTTTCTTGCTTCCCTTTTAAAAGCTTTTTTCGATCGGCAATGACTTTCTTGGAAAATCCATGGAGGATTTTCAAATTCTCTCGATATCTACGACCGACGGGTAATATATGGAAGAGAAAACCTGGAACGTACGGTCGTATTGCCCTCCAAAGAAACAGCGCGCTGATACTGTAAAGAAAATTTGTTTATTTTTAAAAGGAATAGTTTACATTGACGCCTTGTTACTCATAAACGGATTTTATATATTCATTTTCTTCGCTGGACATGGCGTTTACGTTGACACCCATTGCTGTTTCTGAAAAATGAAATTTCTGCTAACGTAGATCAGATTTTTTGGAAAAGCGACGTACCACATATAATATCCAAAGCGCAATGTGTTATATCCTGGTAGATATTGCAAACGCTTCCGTTAGCTTTAATATCCAGAATATCGAGAAGCATTTCCGTCTTTTCCACGAAGACATTCATGAAATTCTCCAATATTTTGAAATGGAACGTTGGTGTGATCAATTTTCTATGCTGATGCCATCTAGCTCCTATACAAAATTATCCCTTCACTGTACACATGCATAGAGGGCGTACTTTAAGACTTTACCTGTGCTGGTTAGCAAACCTTCGCCCAACCAAGGTCTTAAGAATTCGTATTGCGGACCCTTCATGATGTGAACTGAGTTGTTCATAATTACCTGTTGAAACAAACATCATTATTGAAATATTTTTATAAAAGCAACATCTTAAGGTACTGACCTCGAGATGATCCGGTGTCGTAAGATGCACTTCCGGTAGTGAGCCGTTCCATGTACGAAATATCGGTCGATGTTTATTGAGATTGTCGATAAACTTCTTAAACAGCTCTAGAAAATGTAGATTAAAATCAATTAAAGCATCTTAAAAAAAAAGAAAATTAATATTTTATTAATTTCAAATAAGGATAAGGCTTGCTTAGTCGCTTTCTCAAAACGACCCTAACACCCAAAAATAATTTTGACAAAAAAGAATATTTTCTACTAGTTTCTTCGGTGAACTTTTCCGATCGTAGCTGATGCAATCAGATTGAAATTTGGCTGCCCAATTAATTTGCGTAAACGTATTCAATTTTTTTCATTTTTATAATAACATTAACATAGACTATTTAACGACAACTGAGCAGCCAGCTTGGCTAAAATTTTCAAAAGTATCTTCCAACGCAGGCGCAATTATATTACTGGAATATTTTTTACGCCATCTTCGTGTTAAGACTTTTCAGACTACCGTCGCATACGGTTTCTCTATTTTCTATATCCGACAACTGTTTTGTTATTTTGCAAATAAGATTCATATAAAATCAAAAGATTAACATATTTTTCTACACAAAAAAGGACAACAATAACAATTAGGAATAATTTTTAAAATTTACAACAAATACTGAAACAAAAAAACGATACAATTAAATTTATCCACGCAAGAGAGCAAACGGAAACCTTGGAAACATAACTCGTTAATATTATCTCGGAAGTTTCCGTTAGCGGATGTATGATGTACACTGCCGTTCAGAGAAGTTCGGTCGGTTGGTAAAAAACATGAAAAGATTACAGAAACAAACGAAACTAAAAACAAAATGCAATTTTATTGTATGTACAGGTAAAAAAGACAAAAATAAACAAATAAAAAGTTATTCTGGCCTAATATAACATACTGAACATTATTTTTTTTTTTCATCGAAAAAACCTCCTTTGATGTTAATCACCGCTCGAACTATTCTGGGCATTCTTTCGATAAGTTTTGTTGAAACGGATTGTGGAATATTAATCCCCATTCATGTTACAGAATATTCCGTAATTGTTCTTGTGAAGTTTTGCATATTTTTGGGATCCTCCTGTCCAGTTCATCCCACAACAACTCTATAGGGTTCAAATCTGGGGTTTGTGGGGGCCATGTCATTACTTTCATGGTGTGCTGTACTTCTTACTCCTTTAGATAGTTCTTACACACTAACGTAGAGTTTTTTGGATCGTTCTCATGCATGAATGTAAAGTTACGGCCTATTATACGCAATCCTGATGTCACTGCATGATTCTGGAGTATTGCAAAATAATTTTCCTTCCTCATTACACCCTGCACTCTGCATAAATCTGCCATCCCAGCGAAGGAGAAACATCCCCGCACTAACACAGAACTACGCCCTTACTTCACTGTAGGCACAATGCAGTTCGGGATCACTTTTCGGTTTCAGATCTTCGGACATAAACTCGTCGATTTTGCCCAAAAACCTCAAACTTTGACTCGTCACTCCAAAGCACGTGTTTCCGATCATCTTACGACCAATCTAGATGAGAACGGGCCCACTGTAGCCGTTTTGCTCTGTTGCCCCGACGTAATAAGGGTTTTCGAATGGCAATGCGTCCATGAAGGTCCGCTTGTTGAAGTCGACGTTTTACCGTACTCGCCGAAACTTGTTCTTCACGGCCGCGATTGACTTCGGCTGCTATTTATTATTATTTATTCCTAGATGCTCCAGGACGAACACGATTTTCTATAGTTCCAGTTGTCCGATATCGCTTTATGATGTCATTTACTGTTGAACTTCTCATATTTATTTTTTCAGCAATTTGTCGCCCCGAATTCCTTCTTCAAACAGCGTAATAATGCGTGAACGTTTTTCTACACTGGTAGGCTTCCCACGTGCCATTTTGAGGTAAATTTTCTTAAAACTTTCGCGCAAAAACGACAGATGCACACCAACACACGTTCAACAGTAAAATGAAGCAAATTTATATCTTTACGCCTGCGATAAATAAACAAGAATGATACTGCGGTATATTTCCTAAATGTATTGTTCGTTAATAATCCCCAAACGGCCCGTTTCAAAAGATCGGTACTTCCGAGAAATTCTTGGAATGATAATGAAAGGGACTTTATTGTGGTTGTCGCAATATTTCTACTTTACATAATAATTTATGGCTTTAATCCCTTAGAAAAGAGTGTGTCCTTAATATTTTTCTAATTTTATGTATTAATAATTGTATACAATGTGATACAATAGATTTTTATTGTATGACCGAACTTCACTGAACGGCAGTGTACCTATTATAGTATCTGAACCAGTGCGCAACTTTAAATTACGTCTATAAGCAATAATATTCATATGCATTTGATTTATTGAGTCATTAATTGTAACAAATTCTTAGTGATAAGTTAAAGCCGTTTATGATATTAATTATTTCATATTTTAGTTTTAACAAATCACACAATCTCTTTTACCTTCTCTAGGAACTCCGATAAAAATATAATCAGTGCCTACGATAGGGTACCTTGGATCTCCAGGCAGCTTTTCCATGTAGTAATAGACATTTCTCCTCCATTTGTAATACGAAGCAATATACCATACCACAATCGCCAACACAGCCGCTAAATAGTACATCTCAGTACTATATGCGTGAATCAATGGAAACATGACATTTTCTTGATAATTTTTGTTTGTTTGCGGTGACCCGCGCATGTAATGATAAATATAATTACTCTATCCACTGTGCCTTATGAATAAAATATGCTACATCATAGTGTCGAGATTACTACGTACGTACATATATTTGGTATATATAGAACCAGCGCACTGCAAACATCCACATAATGTCAACAATACGTAGATACGCGTATCGTAGAGTTACTATTAGCAAAATGTAATCCGATCTAATTATTCAATTTATAATACGAGATCTGGTACATTTACACTTACAGTACCGCGCATATATTATGATCCGCTATACAGACAGATAATGGTGGAAACAATGAGAAGTTAAATAAATAAACTATTGTAAAATACGAGGACTGCAGTTTGTTAAAAAGTATCTAACTGTTACAATTTTGTTTAAAGAAAAAGACATCAAGAAAACTGCTAAAAGTAAAAGGAGTCATCCGGTTCGCCAAATAGATAAGCCAGGCAAAATGTCAAGCCTATACACGAAGATAGCGTTAAAACTATTCCGGTAATAGCCTAGCCCTAGATCGATACATCTGATCAAAGTCGTCTAAACAATCCGCAACATTCAAATGAAACAGTCTCGTAATATTGAATGAACAACTCAAACATTTTAATTTGTTGATATCAGCCTTAAGTATAATACGTTAAATCAAACGATACAGAATAGATAAAGAACACAAAAGTATCGGCAACCTTCGCACCAAAGAAGTTTAATTAATTAATCCGGGACTGCCGTTTCGAGGATACGAATGATACGCATCCTCGAAACGGCCGTCCCGGATTAATTAATTAAACTTGTGTAGTGCGGAGGTTGCCGATACTTTTGTGTTGTTTACCATACTACGTCACTATCCTTCATATATCATTATTGATGTAGAATAGAGTTTATATTTATATAGTTTCTCCGATCAAATATTATTGTTGATTTAACGTAAATTGGTTTTAATTCAACAATTACATATGTACAACTTTCATTTAAATTTCGATTTTAGTTTATTCAACCAATCAAGTAATCAACTAAATAAAGGCTTACATTAATACATATAACTCTTTCCTGGTTCATTCGACAGCTTATTTTTCTTAATGCGTCCACTATACGGAAAGTACTCTGTATTGTTTGTTGTAGTATTTTCTAAGGTTTGTAATTTGTAAATTCAAAAAAAATAATTTTGGCCAGAAAAATTTCGTTTTATAACTTTTACATAGTACTGTACATATAAATGTAATCTCAAGTAAGCTGTTACAAGTTGATTAAATGGCAAAACAATAATGGCGTAATTGCATACGTAAACGAAATTCTTCATAATTGTATTATTTTCTTATCAAGGGATCTTGGCGACACAGGTATATTGTTGTTATTATTGTAACACCATACGCAAGCAAAAATGTATGTTGAAGACATAAAAGCAGACTTAGGAAGTTCAGTAGCAAAAATACTATGCTAGGGGAGATCGGTAAATACCGGACCCTGGCAAAAAAGAAACCACTTTTGTGTGTAAAATTCATTTTATTTTCAACATATTCTCCTTTGAGGACGATACCCTTAATCCTACGTTTTTCTATCTCTTGTATCCCGTTAAAAACAGAAGACATCAGAAAATGCCTAGAAACAATAACCAAAAAAAAAATAATGTTAAAAAAAGCTCCCTCGTGCTATTGATGGTATCATTTACGACAAGTAGAGAAAAAAATACGCTACTAATAAAAGGAATCTTCATAAGTGCATGAAACATCGAACTAATTTTGGATCCTCATCCTTTGCATCAGTTGGTGTTCAAAGTTTCCTGCCGAGAAATTGCTGTTGGGTGCCACTGATGGTAAGAAAATTACGTAGGATGTTCTTCGCTATCTCTAGATCTCTATACCGACAGAGCTGGTCTCCATCTTGCCCTAGTTTCTCAAAATTGTATCTTGTTGCTGTCAATTATTTTATCGATTTTCTTCCAGAAGCAGGAAAAGGAAAATATTTACGCTGTCAATTGTGAAGTTGATAAAAATGGCCTGACCTAACTTTATTCTTAGGTGTTCTTCCATTATAATATGTTTTAATTTCTCTTTAACTTTTAATATTAATTTCAAGTTATTTCTCTCGAACTAGAATAATCAGCAAAGGTAATAGCGTTAGAAATTAATGAGCAGAAAGATTTAGAAGTTTTGGCTAGGAAAGGTATTGACACACAAACAAATGAAGGAAAGCTGCATAAATTTGGGGAAGCTGAGTGTTTTATAGAATTGGATGTAAGGACATATACAGATTAAACATAAAAGAAAGAGCGATTAATGGCAAGTAATCAATATGTATTTGTGCTGAAGAAATTGCCCAATAACAAAATATCAAAAACATTACAGTTAAAGATCTATAAAACAATTATACGACCAATTATAACATTCGACTGCGAAAACCCAAATATGTTAGGGGTGGAAACTGCTAAAAAGAATTATCAGGATTATCCAGGTGTTTAATACGCAAAGTACGATTATTCCACGATCAATTTGTGGGATTTAAAATAAATTTAGCTACACTGACAAATATAGGTAGCGTGAAAATTCAATTACTGGCAAGACAATGAACCTAGCCGAAAGAAAAGATGTTACTAACCCTAAAATAGCAGTGGAAAATAGGAAAGAATAATATAAATTCATTCATTTTAAAAATTAAGCAATTAAGCTCCTTGTTACTCAAATCCATATCAAAACTAAACAGAACATAAAGAAAAGAATGTTTGGAATTATTCTTTTAAGAATTTACCACATTTGAGAATGTATTAATTAACGTTATTTTTTATCAATTCTAAATAATTTTTCCCTGTACAAGTGCATAATTTGGAAAATTTTACATAAAATTGAACCTTCTAAATTCTTTTTCAAAACCAGCAGGACATGACATGAAAACTCAAACTTCTGCAGTACTGTATTATAAGTTTATGACAACATATATAAATGTTAGAAAAATTAATTTAAATTGGATCCTTTTTATTTCACTCATTCTCTCCTTTCTAGCTTCACAAGAACACCATTATGCGGTTTTAAAATCAGGTCAGTACTTAATTTCGCTTCTCTCATCGACTCTATGGCGGTCAGCTTGTATCTATTGATAATCGATGCTACTACAGTCTTTTCTTCGTACATTGCGAATTTTTGCCCTAAAAGGAAAACGAAAATCAAAAATTCAAAAACATTTTTTTAAAAACTAGATATACCTATGCAATTCCTTGGTCCTGCGCTAAACGGAACATAAGCATATGGATGCCTACCGATGCAATTCTCCGGTAAGAATCTATCCGGATCGAAGACATGCGGTTTCGGAAAATGATCCGGACTCCTTTGGACCATATGCAAATGTAGGACAGCTTGCGTACCAGGAGGTAACTTATATCCATCTGCTCTTAGGAAAAGGATTTGAAAAAGTTTTGCTTAAATTTGTGAGATGTTCTTCGACAAGCTTTTACCTATTTCGATTTCTTCTTCGAGATCTCTGATAATGACTGGAACGCTTGGATATAATCTCAGAGCTTCTTTTATTACACATTCTAAATATCTTAATCTATGCAATTCGACTAAGGTGGTTGGAGTAATTTTATCTTTAAGCACTGATCTAATTTCATCGTAAACCTTTTCCTGGAAATTAGATAAGAATTTGGCAAATTCAAATATTTCTGTTCAGATTTGTTTCTAGTACCTGAACCACAGGATGATTTCCTAGAAGGAACAAAGCCCAAGACATTGCCGCGGTGGTAGTATCATGGCCCTAAAATAGAACATGGTCCAAAAAAAATGTAAAATCTGTTAAAAAATATTTAACTAACCTCAAACATGAAAGTATCCACTTCTTCTCTTATATCCGTATCGCTTAGCACCTTACCATCTTGAGATGCTTCGATCAGCATATCCAAAAACGACAAGCGCTTTCTCCCGCCAAGAACGTCCTCATCTTTGGGTTTTCTCTTGTTTATTTTACTTTTCAGGAACTTCTTTCGCTTCGAGATAACATCTTTTGAGAATCCGTGTAATACATCCAAGGCCTCTTTGAACTTACGCCCTTGCTTCATGAAATTGAATAAGAAATATGGTATGTACGGACGTAATGCTTTCCAGAGCAAGACTTCACTGATGCTACAATATGGGAAACCTGAATTAAACTCGGGTTAAAATTTAACCGTACTTTTTAGTTCTGACAATGTTCCCTTTTTTTATTCATTTTCACAGAAATCCATAAAGTGCACAAGCTTATTTGCAGATCTAAGAACCTTAACTAATACAATAAGATTTAATCAGTGCAAGTTCTAGGCCACACGAATATAACAAGTGAGGCAATTACCGATCAGCAAGCAAAGGCAAGGCTCTGATTGACCCAAAGCGGTTTTATATACCATCTTTATTAAATTAAATGCCAATCGAAGCTCGGTAATCCTTCGACGGTTTATGCACCGGAAACTACACGAAACTACGTACTTGCGATGCGTAATGCGGAGTTTTTGGTAAACGATTTTTAATATTTTAGCGTGTGCTGTGTTTTTTTTTTGCTTTTTTAACGTAAATCGTTCGGAAGCTTATGGAACTACCCTAACGTGTCACAATTTGGTGAATTCAATGCTGAGAGGTCTTTCGTAACGTAGAGTTGTTTATTTCAACTGAAATGTAGAGATTCGCCAAACTAAATAGATAAGCAAATGCAAACCAAAACAACATGCTGATTAAATCTGAGAGGTAATTTATTTAATTAGTCTTACTTGTAAACAGATTTCACGTATTTATTGTCATCGTTAGACATCGCATTAACATTAACGCCCATTGCGGTTTCTAGAAAAGAAAAGATCGTTATTGCTTCAGTATTACATAGCGTCAAGACGGTAATCTACCGCATATAATATCCAATGCACAATGCGTTATATCTGGGTAAATATTGCAAATATCTCCATCTGCTTTGCTATCTAATATTCCCAAGAGTGTTTTTGTCTTTTCCACGAAAATTGGCATGAAATTTTCTAAGATTTTGAAGTGGAACGTTGGAGTGATGAGTTTTCTATGTTGATACCATTTGGAACCTTGAAAAATTACATTGTATATACAAAATTAGTTTCTATGGACGTGATACCTTTACTAGTTAACAACCCTTGCCCTAGCCACGGATGTAAACTCTCGTACTGCTTGCCTTTCGTAATATATTTGTTCATAATGACCTAACAAAATCATATCTTTCAATAAAAGTAAATAGGTACTAAAACCAACTAACTTCTAGATGTTCTGGCTTGGTCATATGGACATCCGGTTGGGAACCATTCCAGGTCCGGGCAAGAGGACCGTATTTCTCGAGGTAACGCAGAAATCGCTTTAACAACTCTGGAACACGTGTTAGTCGTCGTTAGTGTATGTTGTGCTATTCACATATTTTGTTTCGGCAAAAAATTGATTACCAAAAACGATTACGATTGAATATAATGAAACCGCAGATGCTGATGTTTTATGGAATAAAATTAATTAAAATTTCTGTTTAATTTATTTTTAATGCTATTAAATCCATTAAATATACCTATGAATCCAGTTAGAAGGCATGCAAGGTTAGAAATTCGTACTTGATATATACGCATTTTCAAAAGAGAACATCGCAAAAGGTCAGTCTAAACTGATTATTTATGGTGTTAACCGTGATGCTGTCAGAAACATGCTTGGCGTTTTAGCTATACATTTTGGAAAACATTTTTCTAAAGAATTTAATACAACACATTAAAAGCTTTAAATAAAAATACATTTCTTTAATAAATATTTCTATTCGCTATCCTGCGTTCGTTGCAAAAGAAAACAGTCATTTGCAAGATAAGCTTAAGATAAGAGACCATGCTTTTTTTTTTACTAAAAAGCCGTGCCAATGCAAAACTGTACTACTTATTATTTATCAAAGAAATAATATCAAACAAGCATAAAAGTTTCAAACAAATTAAGTCCTTAGGTTAACAGCAATGAAATAATTTTTGTTGGTGTTGGTATCGGTTTTTTAAGTTAAGATCAGAAGCGTCCTCCTTTTACAACGTGATTATAAACTGACGTGAGTTGTCAGCGTCAAGGTGATTATATGGTAATTTTGAATTAATGGATACTCGATTAATGTGGCAGAAAAAGGATGCCTCACGTTTTGGTACTTATCTTACAATGATGTTCTATAACTTTTGTTCTTTTAAAGATATTGGTTAATTTATGATCTATTCGAAGTGAACGCAGTTTTCCTTCATACGAACTGTATTTTGTTGTGAATGTTTACTAGCATTGCGGGTATAATATTTTGTGATCTCCACGTTACACTGTGTTAATGAATTCATCAAATAGCGGGATTCCGCTAAATTCTCAAATTATCTCTAAAAACTAAAATAGATGGATATAAGGAATATTGAAAAATGTTGACATAAATTGTTGAGAGGAAGCTAATGTATTCTTTATTTGAAAACTTCTTCTCTAAATTTCTCAAGAAGTAAATTATTTTCCGCCCACCCTCTAGGAAGAAACGCTGTGCACTATTTTAGAAATGGCAAATGCGAGGTATTATCTCTCGCAAAACGTTATATAAAGATACTATTTGGTGGTCCCTAGATAATGGCATTGGGGCAAACCATAAAAGTCTCTTCTGAATACAATAATCTAATAAGTATTATCTTTATTAAATACATACGTAATTACGTCAGCAGCAATATATTTCATATCCACCCAAATACAAAATACCTCATTTACAAAATCAAATAAGGGAAATAATAAATTACTCTTGCAACAAAAGCCAAGAACCACGTATTACGAGCAGATTATGCGGACGATAAATATTACTAAATCGTAACGGGAAGTAGGACCATTAAATTTGACAGGTGCCAATTTATTAGCCGATATGAAAATGGCCAAAAATAATAGGGAGGATGTGATATTGAGATTCATAAACACACAATTTAAATTGTCCAATCATTAATTTTTTTTCATTTTTCTTTCTGAGAACTTCGACAGTATGTCTGTGTGTAAGTATTGCTCTAGACGAATATTTTCGGACGTTTAAAAAGCTATTTTTAACGAATTTTTTAAGCAAAAATCCTTCGATAGATCAACGACATCTTAAGTTATGTAACTATAAGTTGGGTGTAGTTTTTATCGATCTGAAGTTGGGAATTTATGTTCAAGTGTAACGATTATTAAGGAAGGATCGATGCAATTAATTAGGTTGGCATTTCTGAAATATTGGTGCTAACTCAATAAAAATATTTAAGATCCTATACAGGCTGATCCATTTTGGACCCTCACCGTGGAGGTCTTGCGTATTATTGAAGAGGGGAAACTTAAATTCGACAAATAATACTAAATTTTGCGTTTGTTATGAAACCGAAAAGAAAATGGACCTGTGACGTTCGAGATTAAAAAAAAACGAAGATAATTTCTTTTTGTTTGTTGAGCTTTGCAAAGAAAAACTGAATACAAATTCTTAATGCAACTTTTAGGCTTCTATCTAATGCCATAGTAGATTTTTTTATATAACGTTTCGGTTCTTTCTGACCATAATCAACTTTCTTATTATATTACTAAGGCGCAAAATTTACATAAACTTTGCAGAAACACGCCTTCAATTCATCATTTATGAAATATCTTTTGAGCTTTCCTCCTGTCTTTCTTTTAATCTCGAACATCATTTGCCATTGCTTCCCTTTCCCATCGGGCAACATAGCAAACACAAAATTTAGCAACTTTAAATTTAAATCTACCCTCTATCTCTAATGCGAGATCCCCATGCCCCAGAGCCAAAAATGAATCAGCCTGTACACCGTACGTCTCAAGCCGCTACGTAAATACACGAAACAAAGAGTGCAGGTGGGAGAATTATCAATATTTACATAAAGACGTGAGAACTAAAGTATAACAATATAACCAGTAAGTTGCATATGTTTATAACAATACAAAGGAAGTACCTGAGCCAGCAGAATAAAATTAGAAGGATCAGTGATTAGTACTCACCGATTCAAATGAAACTTTGTGGGTTTATAGACCAATTTAGTATAGAAATCGGGGTAATTCTATTAGATGCCCAATCGCTCGTATTCTAAACGCCCTGAACGTTAATACCTCTTAAATCATGGCAATTAAAAAAATACTTTGGATAACCTTTCCACTACTTCTAGTACTAAATGATAATGTCTATAATTTTCCCCTTACAGGGCGAACTGCAGGATACGGTTAATTAACGACGCTCTATTACAAGAGAACACGTGGGTATCATCATACATCAACAATATTAGCTATCACATCGCTCTTAGCCATTAATATATCAACATTTAGTATACACAGCTTATTAGTTATTTTAAAATAGCGAGTATTTTAAAATTCAAATTTATAACGCTAACAATTGAAGTTAATGCTAGTAAAACAGCTGTTATTATTATTAATAGTATTAACCGGAGGGCAAATACCCGACCATACAATTAAAATGTAAAATAACATTCTGAAAAGCCAGATATGCAGTCTGTATTTGGATGGTTTTATTAAAACTCTTGCTCGTTAAAATTTGTCTTTTATATAAAATCATTATAAATGAAACCTATCCATATGTTTTGCTTATTTCTTTCAACTACAAAGAATACACAAACCGACTACCTCATTTCTATTAGAAATACGACGGGCTACAGAAACTTCTTACAAGTAAAAATTATGCAAAGGTATTTCCCTAGAACAATTGTTTTACCTAGCCCACAACCTAAATTTTTCATTTATTAAAGAAAGAATCATTAGTTTACTTTAAATGAATAGTTAGTTCATTACTGAAGACTACCAATTGATGCTATAGGCATACCATCCTTAGGGACTCCTATGTGAATATATTCCGTGCCAATTATGGGGATCCTAGGAGCACCGTTTAATTTTTCCACGTGAAAGTAAACATTTTTCAACCACCTATAGTACCTTAAACAATACCACACCGCCAATACGATTACCACAATTACTAAGTACATGACTGTCTAACACACGAAGACCAACAAATTCTGTATTAAAACTGTTACTGCTTTTTTACTATCATTTATATATGGGGATATTGTGTTATTGCAATGGTTACGCGTATTAAGCACGTCAAGCATTTTAATATTAGATACGCAATGGCATCTAAAAAAATTGCGATATCTTTGCCATTCATTTGCGATAAAATACATGTATACATAGGGTCTTAGTTATCATGGCAACAATGAAACCAAACCTGTATAATATTAATAGTTTATTTCACATTTTCTTTTCTAACCTCACAGGAGCACCTCCCACTAATTTTATTACAATATCTGAAACGATTTTGGTGTCTTCAATTTTTCTAAGAGCAACCAGCCTGTATCTATTAGTAACTGACGCCAAAATAATTTTCTCTTTGTACATTGTGAATTTTTGCACTGGAATCATTTATTCCACCGGAAACCCAAAAATTACCTACCATATATAGTTCCTAGGACCAGCCCAAAAAGGTATACATGCAAATGGATGTCGCCCAACAGAATTCTCAGGAAGAACACTATCAGGATCGAAGAAGAAGATAATATTGCAGGCATTTATGGACACTATAAATGTGAAGGACCTCTTGGAATTTTGTACTTATCTGCAACAATCATTCCAATGCACGCAAATTGTTAGGATTATTGCCTTTGTACGGATTTGGATATCTTGTACGAAGATTTTTATTAAATTTAGTTCATTTCCTTTTATGCCTAAGGCTTCTAATTTTTCAATTAGCTTTGGTTTCGATCATGTGTCGCAGGCTTTTTTCATTTCTATGAATATGGTCGCCACTATGTTCTGATCTTCTATTTTTTTCTTTATTTGGTTTATCAAGACGTATGCTGCAAACATTGTTCCTGAGTCCTTTTAAAATGCATATTGTTTTTGGTGTCTTATTGTGTTTTGTGAGATATTGTGACAGTCTGATTTAGAAAAATTTTTCTAGTATTTTGTTTAGTGATGATAATAACAAAATAAATAGATGAGTGTGAGGTGGTTCGTCTTTATTATTCTTCTTAAAAATGGGAACGATGATTGTTCGCTTGATTTAGTCCGAGTATTTTCTTGCTTTTACTAATATAGGTGCCAATATGTCTAAAGTATTGTTAACCAAAAAAATGATGTTAATACAGCTACTCATGGTATTGGTGGAATCATTCACGACAAAAACAGTGTGAGAAAAGAGAACGCTAACCAACGGACATGTTAGTTTTGATGTGTTTTTAATGTATTGTTGTTTATTGCACATATGAAATTAAATAGAAATACTTTCAAACGCACTCCGAATGTATAATCGTTTTTATTAATTTGACAAAAATAATCGTTTTACAACAGAATCAAAGTTAACAAAAAAATATAGACGGAGTCATTATATTCCTCTTGTTATCTCCTTTCAACTTCAACAAAAACACCATTGTGGGGCCTGAGAATGAGATCAACAGCTTTTTTCACATCCTCAACCTTATGGACACTAGTAATCTTGTATCTGTTTATGATAGAAGCTAAAATACATTTTTCTTCGTACATGGCAAACTTTTGACCTGAAACAAATACATTTTGACATGGACTGTAGTTCCAACAAGGCTAAATAATCACCGATGCAATTCCTTGGACCCGCACTAAAAGGAATATAAGCATAAGGATGTCTACCAACGCAATTTTCTGGAAGAAATCTATCAGGATCGAAGACATCTGGATTTGGGTAGTAGTCCGGACTCCGATGGACGCCAAAAATATGGAGTACAGCTTCTGTACTAGCGGGAATTTTGTAATCATCTAAAATGGTTACATTAGCGCTCTTCAAAGAAAGGAATAAGTTTCTTCAAGTAGAAAGCACCTATTTGAATATCTTGAAGTAAATGCCTCGATATGAATGGCACACTAGGAAACATCCTCAGCGATTCCTTGATTATACATTCTAAATACTTCAATTCATTCAAATCGGCAATTGTAGATGGTGTCGACTTATCTCGAAGAACACCGCTAATTTCTTGATAAGCCTTTTCCTACAAATAACATAAATATATAAGAAGATAGAACTAAGAGGCAATGAAGCAAATACCTGTATTTCTGGATGATTCCCCAATAACAGTAAAGTCCAGGATATAGCTGCAGTTGTCGTATCATGTCCCTAGAGAGTAGAATTCGATTAACAAAATAGTCTACAAAATCGAAAAAATAGAGAACTTACTTCAAACATGAAGGTGTCTACCTCTTCTCTAATATCCGTGTCACTAAGAACTTTACCATTTTCTGGTGCCTCTAGAAGCAAATCGAGAAACGATTTCCTTTTCTTAATACCTAAATCGTCAGCGCCTTGATCAACTTTGTCTGAAGAGTTGCTCTTTCTGCTTTCTAGAAGCTTCTTCCTATCAGCGATTACCTTATTTGAAAATCCATGTAATACAATTAAATCTTTCTGAAGTCTACGTCCTTGAGGAAGCAATTTGAACATAAAATCTGGAACGTATGGGTGTAAAACTTTCCAGAGTAGGACCTCGGTAATACTGGAATAGATTTCCAAAATTTATTTGAATATTATATTTGGATCTAAAACTCACTCGTAAACTGATTTTATGTACTCATTATCTTCATCAGACATTACATTTACGTTCACTCCCATGGCAGTTTCTAAAATCGCGTTAAAACGTTGAACAAATTTGATCTGCCATGTGAATTTGAATCACTTACCGCAGATGATATCCAAAGCACAATGCGTAATATCTGTGTAAATATTAAAACTTCCAACATTAGCTTTGGCGTCTAATATTTTAAGAAGTATTCCCGTCTTTTCTACGAAAATTGTCATGAAGTTTTCTAGGATCTTGAAATGGAACGTGGGTGTGATCAATTTTCGATGTTGGAACCATCTCGGGCCTGGAATTTTTAAAATTTACATTTATAAAGATTCTTTCTTCTGAATAGAAAAGTTGTATTACCAGTACTAGTTAGCAGACCTTGTCCTAGCCATGAATGTAATTGATTGTAGTTCAGCCCTTTGGTGATATGTGTAGAGTTATTCATGACAATCTGATGTAAATTTATTAAATTGAAAGAAGTAGTAAACATTATTTAGATATACTTTCACTTTTCACTCTCTAACCTCTAAATGTTCTGGCTTCATAAAATGGACCTCTGGTTTGGATCCATTGCATGCACGAAATAAAGGTCGAAACTCATTCATGTAACGTTCCATAACAGCGAACAAATCTGAAAACATCGCCCACTTTCCATAAAAGAACTAAAGGAAGAAATTTGTCAAATTATACCTTCTTTGGGTACTCCAATGAATATATATTCGGTTCCGATAATTGGAAGTCTTAGAGGCCCCGGAAGTTTTGCTATATGGCTGTAAATATCCTTCCTCCATTTGTAGTGCGATATCAAGTACCATACGCAAAGCGCAATTAACACCGTAATTAAATAATACATTAGTAGATTTTGTGAACATCCATCAGTAACTGCTCTGTGTAATTCTTACAAATATTAACAAACACAATCTTGACCTTTCTACGCCTATCGTTATTTTTATCATTGCTTACTCAATTTAAATCCCTACTCAGAGTATCACTTTGTATTTTGGTGATTACATTAAACAAGATAAGGAGAGAGATAAGGAGAGAAATAATGCAACAGTAGATATTGGCTAAATCTTTAATTATTTACCAAATTGAAACTGACGCAATGCTACAAATTGGATATTGTTTAAGTTCATTTAAAAACCAAACACAGTATTCCCAACAAGCAACTGTGGCTAATCCAACGTTGACTATTCCATTTCATAAAATTTATAATAATTGTTCTTTTACAACAAATTCAAAACCAACTGAAAGAATATAAAAACAGCTACTACATTTCCTTTATTATCTCGTTTCAATTCCAATAGAAACACCACCATAAGGTTTTAAAATAAGATCAACAGTTACTTTTATATCTTCAATTTTACGAACACTGGTAATCCTATATCTATTGATTATAGAAGCTAGAATACATTTTTCTTCGTACATGGCAAACTTTTGACCTGAAAACGTCCATTTTACCATGCACTACAGCAGTGATTTACTCAAAATAATCACCTATGCAATTCCTTGGGCCTGCACTAAAAGGAATGTAAGCATAAGGATGCCTACCAACGCAATTTTTTGGAAGAAATCTATCAGGATCGAACTTATCTGGGTCTGGATAGAGTTCAGGGCTTCTATGGACCCCGTAGATACTGAGCACAACGTCGACATTAGCAGGAATTTTGTAATCATCTAAAACTGTTGCATTAGCATTTATGAAAGAGAGAAATTAATTTTTTTCAAGTAGAAGGAACCTATTTGAATTTCCTGAAATAATTGTCTGCTTATGAGCGGTACGCTAGGAAACATCCTCAGCGATTCCTTGATTATGCATTCTAAATATATCAATTCATTCAGTTCGGCAGTTGTTGTTGGCGTTGACTTATCTTGAAGGACACATCTAATTTCTTGATAAGCCTTTTCCTACGGATATAATAAATATGCAATTAAAAAAAGAATGAAGCAGGTACCTGTATTTCTGGATGATTCCCCAATAACAGTAAAGTCCAGGATATAGCTGCAGTTGTCGTATCATGTGCCTAGAAGAGTAGAATTCGATTAACAAAATAGTCTACAAAATCGAAAAAATAGAGAACTTACTTCAAACATGAAGGTGTCTACCTCTTCTCTGATATCCCTATCGCTAAGAACTTGACCATTTTCCGATGCGTCTAGGAGTAAATCTAAAAATGATTGCCTGTTCTTAATATACAAATTATCAACGTCTTGATCATGTTTGTTTGGGAAGCTAATGGATTTTTTGCTTTTCAGAAGCTTTTTTCTATCACTGATTACTTTATTCGAAAATCCATGCAATGCAACTAAATCTTTCTTAAATCTACGTCCTTGAGGAAGTAATTTGAATATGAAGTCTGGAATGTATGGGTGCAATATTTTCCAGAACACGACCTCGGTAATACTGGAGAAAATATTTAACGTTAATTTGGATTTTATATTTGAGGCTAACAACGTATTCTTACTCATAAATTGATTCTATGTACTCATTATTCTCATCAGACATTGCATTTACCTTCACTCCCATGGCAGTTTCTAAAAAAACGCATTAAAAATATTAAAACAGTTTGGTCTGTTTTTCATTAGAGTTTGAATAGCTTACCGCAAATGATATCCAATGTACAATGTGTTATATCTGTGTAGACATTGACGCTTCCTTTATTAGCTTTGGTATCTAATATTTTTAGAAGAATTTCCGTCTTCTCCACAAAAATTGGCAGGAAGTTTTTTAAGATCTTAAAGTGGAACGTGGGCGTGATTAATTTTCTATGTTGGAACCACCTTGAACCTGTGACAAAATTTTCAAATTACGTGCTACTTACTTCCTTTTTGAAATAAGAGTCGCGCTGTATTACCAGTACTGGTTAATAGACCTTGCCCTAGCCATGAACATAAATGATTATAGTTGGGACCTTTGTTGATATGTACGGAGTTATTCAAGACAATCTGATGTAAAAAAAATAAATATATATTAAAAGAAATTTATTTTCACCTATCATTTTCGAACCTCTAAATGTTCTGGCTTAAATATATGAACCTCTGGGATGGATCCAGTCCATGTGTAAAATAATGGTCGAAATTTGCGCATGAGGTCTCTCATAATGACGGCTAAATCTGAAAGCGTCGCGTTTTTACAAACGAAAATTACAGCGAGAGGTGAACCAAGTTGTACCTTCCTTGGGTACGCCGATGAACAAGTATTGAGTCCCAATAATTGGAAGTCTTAGAGGCCCTGGAAGTTTTGCTATATGGCTGTAAATATCCCTCCTCCATTTATAGTATGATACCAAATACCACACGAAAATCACAATTAAGGAAACAATTAAGAAAGACATGCTTATTCTTATTCGTGAATCTTCAAATATGTGTATACTGTAATTCCTTTACTTACCAATATTGATCAACATCATCTTGACCTTTGCACTGTCACAATTATCCTTAGCTAAGCAGACCCTGGTGGTCTATTTATTACGATAATAAAAATAAACGTATACTATCTAGCAGATAATTGGTGAAAAACTGACATGTTTATTTCATTCACCTCTATCTAACTACTTATTGTACTGCTGAAAATAATGTATTTAACTGAAGAAGAGTGAATTAAAATTTTAAGGATAATCGGTTTTGGCGATCGTTTTAGAACTCACGAAGAAGTATGTCACCTTTTTAACAATTTGCATCCCGAAAGAAACCCTACAACACGTTCGGCTGTTACTAAAACACTAAAAGGTTTTAGTTTAACTGTGACGGTTATCAATTTGCAAAAAACTGAAAGATCACAGCCCGGAACTAGCGAAGATATTAGCGAAAACAAGAAGAATCACCTCAAACTTCCATAAAGTCGAATGTTTGCATGGGCATTGTAGAAAATAAGCTTATAGGTCCATTTTTTATAAACGGAAACTTGAATAGGGAATGCTGAATAATCAAATTATTCTGCCACACTTCCACGCAATGGGCAGATAGATTAAAATGTTTGCTTGCAGGAGGATGCTGCTAAGCCGAAAGATTGGATATAGAGGATTCGTCGAGGGATCTATTCGTTCTCCAGACCTTAGTCCGTTTTTTATTTCGGATCATCTCAAATCACGTGTTCTTGTTATGCAACAATTGCTTTGCAGGAGTTGAGACAAAGAGTAGTTGTTGAATGTTTATGAATCTTTATGAATTAATTCATAAAGAAGTGTTGGAAAAGGTAACAGGAATTTCTTAACGAGCAAATTGTCAGGAGGTAAACGGAGAGCAGCTTGAACATTTAAAATGGTTTTGTCCATATTGGATAACTCTAACCTCGCCATTAATTTTTAATAAATAAAATTAATTGTTCAGTAAATGTTAAGCACTTTATCTTTTTCCATTTATCCATTTTTTACAAATAATCCACTTTGTATAGAAAGGTCAAATGTCTTATCTACAGAACTCTTTAAAACAGTATCTAATAGTTGACGCTGACAAAAATGTGAAAAATCAACATATCGTTCTAATGTAGAAATCTTACTCTTTGATAACCGTGCCTAATAGAGCTTAATTCTGCGTAAAATCCGTGGTTGGCATAATTAATACCTCATCAATGTTGTAAAGAACAAACAATTTGTCATGACTTTATCTAAATGTAAAACGCTTGTTAGTTTCAACTAGATATAAAAAAAACAAATCGTGCACGTCAAAACATACCACGTCGCTGTCTATTTCCTCCTATACCTACGTGCCAGCAAGAAAAATAATCAAGTTCAACATACCTACGGTATTTAATAATCACGATAACAATCACGAACGACGTCCTACATGAAATTAAGTAATAAAATTACTTTTTAATAGTCTTTACCTATCCGATACGGCCGCCCAATAAGCAATCGAAACGTTCAATAACTTTTCCGTTGCCATTTTCAGCGATGGAGCGATGAAAGAGCGGCCTTTTCTTGGCGCAACCTACGCACGTCAAATCTCTTGCATTCCCATTGCTATTATTATTATTTTGGAGGTTCAAAATGAACTAAAATAATTACTCATACAATAGTTAGAATGCTATTCGGGTATTGTATAATACGACGGAATTACAATGACCTTAGATGGTACAGCAAACCCACTTGTTGCTCATAAATATTGAGATTGGAAGCAGATAAGTTTTTTTTTTTTTTCGTAATTTTTTTCAAGTTATTTCGCGATTTAGGTAACGCGTATACACTACCAATCATAAGTTTATAGTCATAAAAAAGGAAATTTGTTTAAAATTTGCTTTGAAAATTTTCCACAGTCCACTAAAATTAGAGTTTATTCGATTGCTTACTCGCACTTTAAAAATCCTATTAGATCTACATAAAAAATCTCACTTCCTCATTCGTTTCATCCAAATCTCAGTAACTTTCCACGTTTATATACTTTTTTTATTTTAATAGAAAAGTCTAACACAGATGGCTGAGGACGTGGCTTGCGAGTACCAAATTTTATTATCCACTAAAAAGGATACTTCCAGACGTTAATTTTATATAATGTTAAAAGATGCTACCAATTGCATGAGCTGCTGTCGGATTGTTGGAAAAGGTTGAGTAATAAATGAATTTTCTTTGTTCTCGTTAACCAGTCTTTGTTTAAAACTGTGATGATTGCGTTGTTTAAATAAGAATCCTTTTACGTCTCGAAATTTGCTTATTCCTTTTTCAAAATTCTTTTCTTCCCTTTTCCTATTTACATCTCAGATCGTTCCTTTTCTTTACATTATAAGTAATACTTAATTAGTCGAAAATGCTTTTAGTCAAACATGCGTTAGAGGATCTTTTAGATTATCCAAGAAAGAAACTTGTTTGTCAGTTTAACTTTGTGTCTTAAGTAGAACGATACAGTTTTCTTACCGTCTATTTTTTTTACCTTTGGGTACGTGTTGGATCATCCAGCGAGGATTTTTCTAAGACCAATATCAGCAATTACGCCTATTAATGATTCATTGGAAAAAACAAACTTGTTAATTAAATTTATGTAGTTGTTAACTTAATCCGCCATTCAATTCGCAAAATTCAAGCCTTCGGTTAAAATTTTAACTGAAATTCTACTTCAAAAAATAATTCAAGAATTAATTAATAATAAAAAAAAAATTAATAAGAGGGAACTTGATTTTCTTCAACATGAATTCTAACAATACATCTATTTTTTGTCTTCGTTAGTTGCAATCTTTCGTTGTCCAGATTTAGGAAGAGTCTTGCGTAATCCATTTCTCTAAAATACTACAAAATTTTGCTTACAACAGATTGGATAATTGATTTCCTAGATGGGTATTTTTCATCGAAAAGGGCATTACTTATGTCTTGTGTTCTCTTACGGTCACCACGTCCAACCATCTTTGGAATTATAAGCAACCTACAATTATAATTCATATCAAAAGAATATGATCAAACTTCTAATCCACACTGTAGACATTATACACATTTCAAAACCAAAAGAAAAAAAATAACAGATGGCTTTTACGCGAAGTTAATTTAAAACTTTTTCAATTTATTATCGCACTCAATTAAAACTTCGCTTCCAATTAGACGAGTCACTTCTTACGATCCTCTGTAAGGTCTAGAGTCTAAACGCTCTAAACGAATACGACCACAACTTATTACACGTGAAATGAATATAAAACCGAATTAATATGGTATCCAGTTACATAAAGACGTCGATTAAATAATCTTTATATCTTATCGACGTTAAATTAAGGTAATCTCTGTATTTGTTTTAATGTTAAAATGGTAAATTGCTTTTTTGTATTCTATGCTTCGTCGTAATTGTAAATTGTAATTTATAATTTCTATAAGAGGTTATTCGGCCCACTTTTTATAAAATAATGAGACAATTTTGAACTTCACAGCATACCTTCGCATTCACTTTAAGGAAGTTGGGTACGATAGGAATTCAGTCATGTAACACATATTTCTTTTAAATGTTGACGGAAAAAAGTCAATTAACTTAAAACTGTTGGTGTCAAACAAGGAATTAAAGTATTGGTTATTCTGCCAAACGTACTGAAAGTGTTCACCATTCACTTATTAACAATAGTGAAGATGTTGAGTAAAATTTAATAGAGAATCTGTCAAAGTCCTGCAGAAATGCTTGCAACTTTATATCATTCGTTACTTAGGTTATCAATGTTGTCTGGTCTTCTAACGTAAGCTTTATTTTCCAAAAGGGAAAATCAAATTAGGGGACCTACCTGAACACTCAATTGCTCCTGTATCTATGTGGAAAAATTTTGCCCAAATGAGCATGCTGTCATCTTGTTCAAACTACAACAGTTCCCCAAGACGAGGAATAATTTCTTGTTGCGAAAGTTCCATTTATTTTCCTGGTGTGAAATTGCCCTGAATAAAGTATGAGCTTTCAGTATTGCGATAAATAATATCACACCACAAATTTCCTTTTTGTGCTTCCATCCAATGTGGATTGTTATCAGCCCAGCACGTGTAATTATGACGACTTACGTGTCTGTTCAAACGTTGAAAACAGCACATAAAATTTCCATCTTGCTCTTATTCATCATTATTTGGCAAAATGTTGTCACTTCACGGCAATTGGGGCTTCATTCTCCATTCCCTGCCATTATCAAATTTCGATCCTCTCAATTTCACTTAAGCAACACATTTTGCGATAATTATTCGAACTTTGACAATTGAAACGAATTTACCTCTAATTTGTTTGGTGTTTTAATTTGTTTTAGCCAGCATGAATCACATTGCGAAATTCAGAAAAAATATTCTTTTGAAAAATCATAAAACTGATCCTTGCTTTCTACTTGAATAGAAACGGTTGGCAGTATCCTTATTGGGGGATGAACCTTACAATTTTTATTTTGGGGAATTTACTAGAAACTTAGTTACTACTACAGTCATTTAAAATTTTCTCTAGATTATTACGCAATATTTCTAAAAATTCTAGGAGAAATAAATCTCATACTAGCTTATTAAAATTGATAAAATTCAACACCAAGCATCGTAAGCACAACCTACGTCAAATTTAAAATAAAATATCTCTAAGCTTTCATTTAGTGTATTTCTAAGTTAATGGAATGTTATAGTAACACGAGAAACAGAAAGGGAAAGGCCATGGGATCTTTTTTTTTTCCGCTCCGCGTTCAACAATTACGCTATTATATTTCCAGATAAAGTGAGCCACACTTTAGGAATCTCCGACGTTAAACCACGTCTGCGATCTCGATGTTTGTTTAAGCGTCTTCCACAATATGACCGCAAATATTTACCCAAGAACGAAAAAAATTAGACGAATTGCTCGAAACCGATTATCTCGCAATTAATTAGGGACATTGACATGTAAGATTGATGGTATAGCGTATTGTTTTAGCGGTTGAATAATATTGTCGAATTTAAACAATCGTAAATTATAAATATGTATGTTCTCCATGCGAATGTCAATAAATTAGCGATAATTTGATGCTTCCTGTTGTACTTCTGTAAATGTCAAGAAAAAATCGTAGACAGACACTTTTGTTAGGCAATCGGTTAAGTAGATGATTAGAAAACACTCACGATATTTTTGGTACTTGATCGCATGAGATTACAATTAGTTTTTTTTTTTTTTTGCAATCAAACAGAGTTTATCATGCCGGATCATACAGGTAAACAAATCTTGGGAAAAGGAAAAAATGCAATCTTCGTCCTTGATTTCCCTGCGTATATCTTGGTTCAAGCAAAACCTAGATTCATCGCAAAAGACAATTCTTTGCCATTATTACATTCACAATAGCTGTAGGTTAATATGGCAACCATAACATTCATTTTCTTGCTGCTAGTCCAGTTAGAAGTAATCGATGTTAAACAGAGCTCATAAATAATCAACATATCACAATTTTACCTTTACCTACGTAGTACACCTAAACTTCGGCTTCCTGATCTGTGTTAATCTATTTTCTGTTACCGTTGGTCTAGTCTTGTCATTTCGTTACTTACACGCCAATAATGAATCGTTGTACTTGCTGCGTCATTGATGGTCCATCGTTTTAGGTAAAATTGAACAGCATAAAATTAATTCTAATTGCGGTTTTCCTTGGTCGTGCTACGCTTGCTCTAAACTTAATAAGGATTTACAGGATTTGAGATCTCCGTTCATTTCCCTTCTGGAAGAAATCAGAGATTTACAAGCATTTAATGGTATCCAATCAATTCCTTGATTGAATCTGGAAAATGGGTGCCAGAAGTAATCCAACGTGAGAAACGAGAGCAAAATTGTTGTTTTTGGTATCACAAAGGCTAGTAATTGTAGAGATGAATAAACTGACGCTGATAATAAAACTATAGGAGATACATTCTCTTCCTTCGAGGTCGATGTTTCTACCTTTAAGACCATTCGGTTGGGGACATATAATCCTTGAAAGAAATAATAACATCGACGTCCTATTAAAGTCTGCCTTCCATCTGAAGATGCGGTTTATCATTATAAAACGTTTATTTTCCCCAAAGATATTAAGGTGTGAAAACTGAATCGCTCCAACAGAAACACATTTCCGTTACCAAAATGTTTGGAGTTTGCGTGCGAAGACCCACAACTTATCTACTTCTACTCTTACCACCCCATCACATTATTATCATCTACTTTACGGAAAGTTAGCCCCGCACAACGCAACTTCATATTGTTAACATCATCAGCGGACCGTAATTTGGCGTTATCAAATTTAAACGATTATTTTGTGATTGAACAAGATCTCGTATCACTTCTCCCCGAAGGTGTTAAATTTCGGATTCATGGAGAACTACGGACATTGTGAACTGCAGAAGGGTGTTTCAAGCATTGGATTATGGCACAAAGTTGAGCTATCGTTGATACATTAAAACTATATTTCTACAACTGAGAATAAAGTAACAACTGATCCAAATGCTTTTTGGAAATATTTCAAATCCGGGGAGAATGTATTAGCATTCTTGTTTGACAGAATCGAGTTTAATCGTGCTTATGTCAATATTTTTATTGTTCTTACCAGCAGTAGTTCGCTCTGAACCACAAATATGATAGAAACCACAACTCCGAAAGTTATATTAAGACGGAAAATTATATTTAGATGTCATTCCAGACAGATCCGGTAGATTGGTTGCCTACAGTAATATTATACGTTCTAATACGAACACGACCATCTTTCATTAATAAAAGTTGTAGAGATTTGATAAACAACTTTATTAAAAATATATATCTAAAAAAAAAGCCGCTATTAAAAAGTAATAAAAGTAGTATGCAAATACTGGTATATACATTAAAATTACGTTAAAAAAATAAAATCTAACATTTATAAAATAATCCATATCACTGTTTTATGACAAGAACACATAGTAACAATAACTCTATCTTAGTTACACGAAAATTATATCTAATACGATGAAATAATTATATGAAATGATACATATTGTTAGTAAAATCGAACAAACTTTAAACATTTACTGATTACGTATTCAAAGTACGTTCAATTTTACCAAGTTTCCCTATATTATACGAAATGCACATAAAATGAATGATATGTTGGCCATGGGATGATCCACCGGTTATTTCCAATAGCGAATAATACTTTTTAGGTATTCATTCGGATGATTTAATGATAAGATTGATGTCCAACGGAAATTGGCACCGATTCCACCTTAGATGCTGGATGTGAAGAATGTCCGGTTCTTGAGACGATGGCGTTGAAGCCATTATGACCGTCAGCTTCGTATTTGACGTTTCTTACGCTGCCGTCCGGTTCTACCAACGAATATTCGCCCTTGACAACGTCTCCATCTCGTTCTTCGATTTGTTCTTTGATATCACCGGTGTGGTCATCTTTTACGCCGTAGTTGAAACGATATTTTGGGTATGCCTAAAAAATTGATCCTGGATTTTAATTTGAAAGGATATTTTTCGAATTCTTAAAGGTAACAATAACTGAGCAACAATTACATTTTTTTGTTAGATGAAAATACCCAATTCTGAACGAATTTAACATGCCAAACACGAAAACAGCTTTGAAAAAAAATGATTGATTGGCAAGCTGAGCATCGTCAAAAACTTGGTAAAAGCCATGGATAAGAATGAACCAGGATTCAAGCGCCTGTTGGAAGAATTCTCTCGGCTCGGTTAAGCCAAAATTAAGGAACCTCAGATGAAATGCCAACTTTGAGGGACTTCTCCAAAATAAAGAAGCGCAGGGTTGGAATGCGTTCTGTCAAGTGGCAGAAAACTTCCTTGGGAGTGAGAAGACCGAAAACTACAAGAAACTAATCAAGGACATGGTAGGTTTGTTTCATAAAATCGGCTGCAGTATGTCCTTAATCTCGCACGAACTAGCCAGAGACTTGTCAACTGCTAAAGAAAACCCGAGGCTCTCTGTATGCATAGGGTGTACGGTAATAGAAGTACGAAGAGAAGAAATCTCAAGCTTAGTGGAAAAAATATCTCATTGTCAGATCAGAGATAAGTGTCTGACTTATTAGGCAGAAATAGAAAATCTATTGAAACAATAGTAGGACACTGCATGTTCAAAAGGGATAGCAGGTTCTGTCGGACGATAAAAATAGACGGCTACAATGATGGAATTGCTAGCATGACTAAAGCTTCAATACTGGATTTAAACTAAGGCCTCAAAGTAAAAGAAGACCACGTTCCACAGAAAGTAGCTTTCAATGATAAAAGTCCAGCAATGGATTTATTCTTTTGACATACTGAAACCTCACCAACGCCAAATTACAAAATAAGATTATATTACCCAAGAACGTATCAGTTCCCTTACAAAACCATCAAGTACGTTCGCGAGAGACTCTAAATAATTACGTCATTATCTAAAATCAATACAGAAATTTCCAGATTACCTCGCTTTAGCGAGCGCAAGAACGTTTCCAGAAATCGTAAAACTTGCACCGTATTTCAACGTGTCGCTATGATGTAATCGGTTTTGGCCGCAGGGCATAAGTGAACGCGTTTACTTCCGATTACTATTGCCTTTATTGCGTTCATCGAAAAATACTCGGAGACCAGTCCGTAACACTGCTCGACATTTCCTTAAAGACCTGTTGCGCTGTTGAATTGTTTACTTATTGCGAAAACGCCTATCTTGCACGTAATTTGATTCATGAGTATACCGAGGCAGTGCAGAAATAGAAAGTTGTAACTGTATTAGGATTAGTATTGTGTAGATAAGCAAGTAGTCGTCAAAGGAAATATTCGATGCTTCATGGTAAGCAGAAAAACACAAAATTACTGCACGTGAATGCTTTTCAATGAGAAGAATAATCATAGCAGAATAAAGAATTTAAGCAGGGAAAAGAATTGGGGCCAAGAAGTTCTTCTTCTTCTTTATATTTGAAAGACGATTTATTCTGCCATTTTATCATTGATCCATCACAAATAAAAAATTTTGTTTTTTTATAGAGAAACTAGCATGGCCAATGGTTTTCTTGGAAAAATCTAGGTTTAATAGGACCTAAATCCTCACTAACTAAAGAAATTATACTGTTCTCGTTCGACCGTCAACAATCAAACCGCTTTTTGGTTATTGCTAAAGTAGATAAATGCGTTCTTTCGTTGGTGTTAGGAAACTCTTCCTTGAATGGATTTCTCGCTTAGTCATCAAATGAAAATCAGAAAATCTTTAGTTCCATTTTCATTTTTGTCACAGAACCTCAAATGTTTGCGCGGAACATCGCTAGTATAGATAGTAGAATGAATGATTTTTTGGTATACGAAGCAGTATTTCATCTACTTCTAGATATTATTTTACCTGACATCCCTATACAATTTGCTCTCTGGTTCCATCTATCATCTTATTCAATATATTATTATCTGTAGAGAGTGGTCGTTTTTTCCTTCTAGCTTTCCTGTAGAATCTTTCTCTTTCAATGTTAAAGTCTCAGCTTGTTTCAACGTTAAACTTCTATTCTTTAATAACCCCGATTCTTTGCCGCATGAAGTCTACCTCACCTTCTTCTTCCCACTTTCTTTGCTTCCCATATTTGCCGAGAAAGCAAAAACAATGATAGCTTCCGATACAAAGAAACTCGTGAAATAAGATTGGATGAAAACAAATTGAACAAGTGGATACTTGGGCGCGATTGTAGAGGAAAACCGGAAACTGGATGAAGAATTAAGAAAAGGGGAAGAGTTGAATATATGTTCAACACAATGAAACGCCGAAAAAGATAAAAGTCGAAGTGATAGAAAAGGTGGTTAGATCAATTAACAGTAGCCAGGCGTGGACAGTGATAGAAAAATCCCAAATTAACACAAATGAAATAAGAATCCTCAGGAAAAAATTGTAAAACGACACCTCAAGTACTGAGAAGACCTGAAGACCAAAAACAAGATGGATTGACAAAATCAGAGTGGAAACAACAACGAAGGGAATTGCATGGGATGAAATAGGGAATCTAGCACAAGATCGAAAGGAATTGAGATAAAAATGCAGAACTCAACTCCACCTGCCTTACACCTAAAGATAGAATGACGTAGGAAGTTAATATAAGAGAAATAAATATATAGCGATAATTATCTTAATTGAGCATTTATCTTCAAAAAAGTCCCACTATAAACGATGGATCGAAATGATTTGACAACGCTTCTAATTCCAAAAAATTATTGGTTGTACGGAGTAGACTGCTTAAAATGATACCTTCACATTACGGCCAAACAAGTAATTAATATTATGACGCCAGAGTCGCATGAATGCGAAGTTTTTTGCCTAATTTAAAAAAAACATTCTTTGAAACGTATAACTACAAAAAGTTATTACTTCATGTTAATTAAATTTTATTCAAATTTCCTGCTTAATGCCAATAGAAATGCAATTACAGATTTTCCGTTTTTCTTTTAAGTTATAAACTAAAATAAGCAATAAAGTAATTAAATTTTCTTACTCAAATGTAAAATTCTGAAATTTTGAATAAGTAACCGAGGTAGAATTAAAGACAAGTAACTAAGTTACACCACATATCTTTGGGAGTAAAAATATAATAATTTTCATATTCGAACTTATTATAAATTAAGGAAGTTAATCTAAAAATTTATGATGCATTCGTATCGTTACATCAACTCTTCAAAACACGAGAAAAGATAGTACATGGTTTTCACTTAATTAATTAACTTTAAAGCACTTACGTCTTCTTCCGTTTCGACTTTTTGCAGAACGGGTGCGGCTTGATATATAGGCGCATGAACACCCACGTCGTAACCGCCCAAATCTATAGGATTACATACGGCCAGCGCTGCGAAAGTAAGAACCAAGACCAGGACCTGAAACGAATCACAAACTCTCACTTAAGATCTATGTTTTACTGCATCCAATATTAATTAATCTATGACATCTTTAGCGTACCTTCATTTCTTTTCGAGAAATTTACACCACAAATACCAATAGATAAACCAAAGTGGAAGTGAACTGGCCTGTCGTTAGTGGTACCATCGGATTTTAAGTATTTATACGAACGTTGAGGCGTCTGGGGTGCATCCCACTCTTTATGGTGAGCGAAATGACCTGTCCGATCTCTTCGGTACCCCCGATTCTGTCAGAAAAAAAGCATTTACTTACTGACACGCCACAATCCATTGCTAAGATCCGATTCACCGGGTATGGGTATCGCAAATTCTGAAATATGGTTACAGTACAGTCCTGTAGATATGTTTCCGGCCACTGAATACGATTTCTATATTTTTTACTTTATTGCTTTATTAAGTTCTAATAAAACCATGAAGATGTTTTCATTTCATTTCATTAAAAATGTCTGTTCGAGTAGTAAATGTAGGAATGTTATCAAAATCCAAAGCTGTTAAAATTGTTAACTTTAGTATTAAGTAGCATCTGCAGAGCCGTTGTGTACAGGCTGCTAATTATTTAGATATTTCCTTTCAAACACATTTCATCAAAGACCTTTTTCTACAGTCTTTGCGATAAGGTTCCAATTTCAGTAAAAGCAAAACACATCATCAACAACTCAAGGACATTCCTTCTGCAGACCCCTCGTTATTTAAATCACGAAAATTGTTCACAATTTCACGTTTTTGTAATTTTCTAATTGATTGTAATTAATAAAGAATATGCCTATTCCTATTTGTTATTATTATTATTACTAGCCTACTGAAAAGTTTGGTGTTGTGTGCGACTGATGGCAACACATTTGCATAGAATGTGTTCTGCTATCTCCAGATTTTCTTGGCGTAAACAACAGAATTGATTTTCAGCTTTTCCTAGTTTAAATAGGTGATATTTTAGGGTTGAACGTGAAAAATCCTGTCAGTAGCCGAACGATAGCATTGTTTTTGCCGTATTTGGCGAACCTGAAATGAGTGCTTTCGCGTACTTTTGTCCTGGCACACCTTTTCAGTGCGAGGCCCTTTGATTGTCCTCACACGTCTTTGTTGCTTACTTTATGTGGGTCTTTATGTGGAAGACCACAAAAAGGATTAGGACCAAAAAAAGGCATGTTCACTGCTTCTTTGGCCAGTCTATATGTCTTTTCATTTCCTTCGATCCCTTGATGGAAACTAACCTTACGTTATTTTCCACATGTTTGTAATCTTTGACTCCAATAAATCAATCAGACCCTGGAACTTGATATAATAGACTATGTTTTGGGAGTTATTTCAATAAAACAAAAGCTGCAAATAGTGTTTTGTAGCAACATATAAAACAAATTATTTCGTATAAATAAATTATTTCATATAAACTCAATGGTCCACAACATATTCATGGTACTGTACGTCGCGTTGTGCTCTTTAGGTCACGAAGCGGATTGAAATGAAATGGGAAAGAAAGAGATCGGTAGAAGCTGAGCAGCAACAACAAAAAAATGTTTCTGATGTATTTAGTATCTGCTAATAGTAATGCTTATGGAGAAGTGGTTCGATTTTATATTTATTAACTCGTAGATTTTACGATGAGGCCTGAGCATAAGCGAGTGGCGCTGTTCCGTTATGTAAGGGCGAATGCACTTACCGTTTTCAATGAGCTAGTGGGCTAGATTGGTCTTCCATTACGTAAATGATGTGGATTCAAATGGATTGCAAAAAAATGGTAATTGAATTTATGCAAATTTGAAAATGATGGTGCCTTTCATTTATATATAGGCGTAACCTGACAAAACAGTAACATTTGAGAGTAGAATTTAAATAATTGTCTTCAGAAATGTCTTGTCGTTGAAACTTTTTTATTCTGTTTTAAAGAAAGTCAAACCCGTCTTAAGCAAATAGATACAGGATGATCTAAATGAAATGCTCACCATTGGTAACTTCTTTATTTTTAAAGCTACGTCATCGGTCAAATTAGAAAAGTGGTAGAGTTTGTAGTCAAATAACAATTTCTTAAATGGAAAAATTTTTTGCTAGAATCTAAAATAATGGACTTATAAGGACCTAAACTAATACGAAACATACTTAGGTTGCTATGGAAACAAATGATAATAATTCTGTCTGTTGCAAATACAACTCGAACTGCGTAATTTTTGCTCGTTAAGAGAATATTTTTTCACGGTGATTGAAAGCCTACTTGGGGTATCGAAAATATTCTCAACAAGGCAAGGTAGCACATGCAAAAAATTGGTCAAACGCGTAGAAGATATAAAAGACATATATAACACGCTTCCTCCACCTGACAGCAGTAAGAGGACGTTCTTTACTACAGCACGTTTGGTTCTGGTTTATTCTATTTGTTGTCTCCATGAGCCGTTTATCCAACATTACCATTAAATATTTAACTGAGGAGCTCCACTCCAACCACCGATCATTTATCCACCTGATCTTTTGGTGGAAGTCTTCTTCTTATACTGAACAACACCGCAACACTCTTACTCTCATTGATGTGAAGGTGCCACGTCGCAATCCAACTCGCTATGTCATCCAGAGCAGATTGTAATCTAGTCACAATCAACCCATCATTCCGCTAGGGCTGCAGATGGCCGTAATATCGGTGGAACGTGATTAAAAGGAATTCCGGCCCTAGAAGAGAGCCCTGCGGAACTCCAGACCCGATCAAACTTATGGATAATAACGAGTCCCCCATTCCTACGTTAATCGATCTTCCTCTCAAATGTGAAAGAACCAGCCTTATTAACCCTCTGCTGAAGCTAATCTTACCAATTTTGAGAGCGATGCTAAACGGTATCGAACGTCCAGGAAAATAGCCTTAACGGTCTCTTTCCGAAAGCGTCTCGAATTGCTTCTGACAACCGGAGCAATTGGAGGTCAGCAAATACTCCGGACTTGAATTCAAACAGTTCGGTAAAGGGTTCAGGTCGCCCATTTCTTTTCTCAGCTTGCGCAGAATCACAAATTCTGCCAACCTGGAGATCACAGAGAGAAGACGATCGGCTTGTAGTGCTTCAGGAAACGAGCGCTCCCACCAGGCTTTCAAAAGGTGACAATTACAAACAGATGGAAAATGATGAAGAGCGAGTACTCTATTGATGATATGTGAGAGGATTTTCTAGATACAAGACGATAAACATAATAAAGATAAAACAAAGCATCTTATTTCGAATTTTTGCGACATAATCATTAATTACGAGTATTGAAACTATTATGAACAGTATTGTACACGACCACCTTTACTTCATATCTTCTCTTGACAGCCGTTCTCCAAAGAAATAAATTGTATAATTTCCGCACAGACAGCATCTCGCGCCCGATAGGCGGTACCTAAATCGCAACTCACGCAACATTAGTTTTTACGATCCAACCATTAAATAACATCATTCAAGAATATAATCGAATCCCCCCATTCAAGAAGCCGCGTTATGTCAGCCTCTGAAACGCTCGGTACCGAAAAGTAAAAGCCATATACTGAAAGTGTACGGAAAAAGTTCAATTTGTAGACCGATTAATACGTAGGTAACAAACACGCCATATGAGAACCTTACGTCGTAAAAATATACGTTGGGTTTTACGCAATTGGCATTATAGTTATTTTTATTATTATCATTAGTCATTATCTCTATGGTTATGCGTCGGAATGACCGACTGACTTGACAGGTAGTGAGAATTTTTTTCTCTCTCGCGAACGTGGGATAGGTCGAGTGATCTTTCTGCAAGACGCTATTATTTTCCTTCTGTAATGGGTAGATGTTGAAACTTTGAATCGTCCGCTTGCGTGTATTATGTATGGTATGGACGTCCATTCAAATTAAATTACTGGATTCTGAGTATGTTCTAGGTAATAGTTAAGTATTATGAAATAAATTCCAGAACGAACAGTTGTATAAAACACAATGAATTTGAACTGGAAGCTAAAAGGTGCAGAGCAGGGACATTGTTAATTCCCCAGTCTGAAATGGGGTTGCATATAGTTGGTATCTATTTGTACAAATTACCAAATAAAACCATTGATGGCTACGATTTTTTTTTTCCAAAGATGTTGATACATAAATTATACATTAACATTTTTTTCGGATCTCCAAAAAACAACCATTTCTTAGCCCTATTGGACTTTCGATTGTGATTAGCTCGTTGTTGGTTTCTAGACATCGTTTTTTGTCCAACTTTAGTTTTTCCTATTTTGAAATTAAAAAAGCTTATTTTTGTTTACATGTAATGACGGATCAACGGATTACACGGGGTAAAATCCACGTATTCTGAGCTTTAGGTATCTAGTAAGAAGGTAAAGTTAGTCAAAATTGTTTCCTTGATCTATAAGAAGATCCGAATGACAAAAAGCACAAATAAGGCGATAGCTAGAATTTCTTGGTGATTATTATTCATTTTAAAATTTGAACGGTCCTCGTATCAATTATTAGTACAGCAAAAAAATAACAACGTTCAAAGTTCAAGTCGGAAACTAGTTTTTAACGCCAAGAATGTTAATCCTCATTACACACAACCTACTAGATACCCTTCACTTCTCAAAGCTCGTCACTTGAGAGCACCTAGCGTTCGCAATCTCGTTTTTACCATTTCCTCTGTTAATAGAAACGAAAGTGGAATATATTTATATAAACGATTCGAATTCTAAGGGATGTCATGTAATGCTACGCACGTACATACGTAAAAAAACCTTAAACTTAAATTACTTCCCACAGCCAAAGTAAATAACAAAAACGATAACAATCTACGACGAACATGTCATCGTCTGTGTTCAGCGCAATTAACGCCACTTCCAATTAGCCGTAAATTAATGTCGTCAGAATCTCCCGAGGGTAAAAAGAAAAAGATACTCGTGCGTATGCCTCCTCCTTTATTTTCGTTGTTTCTATCGCTGGTGCGGTTGGCGCGGCGTGGCATATCCCTGTTTCGCATAATAAATAAAGTAAAAGAGAAAGCCATGCCTATCTTGCGCTAACGGTAAAACGGGCAAAATCTAGATCATATGGGAAGGTATTGCATCATAGCAAACGCGAATTTCCTAAACGTAAGAGATGGAATTGAATGTAATCTCGAATCTCATATGAGATGAAAAAAAAAGAAGTATAACATGCGGAGAATATTTTGTAATCTTTTGGCAATATGTATTTGGGTAATGGATGTAATTTACGCAACAATATAGTGTTCTACAGAAATTACGAAATCTTGATATATCGATGTTTATGAAAATATTCCCGATAGTTTCAAAAATAGAAATAATTCGTTGTGGAGAAAATGCAAAGACTCGCGACAAGCTACAAAAGCATAGAAGAATGTTTTATTCATTAGTCTTATGTAAAAATTTCCGCTTACTCTTCTCATGATTTTGTTATTTTTCCATTCCCTACTCCTTGCGCAATGTGAGCTCAGTAGTATTCCTTAGTATTGTTATATGAACAAAAACTCTCCGTTAAGTTTGGGTCAGCTTCTTCAGAAAATTTCTACGTCAAAAGAAAACCTGCGTTCACATAGAATAATGCGAAATTAGTGGAAAAAATTAACAATTCTTTGCTTTATTATAACCTAAATTTATCAATTAATATTAACAATGCACAAAATTACATAAAATTGCTGATTAACAATTAAGAATAGAAGTCTGTCGGTGGGAGAAGAACGAGAGACGGGCGAAAACAAGCAAATTCAAAAAAGTTATGCATCAGTAACCGGTAACTAGCGGTCTCAAAAAAGGCGAGTAAAGGTTGCATACGGTAAGCGGCATCCTTGGAGTATACATATTTACGTAGCGGCTTGATCAGTACGGTATGTTACCAAACTTCCGAACTAATTTGGTTTAGTGCTTCTTTCCATAGTTGTAACCATCCTTCCTCCGACCTACCGTATTTACCAATACGATTAGCGTAGTATGTTTTCGTTGTACCCAATGTCAGTTCAAACGGATTAAATATGCAATGATATGGAGAAAGACGGAAAACTGTGCGTAAACATTCATTTCAGCAATTGGTCAGCCTCATATACCGGTTGCGGTTTGTTCTGTGCCACAACGATATACTGCAGCCAGTTTCTGTTTTTACACGCGTCATAAATTGTATTTCTAATAGTACAGCGGGTAAAATCATTAATTTTCACGCCAGTTTTATCTCGTATGAGTTTTCGTTTTGGTCATTGACGCAATTTCGTTAATAGTTGCTTACTTTCCAAAATATAAAAAATTCAAAATATTGGGCACATATACCTCCCGTACAAAAGATAAATAACAATGGCGTCTTATCGCGTTATGCTTCAAAATACGCGACTAGCGAAACTATTAACTCCTTCTACCGTTTACAGGATTGTTTAGGAATGTTTTAATTGCAGCAATAGCGTCATATATATAGGGCAAGCGTACAATTTCAACGATAATAAGTACCAACATTGTATATTTAATCGAATTAATTATACAGCTGGTTGGAAATTTTAATTATTTGCTATTACATAGCCCAAAAATTGTTAGAGATGACGTACACTATCTGCTATTGTAAATGACCTATATCAATTTATTATTTTATATTTTTATTTTATTATTATATTATTATATATTATATATATACTATATTTATATATACTTTGGAACTATTTTGTTTTTATTTTGAAGAATTCTTGTTACAGCAACTTATTTTGCAACTTATTCTCTAATGAGAATGAGTACTTCCCATAGTACTTTCTATGTAATACGAATCAAAATGTTAATTAAGTTGCCTATCTACTATTTTTAAACGTTATAACATTTGTTTCTCTGATTAATTCTTACAAAGCGCATTACATTAACCAGAGCGAGGCGCCATAAGCCATTAACATTATTCATTAGCGTAACTACTTTTTACATGCTAATTAACCATTGAAATGACGAGGGTTACGTCACGCAAAGAGAATTGTATAAATAGCACGGTCTATTCTCGCCGTCGCACAAATAAGACGGAGAAATTCCTAACATTTTCAAGGAAATAAAGATCAATTTTAATTCGTCAGATGTACATACACAATTCGGATTAAGTAAGCGATGCCATATCAAAAAGCCCCTTCATAAGCGCCGATCGTAACTCGGTCTTCCGCAAAATTCCATATTCCCGACACACATTCGCCAGTACCGATCCGTAGAACCATGAGATACTTTTTATGGGTCGCGCGTAATTATATTCGTTGCGTAAGAGGCGAAGGCATGCTAGTTAGATTATTTTATGAGTACTTATCGATATTACACGGACGCGAATGGCAATTTTAATTAGCTTTAGATTTGGTTAGTGATAATTAGGTATCTTTCCGTTGTGAACGGGTTTTACGAGAGGAAAAGTTTGCAAAATTAATGTTCCTCGGAGATATTACTTCATTTTTGACCTATTTAACTTTTACATATTACTGTCTTACAAATTGCGTAATTGTGACAAATTATCCAGATGCCGCGCATCTTGTGCCTACTTAATTTGTCGTAATTTTGGCGAGAAGAACCATTAACATCTTTCCACGTGTATTTAACTGAGGAACAACAGAAGCTATATTGAACAAAGAAAAAAAAACAAATAAAAAAAACATGTAAAAAACAATTTTAATAAAAATAAACCTATATACAAACAAACAAAAATAAAAAAAATAACTCAAACTTATTAAAGTTACATTAACATTTCGTTTATTCCTTTCTATGGGTACCGTCCGGTTTGACATATTCTACCGTTGCTTTGAAGCCGTTGACGTCGTCAGCTGTGTATTTAACTATCCTCATCGTACCATCAGCTTCTAACACTGTATATTGGCCACTGACGGCGTCCCCATCTCTGGTTTCTTGGTGATCTTGAGCGTTCCCAGTCTTGGGATCTCTAACGCCGTAGGAATAATCATAGTCGGGTTTAGCCTTTAAAAAAAAAAGGACAACAGAAAATCATTAACATTTTTTTGCCGATTATCGCTTCAAACGTTTGGTGCTCTTTCACACGTTACTTACAACAAAATCTCTTGTTTTTCCATTAGGATTTTGCTTAGAAGGCTCGCTCCATAAAACTTCTTTTATTTCACCACTTACTGGGCCGCTAAATTTATGATAGGAATAGCCATCGCCTCTATCACGAATTGCGCCAAATACTTGATACGTCATGCATAACATCTATAAGAAAAAAAAACAATAAACAAAGGAAGAAATAATAATTACAATAATTGCAAAGGCGCTCTAATTCAAAGTTGAATCATCTAAAATTAGCTCTTAAAATTCTGAGTTTAGGACGATGTTGTATTATCATCTGATTGCCATATTTAATGTAAACTGGATATTTCTTCTTATTTTTTCTTATATCCGAATACATCGCCGTGATCTCTCTTGCAAGAAACATCAAAATACAAAACAATAAGTAACTAATATAAGATTGTATAATCCAAAACGTCTTTCGACGATTTCTTCCGTCTCTTAAGGACAGCTAAGTCTAACCGGCTTGTAAAAGTTGCCGTAATATGAAAGGCAAATTCAGTAACTTATATAACCGTTAATAATACATATTTTACTAAATTTATGTAAGAGTTATTAGAAGAAAATATGTATCTATGTAACTTGTTTCTCTTGCGAAGCAAACTTTATTTTAGTACCACGCGTTTATTAAATTGTGCTGTGATAAATTGTTTTCAATGAGATCCGTTGAAATGCGAGTCCTTCAAAAATAACGCATCAGTTACATACAAACCTTTAACCATTTATAAATGTACAAGGGTAGTCTGAACAGTTTCAAACATCAACGTGAAGATGGCGTTTCTCGTAATAAATTTTCTGGTAAGATAAATTGAAAGATACTTTTAAAGATAGCAGCCTTGTTGGACGCTCAGTTGTTGTTTAACAGTCGCTTGTGTGCCTTGAGAGCTACATTGTAGGAGGTGGCGCGTACTCTGCAGCATGCCCGAATGGTAAGCTATGTTGCTATACTATATAGAATTCCTAAAATTATATATCTTCCTCTAATATTGTAGCCATGATTTGTTTTGCATGTATTCAGTATTCTCCTGTACAGAGGATGTTAAGAGTTTGTAATGACGTTTTTCCAGATCTAGACCTCTTTAATTTGTCTTTGTGGTTGTTTAAGTTTAGAGCTAAACTATTGCTAAAGGAAGCTCCAAAAAAACGTGTTTGTCATATATTGACTAAGGATTTGGGCATGAAAATGCTAACTGCGCGTTGGATGCCGCTCTTGGTCACTCGGGACCAAAACTGTATTTGGAATGAACAATTCCCAACAACAACCCTGTTGAAGCAGTTTGAGCGAAATAAGTTTTGATGTCGATTAATAACTGAAAATGAAATTTGAATACACCAGTACACCCTACAAGCCAAGGCACAATTGAAATAGTGGATTGCAAAGGGTAAATCGGCTCCAAAGAAGAAGAAGACTGCTCCATCGACCGGAAAAGTGATGGCAACTACTTTTTGGGATAGTCTCAAACTTCAATGGGCGCTATGGCAAAAATTCACGAATTGGGATTCGAAATGATAGACCATCCGTCCTGGCCCCTAACGATTTTTTTCTGTTGGCTAGCCTCAAATATTCGCTCGGAAGACAGAGATTTCCATCAAATGAGGGGGTCATTCACATTTTGTAAATCCCTATTTTATAGAACAAGATACCAACTTCTATTTGGACGCATTAAAGGGATAAATGCGTCGCTGAAAAAAGTGTATAAAGGATTTGGAGATTTTTGACACTTTTTTTATTCCACAGATGGCGGAGAAACTAAAAATGTTTTTCAATTCACTCAACATCCTTTCGAGACAAACAATTCCTCATTCATATTATTTTCGTTACGATACTATGTTATGCAAACGATATTATTATGTAAACAAGTACCGGAATAAATTACCTACAATATTAGCTGGTTTAGATGTTGAAGTGTGCTGAATAACAATTAGTCTATTGAATAGATTATCGGTTATCTACAGTATTATACAAAATCAAAACCAACGCTTTATAAGTTTGAGCTATGTTTGCAAAAGGTTTACATGTAAAAATTTGCTCCTGGTAATCGTATTTTCACGGTTTACAAATCTTATCTTTAGGAAAGAACATAAGAATAAGCAGCATTTTTGGGGTAAATGTTACAAACAAGCTCATATTGTTCACATCAATATTCACATATATGTACACAGAAATTATCTTCGCTATAACCAGATTAAATTTATCACAATCACATACTTCCAGTGTTACCAATTCTACTAAACAAGTATTGTTTACCCCGTAAGAACGAGTTTTGTAAAACGGTGTCATGATTAAACGAAAACTCGACGTTTCGCCCACAATCATATAGGGTTTCTTCAGGTGTTTGAAATAACAACGTAAGCTTCGACGGCTAGAGTCAGCTAAACCTAAACGTATTCCGTGTCATGGTTAAACGTTTCGGTTATGTGCAGAAGAAGTCGCGGTGGACATTTATCAGATATTGTGTTTCACACATTTCTACTTTGTATTAATGTTAATAGAAGACTCATTAATTTGCCACAATCTAAGGAAGCAAGATCATTGATAGAAAATAGAAATAGTAATGGCCCCAGCTTCTACCCTGCGGTACTCCACATATAGGTAGGAGTATGCAATATTCTACATAACTTTGGCAATTACAAAAAAAAATACGTGTACTATAAGCTACACATTTGATTATTCCCTAATTTATTCATAAAAATACTCCACAGAGATTATTTATTTTGCCCAACACTGTATTTAGTACGTCGCATGAAAAAAACCGTAGCGGCTTGTAATGTGAGAAAAGCCATTCCATCTTAAGCATGACCTTGTTTATAAACAATATCTATAAACAGGCTGTAATATAGATAAGAACATGCATATTAAATACGATATGCTTAACGCATCATATTGTACATATTTTTTTTCACGCCAAAGTTATCTCCTTGTGTACCAGTGTGCCACTATCACTGATTCATCGAAAAACGTTCGTCGTCTACTTTGTACACAGCGTATCGGTAACAACGTCTAGTAAGATATCTACTTGCCAAATAAGCAAACGTATAATATATAAATGTAGTTAATATTAAGGGGCAAAGTTTCAAAAATTATCTACGATTTGAGGTGAAAATTAGGAAAAACGTAACATGACTTTTTACCTTGTTTAGAGTGACCTCCAACAATAGCCAATGGAAAATATGATCTTATCTAACGGTGTATTCTTAAAGTAATTGTGGCTTTCTATTTGTTTAAATCAATACGTGTTGAAAAGAAGTGTTTTTCTTAACTGTTGTAACTAAATTAAGAACGATATGAATAACATTGAAAGAAAAGCAATAGGTAGTAACCAAGAAATTTATATATTCCCTCCTCCTCAAAATAAGTATACTCTATTTGTTCCATAATTATTTAGAAGCTTAAAATACACTAAGAAGGGAACACTGCCAACCCGCAAATTCTGATTTCCGTGAAAGTGTAGAGACTGAAAAAGGATTAAGGTATATAAACCACGCCATTTTTTTAGCTACTGAATCCCCGGATTTATTACTGTTCAAAATGCTACAAGCGGTTTTAGAGCTACTGGCAAATAGCCCGTAAATCGGTATATGTATATTTACCGAATCAGAGTTCACTGCTTCAGATACCTTTAAAGATCATGATATGATGCTTGTCCAAATAATAAATCTTTTGATGAGGAAGTACCAATTCCAAAGACACTAACCTTACCCGTAAACTTGCCTGAAATTTCTCCATTATCGGTAGCCACAACAGCTGTTTCCGTCGAAAAAATAAGAAGCACGAAAAGAACTGTATAATTGACTAGTAGCCCTTACGAAGATGCTTTGAGAGATAGAAAATCAAGTAAAACATAAACACATATAACTCTATTTTTTCATATTTGTTAAGATGATCCTTTTACAAACATTATATTTAAGTGTTATGAAATATGTTGTTAAATATTTATGTTTTATTTAAGTTCCATTCAAGTACAAAACGATAAGAATGAGAAAACAACACCCACGCTACTTCCTTTCTAGATTTCTTTCAGATACCAATATTATAGATTAACTTACTCCTAGCTCAAAGGTTATAGTACCGAATAAATATGTACTTGTCTACTTGTAATAATAATCAAAATTACATAAGTATCAACCTTAGATAAAAGAAAGATAGATGGTACCTTCTTAAATTAATTATTTTTGATTTTATACTTTGTGGCACAAGTTATCTTGAAGTATATCTTGAAATAGAAGATTGCCCAGATTGTTTTTGTTTTGATATTGATTGCTTATCAATTTCGTTAGCCTTATCTTAAGATAAAACTTGTAAATCAATATAATTAGACCATGTGGCCGTATATGTTC
>LR736864.1:6840836-6898916 GCA_902654985.2 Oryctes borbonicus | reverse complement strand
AAAACGGACGGAAAATCGACATCGCTTCGGTTTTCGTCGATTATCTCATCTCCAAGATGACAGAGGAATTCGTAAATATCTTGGAAAAAAAAACACTTTTATGTGTAAAATTAAGTTTATTTTTCGACATAGTCTCCATTGAGGTCGATACATTTAGTCTAATCTGTTTCTATCTTTGTATCTCCTTTAAAAAAAATACGATTTCTCCAACCTTATAAAACAGGTATTTGTTTTGCCTGCAGTCGCTTCATCGTTTGAACGAATCTCTTTCGCAAATAAGAAATAATCGCTGAGGAAGCAATTCGTATCATAAAATCATGAAATTTTGTTTTGATGAAACAAAATTCCTTTTTTCCATTTCACAGAGTTAGTATAAGTTGGCATAATACCGGCCCATACATCCCAAAACACTGTGATCATGATCTTATTAGCCCCGAAAAACCCACTGGTCTAGCTGTCCTTTGATCTCTGATGTGCTGTGCTGAATCTATGTTTCGTCAAGAGTTATGAATCGATGCCAAAAAGCATTCGGATTGCGCATCAACATCGCCAAACGTTCCTTTGAAGTTGAGATATGTGCGTGTTCATGATCAATTGTGTGCAATCGCGGATTCAAATGGATTGTTGAAATGTTATGCATCCGGTCAATTGAGATGCCCACAGTCTTACCAATCTCACGCACTTTCAATCTCCGATCATTGATTACCATATCGAGAATTTTGTCAATCATTTCTGATGCAGAGACCTCATTTGGACGACCTATGTCTGGCTGTCCAATGTTTTAAGGTCAATGACGAACATTCAGACTTCCCCATAGCTTCACTCAGTTTCACTTTTATCTCATCGTTTATTTTCATTTTTAAAACGAAGTATTATATCACTACTCTATATTCGATTTTTTTCCATTGTTGTCAAATTCAACCAATGTTAACATCCTACTTTAAATTGAAAATATTGATTTAGAGTTAACTGTACACCGTCGAAATCCATAAAAAAACAGTTTATGTTTATAGCGTTCTATTCGACTATTCAGATGCAAATGTAACGTCTTACCGGAAATGATTTTAGACATTGCGAAGGCGTCGGAGATTGCGATTTGTTTTCAACTCTCACATAAGACGAACGTTTCGCTTTCCGCATGGTTTTATGGGGTATTGCATATGTATGTATATGCGCATACAGCCAGCTATACGTTTCATTCATACTGAAATAAAGCAGTAAACAAGTCAATTGCCGGCGTACGTGTGTCGTTTATATTATAGAACGTAGAGTTCGTGAAATGAGCGATGACGGAAATCTGTGTAATAATATATAGATTTAAATCTGCATATGGATGTTATTCGCCGCAGTCCTTGCTTCATTATGCATACAAGAAAAATCTATTATATCACACTGTATACAATTATTAATACATAAAATTAGAAAAATATTAAGCATACACTCTTTTCTAAGGGATTAAAGCCATAAATTATTATGTAAAGTAGAAATATTGCGACAACCACAATAAAGTCCCTTTTATTATCATTCCAAGAATTTCTCGGAAGTACCGATCTTCTGAAACGGATCGTTTGGATCGTTATTAACGAACAGTACATTTAGGAAATATACCGCAGTATCATTCTTGTTTATTTATCACGGGCGTAAAGATATAAATTTGCTTCATTTTACTGTTAAACGTGTGTTGGTGTGCATCTGTCGTTTTTGCGCGAAAGTTTTAAGAAAATTTACTTCAAAATGGCACGTGGCAAACCTATCAGTGTAGAAAAACGTGCACGCATTATCACGCTGTTTGAAGAAGGATATTCGGGGCGACAAATTGCTGAAAAAATAAATATGAGAAGTTCAACAGTAAATGACATCATAAAGCGATATCGGACAACTGGAACTATAGAAAATCGTGTTCATCCTGGAGCATCTAGGAAAACAACAAAAGCTGAAGATTTGAGAATTGTATTATTAAGCAAACCCAATAGAAAATTAACAGCGCCACAAATAGCAGCCGAAGTCAATCGCGGCGGTGAAGAACAAGTTTCGGCGAGTACGGTAAAACATCGACATCAACAAGCGGACCTTCATGGACGCATTGCCATTCGAAAACCCTTATTACGTCGGGGCAACAGAGCAAAACGGCTACAGTGGGCCCGTTCTCATCTAAATTGGTCGTTAGATGATTGGAAACACGTGCTTTGGAGTGACGAGTCAAAGTTTGAGGTTTTTGGGCAAAATCGACGAGTTTATGTCCGAAGATCTAAAACCGAAAAAATGATCCCGGACTGCATTCTGGCAACAGTGAAGCAAGGGCGTAGTTCTGTGTTAGTGTGGGGAGGTTTCTCCTTTGCTGGGACGGGAGATTTATACAGAGTGCAGGGTGTAATGAGGAAGGAAAATTATTTTGCAATACTCCAGAATCATGCAGTGCCATCAGGATTGCGTATAATAGGCCGTAACTTTACATTCATGAATGACAACGACCTAAAACACACTGTGTGTGTAAGAACTATCTAAAGGAGCAAGAAGAACAGCACACCCTGAGAGTAATGACATGGCCCCCACAAAGCCCAGATTTGAACCCGATAGAGTTGTTGTGGGATGAACTGGACAGGAGGATCCGAAAAATATGCCCAACTTCACAAGAACATTTACGGAATATTCTGCAACATGAATGGATTAATATTCCACAATCCGTTTTAACAAAACTTATCGAAAGAATGCCTAGAATAGTTCGAGCGGTGATTAACAGCAAAGGAGGTTTTTTCGATGAAAAAAAAATATAATGTTCAGTATGTTATATTAGGCCCGAATAACTTATTCTTTTTATTTATTTTTGTCTTTTTTACCTGTACATACAATAAAATTGCATTTTGTTTTTAGTTTCGTTTGTTTCTGTAAACTTTTCATGTTTTTTACTAACCGACCGAACTTCTCTGAACGGCAGTGTATATCAACACGCACTGATAGAAAGGGTTCTTTAAATCAAGGAAATTAATTTTTCTTTACCCCGCTACTGTTGGCTAAACTTGAGAATGCGTGACGCAGCTTTATCTAGAATTGAATCCTACATAAAAAATACAAGGTCGACATTGGTAGTACAGAGTCGGAGACACAAGGACTGCGGTGAAGAGTTGTATAAGGGGCTGTTTTTATTCATTATATTCGTAAATGATCTTCCAAGCCTCCACGCTGAAGACCGTATGGTGCTTTACGCTGATGATGCGAATCTGTTGTTAGCAAGTAATACTACGGAATAACCTTATAATACAATGCAGGGAATTATTAGCCTCGTATTGGTGAAAGCAGAAAAACAGTATTTATTAAAAAATCAATGTGGTTGCACAACGCGAAAATTTATTGCAAGAAGTTAAACTGTCAGATCCGCACCCTGTTATTCATCATTGCCCCCGAAAAAGTTTATTGATTGAATAAAACTTGGAGGTACTACATATATTGTAAGAAAAGGCATGCGTTTCCGGGAAGCATTTTACCTTTCTTACTTATTTATTCGTTCATTGTAAAATGAATTGATATTCAGTTCTTACACTGCTTTCTTTATCACGAATTTTACATAAATTTACAAAGTTAAAAGTGTCGTATCCTATCCATTTAGTTGGTGCCAATTTAATTATTTGGTAAGTTGCTCCAAATTGTAGTAACATGATCTTGGTTATTATTAAATTAAATAACATTGACAAATATTTGCTATGGTTACGGCAAATGTGAGGGGACAAAAAGAACTTTCTTGGAGCTCTTGCTAATGTATAATGCGAATATTATTCATACCTCTAATGCGGATAAGTTTGTGCGCTATAAAAAATATCTATTGAAATATTAATATTGTATCCGAAATTTAATTTGGTTAGAATTCCTTTCTTTTCTATCCACGTATATAATTACCGATTAAATATATTTACGTGAACCGTACGTTTGTATTATAACAAATTCGTTACGCCTAAAACACAAATCGAATTCCTAAAATCCAAGTGAAGCGTATCGTTCTCGCGATGCTGTAACTCTTGCTTTTTCGCATGGCTGTAATAAATATTTACGTGAATGATTTGAATACGGAGAAGAATAGACTAGCCAACTGTTACGTAATCGTATGGTTTTTTACCGGGATACAACTCTACATCACGTCGAGTATTCCAAATATTGACTCTACCATTTGACGTGCGTTTTGTATATTATTCCTTAAGCAAACTGTTAATTATCTTATGCACCAGGAAATGTTCTACCGCCGCCGAAATGCTAATATGCAAAAAGCGTACAAGGCGTAACCGATAAGTTCACCGAACTAATCTCAACACATGGATATGATGAATAGAACTGATTCGAGCCGTTACGTACACGCTTCGTTTATTTAGGTTTAGGTTTCTCTCAAATAAAAGATAATCTTTCAAACGGGAAAGCCAGTAAATACACATATATATTAATAACATTGTCTACTTAAATACAAAAAAACCCTTACTTTCCCATTAGATTTGAATATACCAACCCATTGAGATCTCCTAATTAATTTAACGATGACAATAATATTTTAATTTGACGGGTGCAGAAAGTCTGCCAGCTTTCTTCTGTAGGGGTTGCTTTTGCTGTGGATCCCCAGAATAGGACCCCATAACTCAATAGAGAATGAATATTTGCAAAATAAGCGGTCTTTTCGGTTGCTGTCTTCTTTAATCTTCTGAGGGCGTACAGAGCCGATCACAACCCCGAAACCAAAGCGTCGACGTAGGCCATCCAGTTTAATTGTTCGTCTAATGTTATCTCCAAGAACTTGGCTGGAAGAGTATTTTCTTGCCTTCTTGTGGTAAATATAAGATTTTGAGCTTTTTCTTGTCTCGAATCAGTAGCAAGCTTCACAGTAAACGAAAAATTGGCCAATTTCTCCTTCAGTTCTTGAAAGACCTTAGCGTGAACAAGTAAAGACATGTCCGATACCCGTGCTATGAGTTCACCAATTGCTTCGTCTGGCAGAGCCGATAAGAAATGCTGGGCAGGCGGGCGACATGATCTTGGACACCTCCGTCTGGACATCCATTTTTTTCAGCTCGTCAAGCTCTCGTTGCAAACGTTTCATCAATATATTGTTGTCTCTTCTGCATTTTGTCCACGAAGCTTTCGCGAAAAGCCGCCTACTTAAAATGAAAATCATTCAGAAGAGCATATTAAGATTAATGATTTTGGCATCGTGGTTTATTACAAACAATCCTTTGAGAGAAGACCTACAAATGCCCACCCTGGAAGAATACTACATGGGCTATGCTTTGCTGGCTCGGATGAAGAACCACAAAATCGACATCCTCCTCGACTCAAGGCAACAAGCTTAGAGAACGTATTACCAATGTAGAGGACCACCTGCCATTATCCGAAATACCAGACAATAATAATGACTGCCTACTACGGATTAAAGGGCTAAAAGACCATTAATCTAACTTTAGAAAGAGCATGGAAGTTCAATTATTTACGCAACCCTAAACACTTTACTCTACTATTAAGACTAATTGGCCTTAACTTGATGCTGCAGCAAGACAATAATGCCAAACGTGTTAAAAAAAAAGTTTTATGGTAGCCACCCCAAACCCTAGACCTCAATATAATATATATGTGCAATTCAATGCAAGCTAAAATATTGCAAGAGAAGTGGAGTGAAGTTTCCATAGACATTATTAGCAATTTGTATGGTTCACTACCAAGATAAATGTCTGCTATAACGCCCCAAATATAAATATTAAATTCCATTTACATAGCTATAATTATTTTCTCTCTTGTATTAGAAATATTTATCATTTATTAAATTCATTATTGGACGTTAATATACAGAAGTAAGTATCGAAATGGACCTTCCACCTCTAAATTGAAAGATACCAAAATTTAATAACAAGAATTAGACGCAATACGTAACTCTCCTAAAATTCAACAGAAATCCAAACAAGGAACACAAATACATAACAACAAGAATTACTGTTTTTTTATGCGTATTTCTCATAAATCACTTGAAAACACTGCGTCATTTCATTCATTAAGATATTAAATTTACTCCATTTTCTTGGAAAGCTCTTTGAATCCGGTTTATTTATTTTATTTTTCTATGTGTTTGTTTAAGTCAGAACTATACCGCCGCTACCAAAGTTTCACTATACAAGCTACAAAGACAATGATTAATTATTAGGAGAACTAACCTGAGCTTTTGTTGAGACAAAAACCAAAAGAACCATTTAATGTTTTATTTCAGAAATTTAAACAAAAATTACTTATCAGTGTAATGGTGGACAAATAACTTTGGTCAGAGTGTATTTTCATATAAGTCCTATTAAAAAAAAACTGTTATTACATCTATGTACATATATATATACCATATAGATATCATTATGGTTTAGAAGAATTGGGTCTTTTTCAATATATAATTATTGTTATGCTTTCGTTATAGGCTTTTGGAAAGGGACAAATTGGAGGAAATGTACTGGGAACTCCTCGGCCACCCTCGTTACAATCCACGTTTGTCCTGTGACTAATTTTTGTTGGCGACCATGAAAGAATCACTTCGAGTAAAACGTGAAGGAAGCTATATAGAGGAAGATTGAAGGTTTCACTTCTATATACCATTCATCAACAGACGTATAAGGAAAGCTTACCGATTATACTTGAATCGTCCTCGTATTAAAAATACAGGGCTTGCTGTCCCAAAATTTTTCTGTATGTAGGTATGAATCCAACACATAATATGGATGTTATTCAATAAATTCATTTCTTATGCTCGTGCAAAAATTTGAAGAAACTCTACAGTTAACAGCAGACAGCAATCGGGTGTGATAGACCAAATTTAGTAGAAGTCGTTCAGTAAGCCATGACGTTTCTAATACTAATGAAGTTGCAAAAGGTTTAGAGGTGAGTTATTTAACGGTGTGACTGATTCTGACTAGACAGGCCTGTATCCTAATAAAACGAAAATTCGTTTTGAACTTAAAGAAGTATACAAGCAGATTCGAGCAAAATCTTTTGGATAAATGCGACACATTTTAAATTAATTGGGAGTGTTAAAACGCACATCTGGCAGAAAATAATCCCAACGCGATCGTTCAGCAAAGATCACACGATGCCAAGTTACTGTTTGATGCAGCTTTACATCAAATCTTTTAATAGGACCTTATTTTTGTGAGGAAATTGAACATTGAGAAACGAAAACAATAAGTGCCCAGCGATATTTTCGAAAGAATCGTGATATTGATTGTTTTTGTGCAAGACTTTGAAAAACATTCCTTGGTTAAATATTTTCTAAATAACAAATCTGTTAGCCGAACAAAATTCACATCACGTTATCATTTTCTCTTTAATCTGCGTACGTACTTAAAATTAAAATTAAAAATCAACGAAAATTCCTCGGAAATTAAAAAAAAGAAATCATTCAAATTCATTACTCCATTCTGACCTCGTTCCTGACCCGTCGAAAACCATGTGATTGACGACTTTATAATTATTTTAGCTGTTATGGCGTATAACCTCGTAATATTTTTGCGTAAACATCAACTGGGGAATTATTTATGTAGATTATGCACTTCTAAAAACAAAACACAAGCAATGATACACATGTAGCATGCGTACGTCACGATCGAAGTCTCATACAATTTTGCATGCTAAATTGTACAAAGAATGTTCAAAATTAACTTCCATTTTTGCCGGTTCCATTCTATTCCGGTATCCCTTTAATTATACCGTTAAATTCGAGTAAATGTAAACTTGTATTAGTTCTTAAGCTTCTTAAGCTAAGTATACCAATAATGAACAGTGATTTTGACGCAAAAGTAGAGACCATTTCAATGGTAAAGAAAGCATGTGATCACAAACTACGCGAAGTATGACGTCAGTCACACCCGGAATTATATGTGAAGTCTTCTTATTAGCGAAGTGGGTCATATTAATTCATTAATATTTGCATGGTTTTATTACTAAATCACTTGTTTCTTTTAATATCAAGCATATATGCACTAGAACCAGCCTTTAAACCCTTTAATCACTAGATTACGGCGTTCATCTAGCTGTTGGTTCCTATTTCCCCCACGTTTTCACCCAGAGCTATCAAACTGATGTCTCCAGGTGTCCTTGTTTGGTTGTCGTCTCCCAATTCGCACGACTCGACCATGAGACAGCGCAGAATCTTGTAGTTTCTTCACTACTTCAGCGATCAACAGATTATCGGAGAGACTCGCCTTTCTCCATGTCTGTTTCACCATCTCTCGTAAATGCTCTTTCGTCCTACAAGGCGACTGAGGTCGACTCGCAATTGTTTATTTCGAATGAACCATGGAGCCACCTACTATCGTTGTTATTACTCGGCTCTACAGATTCTCTAGTTTTTCGAAAGTGGTTGGGGGCCACTGCACATCAAGCCAACGCTCCATATGATATAATTGATCGAAGACATGTAACAATTTACTCGCGACGTCCAAACCGCCTCCATTGCCGATCAACGGCAACATGGCATTTTTTGTTTTAGCATACAAGAGAACTGAGAAGAGAACTATTGAATTTAACGATGCATAGACGATATTGAGAATGAAGATTCAATGGTAATTGTAAAAATCCAGGATTCAAAAATTCCTCCTCAGAAAATATTTGTAAATAGAAATTAGAAAGACCAGAGAGCTACAGTGGTCATATTCTCGACGATCATCTACACTGCTAGAAAATTCTGGAGCTGATTTCGTCAGTGTTAAGAGACGTGGAAGTTGGGAGTATTCAGCGCTTGCTGGAGATATATTGAAGAATTTATTCAGAAGAAAATTGAGATTTCTAGAGCATCCTGTCTGCTCCCAAATCTGACACTTCTTCAATAATCATTCAATGCTTTAATAAAGAAACTGTTGCAATGAGAGATTGGTCTTCCTCCAGTTGGGTCGATTTTCATAATTGGGCAATTGCGAATTTAAATTCAAACTTCAAAAGTAATGATTGTTGAATTGATTGTTCTTTTTAACGTATGATAAAATATACATTTTTATCTTTGATTTTTGTGGATGGATGTAAAAGTGTACATCTTACATGTAAAATATTTTTATATAAAAAATATGTAAATATACTATATATTTGACAATATTAGTCTGGCAACCTGGCCCTATTCAATGAAATAACATATGCACAATAGACCTTATCTTCAAAGTAATTGTTTTCGTATAAAAACGAACGTACATAGACACAGATTTTTTATATAAATAGTAATACACAAGAGCGTGGCTTATAGTTGAGGTCGTTTATTATAGAATGCGGCAGCTGCTTTTCTTTGTTACAACGGAATATATACAAAGATCAGTCGGCAAAATTGGTTTTTTCCCGCAAACGTACATCAACAAGGCCGATGACGATTCCATTGAGACGATTTCTTGAGGTTCGCAAAGTATTTTCTTAATTGATTATTTGAAGAAGTACTATTGGTGATATATTGGATCGATTCGACCCTGAACTAAAAAGCAGAACGCCCATCTGGCGAAGAAAGAAATCCTCTACCGACCCACTCCGCAATTGCAACAGCAAAGTTAGTTTGGCGGAAAGAGGTTCACATCAAGTGAAGAGGTCATTATCTAAACAAAGGCCTATTTTGCAGAGTTCGAAAAATCCTATTAGGATAACTACAAACTACAATGTCGAGGGATAAGGGTGAATAAGTTTTAAATTATCTCATAAACTAAGATAGATGCGTGTGGAAGAAAATTTACTTGGAAGATGGAGGCATCCATATACAGGTTACATCGTTTATAGCAGGAACTGGACATCCTGCATACTTAGATATAGTTTTTCTTCAAATTGCTTAGGAAAGGATACGCTGTAGATATTCTTTAGGTAGTAGAAATAAAGTTTTACAAATTGGCTTTTTGTTTTTAATTCACCTAATGTTTAGTATGATAAAACAACAAAAGCCATGAAATTCCAAATTTCGAATAAATAGCACATAATTATAGAACCGCCTGTCGCTATTTGCATTCAAACATAACACTTTCTAATTTGAACGATTTTATTTGTTCGAATTGTCGTATCGAATTGACATTGAACCAAAAGACACGTATATTTAATTTCTCTTTTACAATGCTTTACGTAATGTAGAACAATTTGGAACTACGATTGTTTCCCGATAAATTGCGTCAACTGACCAGTCCACAAGCCATAGCAACCGCAAAACCCAAAAAAACGATAAAAATGTTCCGACTTATATATAACCAATAACCACAGCCGGTTATACATCAATTACCCACGATAGACAAATGAATAATAGATGAATTTGTAACTACCCAAAATAAGTAATCTAAAAATATTTCCTATCAATGACGAAGATTACTTAAGCGTGTGAAACACTATTTTTAGGAATTATAAAAAAAAAAATTACACTCACAAAAGCGATTTGATATTTCATGGTGCACTAGATTTCACTTCGAGAACACGCACACCGGCTCAATCGGATTTCAGACAAAAAGGAACTATCACAAAATCCAAAGTGAAACTCCTTTATATACAGCCCGGCCCCTTTTCGATTGCATAATTTGTCTTTTTACAAGGAAATTGCTGCTTGGTGACTTCATAATAACGAGACCAACAATATAATAAGTGGCTTAGAATATTTTACGCGCTCAGCGCGAAGCAAGGCTAAAAAAAAGGGAATGAAACCGATCGGGTCCCCTTCTTTTGGGTTTTGTTTCAAACGAATGGAATATGTAAAGTATATGATTACCGTTCGCATGGTTTATGAACGTAAACTTTTTTTTAGCTTATTTTTAAGTTGCATGCTCTGGAAACCTTAGATTTACTTACTGCAGAAAATTGGAACTTACATTACTCAATAGATACTTTCCATAATACAAGTTACCTTAGATAGCACGTGATATGTAGTTTCATAATTCCAATGCTCCATCGTGTTGTATATTTGGTACCAATATTTTTACAACTAATCTGAAGCAGAACTCTCCTAACTGATATCACCAATTCGTTCTATAGTCTCTATAGTATAGTATACAGATCACCAAATATTAGCAGAGCATTGGTTTTAAAATGTTCTTTACAAAATGGCGCGCCGGACAGCTGTTGCAGCGTCTTATTATGGATTATCTCCAAGTTCTTCGATTGGTATTCTACTATTGTGGACCACGCCAGAGTCCTACAGGTGAATGTTGGTCTCAGGATGGCAAACCACTGAGATCGAGCACGTTGTTTGCTTCTATAATCAGCATCAGTTGGTGCTTAGCTACTAATAATTTATTGCTAATCTCCGTGATGTGGTACATTCAGGTTAATTTCTTGTTCCAAGTACCTAACCATCGATAACGACTGTTGACGCTGCCACTTGTTTGCTGTTGTTTATCGGAAGCCTCCATTTCTAAAACTAAGTAGATAGTTGTTTAACTGCTACCTGCATTCGCTGATCCCTACAGTACGAATAGACGACAGTATCGTCGGTGTAAATCTCGAGTTCTATACCTATAGCGATTTGTGGATGTCATACGTAAATTAGTTATACAGCTATGGAACAAACAGACAGTCCTATGAGATTCTGGCCCGAATGCAAGTCCGCGTGGACTTAACCACGAAAGTTTGCTCAGAAGTGTGAATCTTTACTATTCTGATTAACACTTCATTAATCCCGAGTCCGCCCATCTTATAAATGAGTCTTTCGTGTCAAACAGTATAGAAGACTCTGCCCACGTCCAAGAAAATAGGCAACACCGCCTCCTTTTTGCCGGATTGCTCCCAAAAATGTAACCTATTGAAAATCTCCTTCGTCCGAGACTAAATTGGATATCCACCAACTTCTTCCGAAGACGACTCAGCATGACGGATTTAGCAATCTTCAGTAAGAGAGCAGATTGGCGGGACGATCGCTCTGGAGATATAGGATCCCCTTGTTGGGCTTCTTAATAAGCATTACCTCCCCGTGCTTCCTGACCTTCCGGAATTATTAGACGAGGAAAATTGGGTTTATAATACCCACAATTACGTCAACGGTATTAGTGGGAAGACGAAAATTTCATTTGTAATTTGCCCGAAACCCGATGGTTTACCATTCTTCGTGTGATTTATTACTGCCTACACTACTGCTAGTGTTGTGCAAAGCAGATTTTCGGCTTCGGCAGTTGTTGCATAGTTTCTTCTATGTTCTGTTGCAATAGTTTGTCCTGCCAGTTCTTCATTTTTCCATCGTGCACCGCTGGTATATGCTTTTTAAGAGCTTCCAAAATAAAAAGGATCTATTAATTTAAATGATTGTAATTTCATTTACTACTAAATACGAAATTTGACACAAAATATATTTTTTTATGCATTTAATTAAAGCAGTATAATTTCTGTCTACATTCACTGTTGTTGGCCTTTTGATTTTGAATTTTAGGTATTTAAATTTAGTCTTAGATGGCCTCAAGAACTTCAGTCGTACCATTTTCTGAGCAATTTCACATTTCTACGTAACACCACTTGTGGACATTTTTGCTTGAAAGTTGCAACGTTAGTAGCGCACTGCTGCGCTTGAGAAGTACAGAAGTTTTTTAAAAATAAATTATTCAGTAAATTGTTAAAAAGATATCATTTAGGAACTGGAAAATAACTGAAGTATCGCAAAGATAAACATATTTTTTATAACAATACCTATACGCTTAAGCCTATAAGTATAATTTAAACGAGATTTGCTGATTAAAATGCAGTAAATGTTACGAGCGTGTGTGTCAATGCCTATTAATCGGTGTTTATTTCACAGTGCTTTGCAATTGAATTATCTCTCACTATATTAGCTTTGTGCACTTCAGAAGAAATTGATGTTGCAGAAAGTTTTGCCAAGCTAAAGACGAAACATTGGAACATTTTTACGGTATCTCCTCTACTACTAAGAAACTACAATGTGGTTCATCAATTTGCAGATTCATCAATTAGCACGCAGTAAAAAAAATCATCTTGGGGGCGATTCGATTACCTTGCACTGTACATATAGGCCAATATTTGCAATATAGTTGCGCTATTAATAAACAATCCATTACTTAACAGATAACTGTCGTACGTAGATGTCTAGCAAATTGTAAACGTTAAGAACTATGGAGCTTGCATACTTAAACAACACTTCAATTGATAATTGATGAATAACGTCCGTTAAATTAGAAGAGGAAGTTGCTTCCAATGCGATAGTCAACGCAAAATGTGTATTAGATAGGATTATATCAAAGCTGTGACTAAGAATAGCTCGTTAAGTAAACCTTCTACGTAAGTATCTTGCTGATTGGAAAATTTTGGCAGGTCTGGAATAATTTCTTACAATTCATTCACAAATTGGGAACTTACAGCAAAGCTTTTGGTTGAGAATTTTTTTTTTGGACTCTGAAAATACACAGAGCATATCTGGGTTATGCATATTATTTTAGATTTACCACTTAAGAAGTTCTTTTAAGGAGCGAAAAAAATCATGCAAGTCCTTCTGGTCTGGTAATTAACCATATTTACTTACTATCTTTACCACTTATCTTTATTAAAATATTTATTGTACTAAGCAATTTACGTAACACGTGAACAAGTTAATTAACAATAAAATGCGTTTAAAGTCACGAACAAACAATTTCCTTGAATACGATAGTGTGTTTATGCATTTTGCTTATAGCTACGTTACAAACGTTATGCAAAACCAATAAATAGATTGCCTATACGGTGGAGACAGGAAAAATATGCAGTGCTATTCAAAAAAATTGTTGTAAAGTTTGATATTGATATGAAGCCAAGTATGCAATTTAATCTTGTAAAAGTTTTCACTAACCACCCAATCCTTGGTTGAACGCAGAGTAACAACCGTGGCGGGGTGACAAATATACATAGGAGAGGAGACAACGTTTTACAACGCCAACCGTATCCTGGTCGATTAGGGAATCTTCCGGATTCATCCTAATCCCAGGAGCTCCTTGCCTGGACCCTAAGCTCTGTAACAAGCCGTTGTGGTTTGACTAAATTCCAGGTTTCTGGCTAACGAACATCCCGGCAGCCACGATTTAGATAGGGCTTTGGCCAAGCCATCCTCGTTGTATAGGCTTAAATCATAGACGGACTGATTGTACCTCATGATCGGTTCCGTTTCCGTCGCTGGTCGATAGTTACCAGTGCTTGGCGGCCTAAGCTCCAATGTGCCGATAATTGATGTGAGATGTGAGGTACCGACCGTTACCCATCAAAGCTTGAGAAGCGAACTTGTTTAACATGGGGAACACGAGGGAAAGAAGGCCCAACTGGCAACCAATCGGTCTCCTTCCAGTGAGCGTCGGATTCATACGGGCAATTGCTAGTTGGTCGGTAGGACCCCGCTGCATGCGAAAACGGGTAAGCAGCTTTCCCTGTGTGGGGTTGGTACCACTATTATCTGCGTCCCGTTGCTGTTCAGATCATCGGGATTAACATTTCGCTAACTTGTGTGAAAGGTCTTGAAAATTGTTTTTTTTTTGCACTAAGGACTAATATGCTTCGCACAAAGCAGTCGTGTTATAAGGTTTAGTTCATCTACAAGAACTGAGATATCACCAGCGTACATGGTAATGTGTGCGCCTTATTAAGTAGTAAGGCCCATATCATTTACATAAAGCTGGAAGTAGCAAGGTCCTATGCTAGTTGAGCATAATTTCTTTAATAATACGTTGTACTGTGTGCAATCAAAAGCTTTTTTCAAATCACAAAAGATACTAATCGGAGACTTTCCCGGAACGTTCACTTCAAAACTTCCGTGTAAAATTGAATTAATGCTGAAGATGGCGAATGGTCTTTTCTGAATCCGTGTTGGCAAGATGGAATAATTGAATATTTTTGAAGGAAACTGTTTACATACAGGTACGTTTTTCGCAGAATGAATTCATTTTTTTTACTTCCTCGGTTATCCCTCGTTTTTGCTTTAGATTAGAAATTAGATACTGTTTACATGGAAAGGCATTGTTATAATGGAAGTAAAGAATATTAATAAAAATAGCCATGGGCATAGCCAGAATTTGGTTAAGGGGGAGGCTAATTAGATTTGACATTTTGGAGACTTTTGTATGACCGGCAGTAAGGAACGAAAATGAAATTATTTCTCTGGCCCCCATATTATTTGTACGTAAAACCATTTGAAATATATTTGTGATTTTCTATATTTAATTAATCTAATTAAATCTTATTTATATAGAAACATCTAAGCTTCATTATTTATACAAAAATTATTTTTAAATAAATAAAATCCAATATTTTCCTAAAAGTATTTATTTTTGTGGATTATATCAATTCCATAAAATTAATTTCCTATCAGTCTTGTTGATCTAAAAGATAATTTTCTTTATCGAATTTGTACCCTTGTAATCTTATTATTTAATAATATGAAAATGATCGTATAATTAACCGCTATTTTTAAAACCAATCGAGATCGTAGATCTGTTTTTTTTTTCTCTCCAATAATCTAATGTTGGTATCAGTCCCCGTATAATCTCTGATCCGAACTGAGACATGCCAGTAATCGGAATTTATCGGAATACTTCGCGTGTCTGTAGTAGCACAAATAGTAATTGTTGATTTAGTTGGTATAATTTTGTATATCGTCCCTTCTACCGCTAGGCCTATCGTAACGCGATAATTTTCGTTTCATTATTGACGCAAAGTTTGATTTTGATTAGATGTTAAATATGTGAAGCGAAGACGGATTAAAGCGTTCGGTCCGCAGCCAGTCGTCGTCGCGCATTCCCCCTATACGGGTATGTTTTACACGCGTTCATCCGGATTATAACCAATCGTAAATCGAACGTCGTAATCATTTGTTTTTCTCACCTTGATCGAATGTGATAGTGCGAGATTGGTAAAGAGATATCCTTCGATTCATGATCAACTTTCTCGTCTCTGTTGCAGATATATCGGGCAGCGTTAAATGATCTGCGTTTTTCGAACGAGACGAAACATCGAATCAGTTTAATTGTGATGTATTTATCATGCGGTGTTTTGGTTAATTTCCATGTTACAAATGCACTTGGCGAAGATGGCAAATGCGAACACAACATTCCATGATAATTTCAAATATTGGAAGCACACTAAATGGAGATGGACTGTTGAAATCATACCTAGATAATAGGAAGTGTCACCTGTAAATACACCGAAGAAAATTCAACAATACCAGATTAATAGATTTCGAATAATCCATTCCATAATAAACCAGTCGAGTTTAATAATAAAGTAGTGCCATATCATTTTTTTTAATATAATAATAATATACGTACGGTAAATTAATTTTTCTAATTTTATATCTACGTATATACCCGTTATTTTTTTATTATATCATCACCAAAGTCAATAATAATACCTAATATTTTTTTAATTATAATGGAACCGATACTCGTCACTAACTAGTTGTATAATATACATATATATCACTATTGTACCAATCGGAAAGCAATGTGTCGAATGTGAACCTAAAACTATATAATGGATGAGATGAGCGACCCATTAATATCTGGCCATCGAATTATCCGGAGATTTGATTACAACGCCCGATATAAAGGATCGATTAGATTTAGACGTGCTTTCTCACTAAAGAAATGCATTGTTTTATTGATCATACTGTGTATTGGATCTATTATATTGTTTTCACAGTATATATCGAATACGCCCTTTACTAGGTAAGTGAATTTAATAATTTGTTCATTTTTAAAAATTTCCAGCACTATAAACGCAACTAAAATACTTTGAACCATTTTTCTTTTACTAATATTTAATGGTAACATTAGTAGTTTTTCTCCAGCTGCCACCAATTCCCCAATCGGCAAGCAACACTTACTAGTACATATTCAATTGATAATTTTATTTGTTATACAGGACGTTTCTAAAATGTTTTTACAAAATGCTACCGCAAACTTCTTAAGCTAAAATATGATAATTTAACTCGATTTATCTTAGTCAAGAAATTGATAAGTGTTCAAGATACTAAAGTTACAAAGTTTTAAATCTCTTGCAAGTATTTTTAGCGGTGCCTTCTACAAAATATGGTGAAATTCTGCACGGATTTCAATTTTTTATCCTAGAAAACCTCTGAATACTAAGAAGCTATTTTATTAAAACTGAAGTCTGGGTCTCACAAATTCCTTACTAGAGGCAGATTTATGTTAAACACAATATTCAAGGCAGATGCAAACAACCCATCCATCAAATTAAATGAGCCGCCACATATGTAAATCTTAAAATAGTTTTTTTATAAATAAACTTACACATTAAGGAAACAAAAAATTCAGATTATATTCACAATTATAGTAAGCAGCACATAAGCCATGAAGCTATTAAATTGGATTTAGTTGTATACAATATATCAAAGACTTGGTAAGATTAATTGGACGAACCGTAACACGTTAAAGTTTCAAGCCCCAACAGCATTCCAATGAACATTTCCAAAACTCGTTGAAGCAATTTAAGCGAAATATGTTTTGACGCTAATACACTCCTGAATCCACCATGAAAGAGATTACGGATGGCGAATCGGCTCTGAAAAAGGTGAAGACTTCCATCAGCCGGGAAAGTGATGCCAATTGTTGTTTTAAATAGTCTTGGAGGTCTTGAAAAAAGAAAACAATAACGAGAGCATACCAGGCATCATTATCTAACAAGCTGGAGATAGATATTGCGAAAAACGGCCGCATTTGAAGAAAAAGAAGGACCGTCTCGCCCCCATAGCAAAAATTGAGATTCGATTTATTATTCAGCGGATCTGGTCCTCAGCGACTCTTTTCAGCTTCTAGACTCTAAATTATTCAAAACAAATACTGACGTCTTCAAAAGGAATCCTCAACTATGTGGAAAGGCACAGCATCAATGGATTATTTAAAACAAAATTATAACTTTGATTACCAGAAATCTCAAACATTATCAATTCTTGTTCATATTGCATAAATTAGTGAAATGAATCATAACATCGATCAAGAATAATCTATGCCTTCTTTTATAGTTTGATGTTACATAAAAACAAACGTCCCGAGCCGAATATACGATGCAGCGTCATAAACCGGCCTCGAATGCCTCAAAACCACGACCATAAAACGGAGACGAGATTGAGGAGCGATCCGAAAGTCCTGGTGTTTGTGGAAACGATATATTCCAAAGTAGGACGCGATATTGCCGAATTACTAGTCTACAATAGAATAAAGTAAATTATTATCAGCGTACAGTTCTTAAGAATTTACAATATTTCTGTTCTTTTTCTCGCGTTCTAGATATAAAGTTGAAGTATTTGGGAAAAGCTTACCCGTTTTAACGAATCTGGATAAAGGTCGCTATGGCATTATTGTTTTCGAGGATTTCAACGCTTACTTGCAAATGGATAAATGGAATCGAGATTTGCTGGATAAATATTGTCGGGAGTACATGGTTTCGGTGATTGGTTTTATTAATCCCAGTGAAGAAACGCTAGTTGGGGCGCAATTGAAAGGATTTCCATTGTTTATACACACAAACTTAAGATTAAAGGTAAATAATATTTTTTTACCATCAAACTACAACATGAATACATAGTATAACCCAGTGGCGGTTTTCTTTTAGGATGCCACATTAAATGCAGCTTCGCAAATCTTGCGACTAACACGACCAGGTGAAACGGTTTGGGGTCCTCTACCCGGTGACGATTGGACCATATTCCAGCTGAACCATTCAACGTACGAACCTTTGGAATGGGCGCACCGCAATGAAGAATATCACCCTGGTCAAGGTTCCCATCAAATTTTTCTATACAATAATATCTTACTTTTCTTTCCCATTGGTAGGTATGATCAAAACCCCTCTAACGACAGTCGTTGAAGACCACGGACTCTACGACAACATTCAAAGGGTGATTTTCGGTTCCGGACTGAAGTTTTGGCTTCACCGCTTACTATTCTTGGATTCTCTGAGCTATTTGAGCCATGGGCAGCTAAGTTTATCTTTGGAACGGTTGATTCTGGTTGATATCGATGATATTTTTGTCGGGGAAGTCGGTATGAGGCTGAAACCAACCGACGTTAAGGAGTTGATCGCGGTACAAAGCAGGATTCAGAGCATGGTGCCAGGTTTCAAGTTTAATTTGGGTTTTTCCGGAAAGTATTTCCATCATGGGGATTCCGAAGAGGATAAGGGTGATGATTTATTGCTGGAGAATACTGATAAATTTATGTGGTTTTCGCATATGTGGAATCATATTCAACCTCACCTTTATGAGAATCTCACGCTGCTTACTGAAGATATGATGTTGAATAAGAATTTTGCTAAAGAGAAAGGTAAAGTACTGATAAAAGAGTTTGTGGGGTTTATATTTAAAGTTGCTTTGCATAATTTTCGACGGGGCAGTTTTAAAAAAAAAATATTTACATTAAAAATTCCATACATATACATTGAAACCTATTTGTTTATTTTATTACAGAAGAAATTTCTTCGAATCTATATCTAGAGAGGAACTTAAAAAACGCTTCTGTTTAAATAAGAACACGTGCAGGCATATATGTATTACAACCTGTACCATTACTGGAGCATTTTATTTTATTGAGTTCTCCCTTTGTTTGTTTTTTTAAGAGTCCTCACTTACTTCTTGTTACTTCCTGTCGGGCGTATTCTGTATGAAATTAATATCAGTAGATTTGAATTCCACATACAAAAAAAATGCATTAAAATACTCCTTGAAGCTAAACGTGTTCCTGGTTTGAACCATGTCATGTCGTTGGTTACTTGCAAATGGATAAATTGAATCGAGATTTGCTGGATAAATATTGCCGGGAGTACATTTTAACCAACGACATGACACGGTTCAAACCCGGAACACGTTTAGTTTCAACTGACTCTGGCCGTGAAAGCCTACGTTTTTATTTTAAAATACTCCTTATTTTCTGAAACGTACTTTACTGAAAATACTTTGGTGTTTTTCTATTATTGAGATCATGCCCTTTTTTGGCTACTCTCCATATTTGCTTAATGCACGAAAAATATAAGCAAATCTATTGTTCGTTCACACAGTAAACGAGAATAAAACATACTGAATGCTCTAAACCCCACTTAACCTTAATATTTTACATGCCCCGATCGCACCCGACAGCGGGATGTAATGCAATTTTACGCCCCTAAGGACACAAAATAATCACACATTTATATAGAAATAGGTACCAGTACATAACAAAAATTGACAACTCTATGAATTATGTAACTGTATAAAACAAGTATCAAATATTTCCGTAAAATTCTTATTTTTTCGATTCGATAAACTAATTTGAATGTTCGACAGGAATACCAATCGATTCCGGTTATTCAGTTTCCCCGCACCATTCAGGAGTATATCCAGTGCATGAATTACTCTATACTGCGTGGAAGAAAGTTTGGAACATCCGAGTGACATCAACTGAGGAATATCCTCATTTAAGACCAGCTAGGTAATACAATACTCCGGTATACATATTCTAAACATACCTAATTTCAAATAAATTTAAACAGGTTACGTCGAGGTTTCATTCATAGAGACATCATGGTTTTACCGAGACAAACTTGTGGGTTATTCACACATACGATGCTCATCGAAAGATATCCTGGAGGAAGAGATAAGTTGGACGAATCCATACAGGGTGGGGAATTGTTCCAGACAATTGTATATAATCCAGTAAGTGTACTTTATTTGATTCAGATTCACTATTACTACTTTACTATTTTTTAACTCCAGATAAATATTTTCATGACTCACATGTCAAATTATGGTAATGACCGTTTAGCTCTATACACCTTCGAGTCGGTCATCAAGTTCTTGCAGTGTTGGACTAATATCAAGTTACGGACGGTGCCTCCTCTTCAGCTAGCTGAAACCTATTTCAAAAATTATCCGGATGAAGTTGATCCTGTTTGGGGGGTAATGGATATCTTTATTACTTCAAAAATGAGCGTCTCAATTTATTTTCTGCATTTTTAGAATCCTTGTGGTGATACTCGACATAAAAAAATCTGGTCGAATAATAAATCGTGTGACTCGTTACCAAGTTTTCTAGTTATCGGACCACAGAAGACTGGCACGACTGCTTTGTACACGTTTCTTTCCCTGCACCCAGCTATCACCAGCAATATTCCGAGTAGGGAAACGTTTGAAGAGATACAATTCTTCAATGGAAACAACTACTACAAGGGATTGGATTGGTAAATCCATTAAATTTAGTTTTGTTTAGATGCTACTTGTTTAACATCAACATTTTTAAGTTCTTCCCTTTTGCGATAAAAAATTCTAATATCGTTCTGGTAACTTTTTAGGTACATGAGCTTCTTCCCAGTGGAATCTAACTCAACTTCCATATATTTTGAGAAAAGCGCCACTTATTTTGACGGCGATCTAGTCCCAAAACGTGTTCACGCACTACTACCGTCCGCAAAACTAGTTACCATTCTAATTTCCCCTGCCAAACGCGCCTATTCATGGTACCAACATACCAAAGCCCATGGGGACTTGATCGCAAACAATTACAGCTTCCACCAAGTCATAACCGCTAGCGATACCGCCCCTAAACCCTTAAGAGACTTGCGCAATAGATGTTTGAATCCGGGCAAGTACTCGCAGCATCTAGAGCGGTGGTTATCTTATTTCCCACCGCAACAGCTGCATATCATCAACGGCGATGTCTTGAAGTCTAATCCTATTGAGGTGATGGACGAAATACAGAAATTCCTGAAGATAGCTCCCGCTTTTAATTATACTACGCATTTAAGGTTAGTAAAGTTTTCAATTTTATATCTGAAGCACCTTGGGGCCGCTTTTCTTTATACTTCCGTTTTTCATCGTTTAGATTCGATCCCAATAAAGGATTCTTCTGCCAGATCATCAACGGTGATAAAACGAAATGTTTGGGCAAGAATAAAGGCCGTCAATACCCTCCGATGGAAGAGAGATCTCTTAAATTACTACAAAGATACTACCTAAGTCATAACACCGCTCTGGTGAAGCTCCTCAAACGCATTGGTATAAGAAACATTCCCGAATGGTTAAAAGACGACCTAAGTGATACTCCCACATAATGTCTAGAACTTGACGTGGATCTAGACGCCTCTGATAGGTAATGTACGTACCTAAAATTGAAGTAAGACCTGCCAGAAGTGTTTTATTTCTGACGTTGTATGAAATAATTTTTTCCATGTATATATCTTACAGAAGGATTTTTGTTTAAATTATCTTGTGTATGTCTCATTTTTTTTTTAATTTTAAATTGTATATCATGACCTGCTTAAATTTTAAATTAGTTTTAAACTGTAAAAAACAAAACAATATCTACATTTTATGTTGTACAATATTTTCTCGATTTTCTGATGAAAAGTACAATGGTTTGTAAAAAGATACGTTTTTATTTCTAGTACGGAATATTTTAAATTATGTGTAATAATATGTACTTATATTTGTATTAATAGTAGTATCTTTTTATTCATAGTTCAGCTTTATTTATTGAAAACACGCTGCTATTTTAGACTGTGGACGTTTTAGAAATAAACAGAGTAGTTGTGAGAGAATCTTGCATTAATTGCATCGCCTGTAATTGTAAACCTCCCCGTAAAAAAAAGAAAACGGAATAGATATACAGGGTGTTTCAAAAAGAGGTTTGAATATTTTACGTCATACAGTTCTCGCCAAAAGAAACAAAAAATACTTAATAAGCGTAGGTGTATTATTTTACTTCTTCATAGATAGAACTAATGTTCTTAAAGACAGATGCATTTTTCGCAATTTTCTCCTATAAAAACAAACTATCGATAATGAACATTAATATACCAAATCTTAATATTATACTAATGCAACAAATAAAAGACTGTATAAGGATTTGTAAATATATAATTAATGTATATATAATATATTATTAATGTAACAAAATGTAATATTTAAAAGAAGAAAAAAAAATAGGTGTTTACAATACATTACTTAAAGAGCTCTCTGTGTACATGATGACATTCTGTTAATACTCTTCTAGCAAACTGTCCTGTTCAAACCGTTTTATGAATTTTATTCTTGATTTATTGAAAATTAATAAACAAGCCTATAATACTACGCCTATAATTGTTGATCTGAAATCTCTTGCATTATTAAAATTAGATCTGCTTGGACTTTATTAAGCTTATTTGTTTGACTTAATGTAAGCAAATTTTGGTAATAATTAACATGTTACCTCGACTTCAAACTAACTGGCCTAAAAATATATCGTCGTATAAACAAACAAGAAGTTTTATTCTTGTTTCAATCTTCTTGAGCTAAAAGGTGAATTTAATTAAATAATTCAACTTATTTTAATTCAGAAGTTAATAGTACAGCTGACCTAGTTTGGCATGCTTTGAAATTTAACTTCGATGTTTTAAATAAACAGTTAAATGTTAAAGTAGTTCCGTCTGTACTTTTTAAGCATTTTTTTGGCCCCACACGTCATGAAAAGGTAAAAACAAAGTTGCGTGAATAACTAGCAATTGTATTTGCGGACAATTTACAAATGCTGCCCAAAAAAGGCCATTGCCAGAGTCGGTGAAAAGAATTTACGATATCGATTCTCGTAGATGGAAGCCTAGAGGATTTTTGTTTTTCGCCAAGTGCGTCAAATGCTGAAAACGTAACCTGGCACTCAGAATAAACTAAAATCTCTGATTATCAAATTTTAGCTCAAGAAATTTGTGATTGCGTTCTACAAAGACTTTTTAAATACATTCTATATGGTATTGCCACAATTTGTTGTTTTATCGTACCGCGGTCTCATATTTGGTGTTCTGTTTGAGTAACTATTTACTTTCCTGAAATACGAGGGGCGATTTTTGTATCCGTGAAAACAATGACGAATCGCAATTATTTTTATAAGTACTTTGGCCAGATAGTGTTAAAATTCGAACAAATTTTACCGGATCAAATTACGAAAGGAATGGGACTTTGTATACAGATCTATTCGCTGAGATTTTGGAATTGTCAAATAGTTAGCTGTTTTTCTTGGCTAAATGATAAAAAATTTTGCGTAATACTTTAACGTCAAAAAGTTGCTGGATCTTTTACGTCTTTTCCATTTCTTTAGCCAAAAACACTTTTTTCTACAATAAGGAAACATTTTTCCTAAGCAAACAAAAAAAAATACAAACCTTCCCTTCCAGCCTCTTTAAGTTCAATTTAAATTTAAAAAATATGTACTGCATTGAGATCAATTTTCTAAGAACTGTACATTCTCATTTAGATAGTCTAAAATAGCTATATCATTGTAAAGTTATTGAATAATCTAGTTACCAGATGTCTTGAATTCCATCCACTTAATATGTATATGTAATTATTGTAGTAAGTAAAGAGAAAATAATAACTAATACTGATGCTAGTTAATATAACGGCGAAGATCGGTAAATAGAGAAAAATGTAAATTCAAACTTCATTTTAAATTTCATATCATCAATTATTTTAAATAAAGCAAGATGACAATGTATATTTGGAGCGTATGCAAGCTGCTCTTTTCTAACTAATAGAAGCTAGTTATCGATGTGAATTTGGCAGCCTATGTAGGTAATTCTATTTCTAAATAAATAGCAGATGTAAAACGGTGTTTAAAAATATCAATATTGTAATGAAGCTCGATGTTCACTAGTATTCTCTGCAAACGGTTTCTAACTCTTAAAGGTACTATCTATACATGGATTTAAAAGAAAAAATAGATGCTACGGTATACAATTAATTATCACTAATTTTCCATTGTGTATCGTAATATTTTGTCAAATTTTCTTAAATAAAGTAATTCCTATATATAATAAGGATAATAAATTGTCAACATATCATTTGCAACACTACATTTGGCAATATTATACGTCTAAGACATGAATGATTAAATGTTAGTACAATAGAATTTTCTCCTTGGACAATATGTTTTGTATATTAATTATTTTGTTTACACTTTACAAAAAATTAAATTATTTAAAGAGGAAAACAATTATATTACGATGATACTTGTTAAAAATGTTTAATTTCTTTTTTCTAGAGTGATCATTAAGATATTAATACACAAAGACCAAGTGTTATTTACATTGTATTGTATTATATATAGTGTGTCTCTAAATCAATGTCTACAATCCTTTTGAAAAAATCTAATTAAATCACCAGGTAATAAATGTTTTTGTAATCTTTAAAATTAATATGGATTTTCAGTGTTATTTTAGGGACTCACTGTGTATCTGTGGAATTGATATATGTAAAATTTTATTCTATATGCAATAAAGTTGTGTATAATTTATGTAGAAAGTTTATTTCATTTAAAATTCTCATCTTTTTCCAGTTATGACGCACTAACAAGGGTGTTAATGAAACAACAAATGTAGATTATAGATTATTATTTAACTTCCTTCCTAAACTAATATAAGGTAAAACAGTTAAACTTGCAGAATCAGTATCCGAGACATATACATACATCGCTTGTAGTAAAATTTTATACATACCGAGTATCAGTGAACCAATTTAGTTCTGATCTTTATTATGACATTGAATCATTAATATTAACTTTGTTCCAAAACAAATCAGAGGCAATCATATACCGTGAAATCTGACTGGTTCTTGATTTATGTTGGAACAAACCTATATAAACAAACTCATTATTCTAATAAAATCGTTTTCCGGTAAAGGACATGTTTTACATGTATGCATTTCCTGTTCTCTTAACTCTATACCAATTATCATTCTATTATGTTTGAACATCGTTTCTGTGGGTAAAATAAATGGAAATAGTAGATAAAAAATTATATATAAATAACATTCATTTAGTCCATGACACTTTCGGAATATCAAAGTGTTCCGTTAAACTATCCAGATGTTGATTGAACTTTTCGACCCTCTCTTTGTGTGTCATCGAAGCCTTTTCTAAGATCCTTTGATTTTGCTACAAAAAAGAAATTACGAAATATTAGCATCTATTGACGGATAAATATAAACACTGCTAACCATCTTCTCTTGCATTTTTTGGAATGCTAATTCAGCTTTCGTTCGTTTTTCCTCCTGAAGATCTTTTTCTTCATCTTGTATTGTTTTTGTTACCTTTTCCAAAAGATGTTTGTCCTTCTTTTTCTTCTTTTTGACAACTTTGCTAGTATCGCTTTTTAATTTTAACTTGCTTTTGGCTGCATGAGCATAGGGATCGTCTTCTTGTACCATTTTGTTCTTTCTTATATTATTTTAAGAAGTTTTTAGATGCACAAATGAAAATAATTGACACGAAAATAAGGTTATGTTAACGTCATCTGTTTGACATATGCACAGTACAGTCACTGCCACAAATAATAAGCCATAGAATCAATAGTTTACCCCTACTTCTAACAGTCCAACCAATAGCGTTGATGAAAGAATTCGGATGATTCAAGGGGTTAATATCAATAAAATTTATAATTCTTAATTTAATAAAATAAAGTACCAAATATTTCATAATTTTGATATTTCTACTACTACCCAGCGGCGGTGGGTGGTGACGTAAACAGAGAGAGAGCAGTGTTGGGCAGGATAGGGGAAATCCTTAAATTTTTGCGGCGATAAGACAGTCTCGTGTTTAACCGCAAACCGCTTAAACGTCAAATTTGAAAATTAAATCTTAAAAATTCCGTTAGACATTTAATATTCGCGTTGTAATGGATAACAGAAAGCAGAAAAAGGACGTCGAGAAACCAAAAAATAAATTCACCATATGCTGCTTTTGCTTAAATTCATCATCTAGCGATATCGAATTAACTAGACCGATCGGGGATAACGAAGCTTATGATTATGTCGTAGAAAAATTAGCTATAAAGAAAGTGCCGATTAGTTTATTCGCTACTGACGAAGATCTAGCCGAAATGCAAAATATGAGCGCTTCCAGTATAGAGTCTCCGTACTCAGCGAAGGATAAAAAATCCGCAATGGTGTTTTCATCGTGTTATTCGAAGATATCGAAGAACGGTAAAAATTCGCAATCAGAATTAAGCAAGAAAACTAAATTCGATAATCAGGAGAATATTATGAGCGTATTGCGTCAGATGCCTAACTACAAGAGTAACGAAAGTCCGAAGCATATCAGCCTTCCGCATGAGTTAGCAAGTGCAGAAAATAAGCATCATTTGTTTCCAGTTAAGTCGTTATTAAATTAGCATTGGACACCTTTAATTGTACATTTTTAATTTCCCAAACGTTCCATGTATAACATAATTGACATTTTGAATTTTAGTTGTTTTTTACTAGGTATCTGTAGAAGTTCATAGCGAACCGGCTGTTAAAACTGATATGAAGAAATTCTTTAAGCTTAGTCCACAACTGCACGAGACCATACAAGAACTAGGAACCAAACAGCGGCCTTCAGGTCATCCCGGCGTTGTACCTCGTATTATTTCAAGATCCACTGATGAACAAATAGTAAATAGAATTTCAGTAGAGAAACCAGCCCAACAGCCTTCGTCGTCAGAACTTCAGGATGGTGTTGACGTAACTTCGTCACTTTCTTTCCACCAAAGGGTACGAATTGGTCTTATCTTCCTATGGATGAAAGTTAGAATGTTATATGTATTCCTTGTAGCTTCTAAGGCGATTGTTTCCAAGTCAAGAAAAGGGCGTTAGTTGTAAGGAAAGCGAAGAGTTTCTACCAAGTAAAGAGAGTTTTAGTAATGAAGTTAGCGCGATGTCATGCAGTCACTCTAACAAAATTACAGCGACCAGTCAAAAGTGGAAGATTATCATAAAAGAGCATGAAGGAAAAGATAATAATAAAGGTTTGTGGCGTTTTATGTAATTTCTATAGCAACTAAAGCTAGTTTATGAGATCATCTTATAAGAAATAGTAGGTTTTAAATGGAACAGATTGTGAAGTCGAACAGTAGTTTCCACGGCCGCCGTCTAACACAACTGTAGACCCGTAATAGATTGGAATATCTTTCGAACAGTCAGGGAATTAATTTCCGAATGAAACGAGGTGAGGAGAGCAAGAGAGACCCATCCCGCTACATACCGATATCTTCTCTCTTGCTTGCCGCATCTCGTTTCATTCGGAAATTAATCCCTGACCTGTACGTTTCGTTGCCAACGAGCACCAAGTACGAAAAAATCTTTGCGGAGCCTCCACGTAGACCAAGGACACACTGCTTTTCCTAGGCTAGACTGACGTTATTGCTACGCTCATTCATGTTTCCCTTTATCTACTATTTCCTATAATAAGCTATTTTGCAACCTCTAGAAGTTTAGAATGCTCGTATGTAGTTGGCCTAGGCTACGAAAAACACTCAATCCTTCTTTTTTCCTAGATAAAAAGAGCGCCACAAACAAACAAATTTCTACAGATACCAGCAGCGAATACTCAACCTCATCCGAGTCCGTATCAGAAACCGAATAATTGATCACTTGAATTAAAAGAATAAATAAAAAAATAAATTAAACAAAGAGGGAGAAATTAAATTATCTCTATATCTAAGTTTACTTAATCAATACTTTTGTTTTTTACATATCTACAAATAAAATCTGTCCTATCATCGATTCCTCCTATAAAGAACCGGCGATCCGCTAGCAGCATGGTTTTTAATCTTACAAAATCCAGCCTGGATGATTCCTTCCTCACTCTGTGACGAGGAGTCAACCGTGGAGGCCACTCGTAAGTGGAGCGTTTTCAATTCCTTTTTAGGAATGTAGGTCTTGATGGCTGGCGTATAGCTCGAGAGAACTATAGCGTTCTCGTCGCTCCTATAGCGAAATCTAAGCTGCTTCTTCAATTTAGGACTCCATCTGATTATCCTATATACAATCGAACAGGTTAAAAACGATACGATGAATAAGCTAAGAGAAATTAAAAAGAATATAGACGTCTTCGTTTTGCCTGAAACAAAAAAGAAGGGCAAAATTACTTTGATGCCTTAATATTTGTCATAATTTTAGGAACATCCACATGACAAAATATTATTATCAGTTTATGAGATATTTAGTCATTAGCGTTGTTGCTATTTTATCCTTTAAAATTGGATATACCCAATTTTACAAGACAAGAAGATCCGCTTCAAAAAAGCTTGAGATCTCTGCACTGATGTAACTCACAGTGTGGCAAAACTTATTTTTCATCTTCTTGAACACTGAATGTTTTGGAAGAAATTCTAAAACATGGTGTGTGAGAAGTACCCGTGTTTGGAGACAGATGGTACATTGTGTCTTTCTTTGGATGGAAGAACGTGTGCAGAAATCCAAGAGAAGTTCGATGCAGATTAGAAGAACCATGCACCTTCGATGACTTCCATAACATACTGATTTAATGAATTTAAGCGTGGCCGAACATTCATCTTTAATTTGAAATGAAACGTCGTCCCAACGAGGTGATTACGGGTGAAATGATCAATAAAATAAAGATTGCTAATGTGCTCACTATTTAACTAGAAAAAATTACCTTTACATAAACTTCGATCTTCATCGCTGTACTCTTTACGACCGCAATTAATATTGTCATCGCACTGGAATTCGGCGCTAATACAACTCCCGCTATTGTTAAACTTACACGCAATCTCCTTCGGGTTACAAATTTCCAATTCTTTCAGTTCTACAAAAAACGATTACATTGGGAAAATCCCGAAAGAAAGGAATTACTGAATAAATAGTTTGCGTACTTCTCGTAGATGTCGCTGTGATCTTGAGCGCTTGAAAAGTGGACCTTCGCAGATCCTGGATCTTCAATTCTAAATTAAATTGCGTCGTGAAAATAAACGGATTCTGATAGTTCGTAGAATTGAACAATCCGCACAGGTTAATCGAATTAACGTAGTTTTCCTAGAAGGAGAATGTTTGTAAAGTCGTCGTGGTATGCACTACCGATAGGTAAATGTAGATACTAGTTTTCGATCGAAATTGGTTATTGGGAAGAAGATAGTGTAGTCGACTGTATTAATATTCAGACAGGTTTCACGTTTATAACAAAATGCCGAAAGTTTCTTCGTGTTCTGAAGATGCCGAGATAAGCCTTCAACAGTTACGCCTCGTGAAATATTTATAATTATTCCTGAATTAACCCGTATATACCATATTCAATAATTTCTTCAGACATTAATATAATCGACTGCACGTTGGTAAATCGATCAATTTTTGCAACGGTGGTGTGCATTATTACATAATCACTTTTAAATATTGTATAAGAGGGAGTATGGGAAAAATCAACTATTATTTTATTATATTGCGATATGCAATAAGCATTTGATTATAATCATTCTAATAAGCTTACACCACAGCAGTCCTTATTGTCTCGTTGAGAAATATAACTTACATACAAACTATTCTAATCAGAAATAACCGATTTTAATTAATTAATTAACGCCCGGGCCTATGCAGCGTCTCAAGAAGATGTTCATCTCCAACAATTGCCAAATTTGGAATGAAGGAAACTCTGATAGCGGCTGAACTGGAGCACACTTACAGCTTGCAACTTGCAATTCTAGTTCAAAAACGTGGAACTCCTGCGTGAACTGATTTTACACATGTTTCATTGGAAGAGTTTAGTGTAGATTAATTATAACTGCCTTTGTTGTATTTGCAAAAATCAGCTGTTGTCAGTCGACCATATTTCTGCGTTCTTGTTCCTATTACCAGACATTGACTTTCCCGATGGAACATGTAACACTCGCTCCGAACATTCTCTGCACTAGAATTACCAATGGGGTACACTATTAAAGTTGCGAGCCCAGTACTCCGAGACCGATAGTCAAGCGCCAATAGGAGCGGGGGGTGATTTACTTTGAAAGCGCACGGCCTTGGCTTTACAAAATGCATGAATGAAATGTTAGCTGCATATGCCAATTCTTTATTTAAGAAAAAGTAAAAATTGTTCAAAAGACCCCCTTAAAGGCAATGCCCAGACACATAAGCATAAACCAAGTTTCATTAAAATCGGTTATTTCCGGTTGAAAAGATTTCCTTATTGGTCCATTTCCAAATCTGAAATTCATAATCCTACTACCTACTTACTATGATATACAAGTTTGCTATACTGCATAAGCCTCTAATGCTGTTTACTTCACTAAAAAACTCTATAACGATGATCTTCATTAAATCCTCCTTTAAAACGTCTTTATGAAATATTACCGAACATTCCCGCATCGTAAATTGGTTGGAAATTATTACGACTACGGCGTCAGCGCTTCCCATCCCATAAGGAAGGTACACGTTCTCTTCTAAATTATTTACGCATATTTTGCTCATATCTAAAATATCGATCAGCTTTCAGTTATTACGACTGTTTAAAGATACGTGTGCTGTACGGCGAAATTACCTATCGTCGTACTATTCTTTACATCCATATTCCACGTACTATGACTATCTAACGGTATATCTAATAAAAGTAGCATGTAGAATAGAAAAAATTTCATAGTCTTGATGATTTGACATAATTGGCTGTCATAGTTTTGACAGTTGTTGAAAAGTAGGATTATTAACTGTCAAATTATTAACTTATCTTTCCATTCTTTTTAGTGAAATAACAATAAATTTTGTAATTTATAGATAAATAATGACAAGAATTCTACTTTTTACCATGAAATCAACACATGATTAAAAAAGATATTTTCAAAATTACAGATATCTTTATACCTTGACAGATTAATTGAGGTTATGGTCACATAAATGTGTAGCAGAGAATGTTGTTAAAATGCTTTTAACGCGGCAACTATTTTGATATAAGAAATACAATAAAGTATGAGGATTGTCCTAAATGTATAGAATTGTTTATTTAAAATGGAATACCTTAATATCCTTCAAAGAATATTTTAAGAAAAATGTACATCAAGAGTCTCGTTAGATGGCGCTGTTGTTTATAGAAAGCTGTGACAGTTATAGCAAAGTTAATTCTTCTTTTTCAATACAAAATGATATTTTTGTCATTAAATTAAATCAACGTTAATTGCTAATAAAATAATATTAAAAAGCATGTGACCTTGCATTTGGTATAAAATGAGATATTTTAGGTTGGTAGTTCCGGCAATATCTTCTTTTATGTAAAATTAGGAAATCTAACTTTAGAAATAAGTAATTTTATATTTAAATTAAAATAAATGCGTCAATTTAAACATTAAAATCTTAAATACCATCCACTCATATAAAGAAAGTATGTGATATGATCGAACATCGTGCATTGAAAAAATATAACAGCAAACTTCACAGACATCAAACATTATTATACCGTGTGTTTTACTAATACATGGCGGAAACCTATACATTTTTCCTGATAACGCTAAAATATTGATGATTGTTTTTCTTTCTTTTGAAACTATCCAGTTTAGTATTAAATTTGGGTCTTAGGTCACCGCGGACGATATAAGTTGGTGGTTCCGACAATATTGGACCATATTCCCCAATTTCATGCGCAAAACATGCGGTATGATCTTCATTTCAGGAACTACCAACTTAAATCGTCTATGAAATTAAATAAATATTTATTGGGGTCTCTAATATTCCAAGTTTTTTCTTTTTAACAGAGTAATCGCAGATATTTTTTGATTATGAAATCGTATTATTAACAAAACAATTATTTCCCATGTTTTATTTGGACAGTGTTCCAAATAACAATACAAGTTTACTAATTTCCGGATATGCCTAGGCTTCACCTTGAAAATATTGCCAACTGTGATGTAAGATGTTAATTAATTACGAACGACGAGCAAACAAAAGCTTTCAAGTTTTCAGGTTACATTTTATTAATGAAACAAATATGCACTTTTGTTAAAGAACATTTGTTAAAATGACTCCAATTACACAAATAATGAAATAATAAAGATTGCTTAAATAGAATAAGTAGAATATAGTATAAGTAGAATATAATTCTAAATAAAAATAATAAAAAGAAATATCCAAAATTAAGTTGGTACCTAACCTAAACTTTACGACTTTGAGTACAAACATTTACTTTTCCGGCTAACTGTAAGCTGTAATTAGAAAACGTAAGATATAAGATTAAAAATATATACTGCAAAACAACACTAAGACGTCATCTTTATAATTATTATTCACCGCTAAGGAATTGTCCACTTCCGTTTAATTTTAGTGCCCGGTAAATACCGTAAAATGATAATTTAACATGTGCATCACGTGCAATCACAAGACAGTTCCCCCCTTCAGCTATTTACGTAAATAATCGACGGAGACCACTTCATTCAGTTAGCGCAAAACAGCTGCTTCGAATATGAATAAATAAAGATAAATTGATTAGTTCTTGAATATAATTTCATGAGCTTTGCAAACGCCAACCGTCGGTATTCTCTGAACTTTCAACTAATCACAAGCAGGAATTACAAGGCAAATTGAGTCACGTCCGAAAAAGGGCGAATTTGAACAATAAAGGTGTCGATTACTCAATTTTCACGATACATTTTGCATGGTTAATAAGTACTGGAGACGGTATTCTTCTAATCTAACATTAGGTGGGGTTAACAAGACTATGCAAGTTGTCTTTAAACGAAGATTAATGTATATTTAATTCAAGAACGTTTACATTAGAGAATTAATGATAGTGCCAACTATGTCTCCTTACTATAAACTTCTTTAGCTTCATTTACACAGTAAAAGGACATATATTTGCTAATTTCGTTATTGTTTATGAATTTTATGTATATAATTATAAAGGAAATAATTGTATATACATAAATATATAATCTTGCATTTTACGGCTTCTATTTCATTCATATACCAAAAACTCAATGCAACGTTGCCAAATTGCCGTTGGTTACTTCAATTGTTATTTGAGAATCGTTTAGTGGAATTTAAATATTCTAGTTCGGAGTTTAATTCAATTTTCTCTATTAAAAATAGCAGGAAAAGGCGATCTAATAATGGAAAGCGAGAAAGGATAATTAAATGATAAGTATTGCAATAATACAATAATAAGACATTTTGTAGAAAATCATTGGTCACATGATCATCGTGTATGTGTTGTGGGGCAATTTTGTGCTTTTAAATAGGGAAATTAATAAATAAATCTTGATGTGTTTCTTTTAATAAAGGTATTATAATCTGATAACATTGTCTAGATATGCGCATGCGGTGTTACCAGTAAACCTGCAGAAATGACTTGCGCATCGCGTAATTAGTAGAGACTAGACAGACTCGTATTTATTCGTCTCATGAGAATGGGTTCGTGTTGCTTACTAATTTCCTCGAGAGTCGACAAAACTCGAGTCTGTCTAGTCTTTGCTAAGATTGAGAAGCCCATGGAAAGGGTACTCGTTTCTGCAGACTGAGTTACCAGACCTTCTATTTTCTAGGAGATCTCGTGGAGAGATTTTCCGAAATTTCTTATGATTTTCAACCTAAAACTACTGACTATAACAATTGCTATTAAGTATTACAAACACCAAGATTCTTTTTATGTGTGCGTATTTTTCTTTCGCTTTTAAAAAGCAATCGTCCTAAATAATTAAAAAAAAAACGACAACTCCTGGTTTTCCCCTTTTTTTATTTCCTGAATTTTAAAGAATCCCGTCTAGAAACACTGTGCCCATGTGCAGAAGAACGACATGAAAAGAGAGCCGCGAACTGCGCGAATACCAATATAGGACTTAAGGATTTTAAATTCATCATAATCAACATTACTCTCTTACTTAACACCAGCAGTTCCATTTATGAATACTCCGCGATACGGAAAGCGTTATTATTCGCGTTCAGCCGATTCGCAAAAAGTTCTGTATATGCGAAAAATAGAAAAGTTTGCATATTGCGTTGCTATTTCATGAATACTAAAACTATTGGAACTAATTAAAGCAATGAAATCTTTTGTTCGTGAAAGTACGATATGCAATGTGCAAATTAGGATCAGCTGGACTTATTAAATTTGCGAACGTTATTTCTAGAACATCGGGTTGATGCACAGCGATACAACCAGCTGTAGTACAATTTAATGCCGCTAGGGTTGTAGTTCTCTGTGTGTGGCTCATCGCTTGATCTGTGCTTGTGTCATGGCTTCGCATTATGGCACTATTTTTAATTAATTCAAACAAACAACTCCCTCCAGACGAGTATTTTCACATTGAAAACGTTGAGTAGGTACTTATTTTGAATTTACACCCGAACTCATCATTGAAACGTTGAGGTTAAACCCGAAAATCGCTAATCTTTCTCGTACTTCCTTCATGAGCACAAAGCCCTTTTAATACATCAATGTTATTGATACAGGAAATTTTAATTACAGGCGTTTAAATGTACATTAAAGAGCTTAATTTGCGCTGATGAAACTATTTATTTCGTGATGATTTTATACACGTCGTATCACTTGTTTTTTTTTTTAAAGGAAAAATTGACACAAGTGTTGGGTGTACCAAAGAGACGAGCCGATTTACCGTATTATGGCTACTGCTATTCAAAAGAATGGCATGAAACCGCTTCCAAATGGCAATGGCTTAGTTCATCATGAAGTACAGGATATCACCACTCTAACTGGATACTCAGAGGTTGAAACATGCACGAATGTAACCTGCTCAGACATCCCACAAATAGCGGAGGCGCCACAGGAACTACAACATGCGGAGAACGAACCAGAGATAGATATTGTCATAAACAATGTAGTGTGCAGTTTTAGTGTTCGTTGTCATTTGAACTTGCGTGAGATAGCATTGAATGGTATGAACGTGGAATATCGTAAGGAAAACGGTATGGTTACTATGAAACTGAGAAGGCCTTATACAACGGCAAGTATTTGGTCGTCGGGCAAAGTGACTTGTACGGGGGCAACAAGTGAAACGCACGCTAAGATTGCAGCCCGAAAGTTTGCGCGTTGCTTGCAAAAACTTGGGTTCAAGGTGCGCTTTAATAACTATAGGGTCGTTAATGTGTTGGGGACTTGTTCGATGCCTTTCGCAATCAAAATAAACTCTTTCTCGGAGAGGCACAAAGAAGCTGAGTGAGTATAGCCTTTTTCTTTTGTTTGTTTCGAAATGCTCACATTGGTAATGCATTTTTTTTTTGTTTTGGATTTATAGCTATGAGCCAGAACTACACCCTGGAGTCACTTATAAACTAAAATGCCCTAAAGCAACATTGAAAATCTTCTCCACAGGAAGTGTTACTGTTACAGGTATATATCTTTCTTTGTATGGCTTTATACTAATGATTATTAGGAATTAATCAAAAATAGTCTTAATTTGAAACAAATTTCACACCAAAGAGCTTATCTGTATGTGCAAAATTTAACCAGGTTGACAAAAATAATCAATAGTAACAACTAATTATGTAATAAAACTTGACAATCTACAAAGAAATTGTTTCCCGTTTTTAACATTCCGTGAATAAAACAAAATATCACTAAATAGTTGGGGAACAAATGCAAACTCATTATATGTTGTGTTAAAGAAAATTCTTTTCAAAGCATTATATTCGTCTAGACACAAGAAATACCTTCATATATTAAGGCGGTACCTATTTATATATGCAATTGTTTTTATAATAAACAATTGCTTTCGTCAAGGTCATACCTCAAAAATTATTCTTTTTAATCGCCGCGAAAAGGCGGACTATATATAATATTGGCCAATATTATATTAATTTTTGCAATGTCTGTATTTAATTTTTAATTATGAAAACACTATTTTGAGGCCTCTTTCATTCTCCTTTTTTGATATCTTTATGAAAGTTGAACCAGGTGTTGGTAGAGTCTTTGTACTTCGTATCCTAATTAGGTACTTCCAAATTTTTTAATTTAAGTTCCCAAAATTCTAATCCTAATTTGTAATATCTACAATGGTCGAAAGCGCCACCTGCAAAATTGTCAGCAATTAACAATGCCTTCGTAGTTGTAATTTAAATTACCAATTTTGAAAGATGGCAATGCACGATAGTAATCTCAAAATTTCTTAGTAGCGCCATCTATCTTCAAACAGGGGGTATTTATTGATCCAACCTCGTAAGTTAATTCATATAAAATGCATTTTTTTTTTCACTAAATAGGCGTTATTTGAATGTTAATCGTTTGTAAAGAAAGAGATTCTCCTATATACATATGTGCTTACACATCGCGAAATCGACTTGTGTGTAATTCTCAACGAAATCGAGTTAGACACGAGTTATAACTAGTTTTTTTTTGTTAAACAACACTTATCAACCATTTGAAACATAATATAATATTTCGTATAGTAAGTTGCTATAATATTGTCCAATGCTGTACGTTAATTTTTTAATCATTTCTTTCAATTTTTTTATGAATCTCCTAGCTTTATAACAAAAAATTTCGAACAATTGCAGGTTAAAAAAATTCAAGAATAGCCAAGGTAAACTATATTTGTAGATGTGAGATACTTTTTTTTTTTTTTCACTTAATTTATAATATTGTATACGAACCACTTCAAGGTTATCGCATCTTATCCTTCTAAAATGTTACGAAATTCGACAATAGTATAACGATTAAGCAACGTTTTGTTCTTTTCTAAGAAGTTACTAGAACCTACACATCTATTGTTTGGAATAATATTTATGGTGTGATTATTACCTATACATGTATCTCGAGTATACAAATATGTTGCAGATTATGGGATATTCGTGTAATATATTACAAAACTTTGTATGTTTTGATAAGACAATTTGGACTACATTGTAGTTAGAAATTTTAAAACCGCAAATGTATTAATAGATTATATGTTGCCTTGCTGTATCATCAATTGAATTAACAGAAATGGGAAAATCCTAACTGTACCACTAATTATTTAATTAGTGATTAATTTTCGAATATGTAAATAGTAAATTTCGCCGAGACCTAGTTTGAAATTCTCAAGGTTATAATTGCAAATAACTAGGGAATTCCCTACTTCAATAATGTAAAATCCTAAATCTACTACGTATAGGAAAAATTAAGGAATTTTGCATTTATTATAATACGCTAAAGCAAAGCAAATTTACTTTTCGGCGTCTTGCTTTTGTTTTCCAAATTACATAACTCGTCTCCAAATTTTATAGCATTACGCAAATGTCTAAACGGAACGTGGGAATGTTGTAGTTTCAATGCGACATGTTCAAACACGTCAAATCTAAAAACAAAATAGTGTCGCTTTCGGCGTACGCCAAATTACACGTATCGCTTTTTTGGCTTTACGTCATCGTATCTTATCGTAGATTTGTTTCATTGTTTGGGTTATTCTTCATTTGTTATCGTTAGACAACTGTTATCAGTTGCAGAAATATAAAACAATTTTCGTATGTGTACCCTCTATCATTTATGTATCTAATAAATTGATTTGACGCGTGATTGGTTATTATCTTTTTGACTTCCTTGTAATGCAATAATCTCTTAATGAATGTTTTCTAATTGGAATTGGACGCAAAATTACGACTTCGATAAATCGTTTTGCTAGTTGCTTGTTTTTAGAATGTCTAATATTTCATGCATAGGATAGAACAGCGGTTCTTAAAATGTGTTCCTTCTATCTCCGGGTTCCGCCAAAATTTTTGAAAAGCTCAAGCTTAAAGTGGATCTTATAACTTTCTAATTTCCATTGTTTTATGCCCAAGCAACAAACGCATTAAAGAAGGGAGGAAGAAAAAAATACTTGATTTTCATATTTGTTCCCATTTTGCAGCTTATATTCAAATTGTAACATCGATACTAAATATCATTAGCGCCGTCTGGAGTGGCGTTCACCCAAATGTTGTCCAAGCACCTATGTCCGAGCGATGGATTTCTATTATCCTCAGATTTGATGAAGTTTGGTGACAAATCACTGTATTTCCTCCCTAGATTACCTTGACCAACCCACTCTTCATAATCTAGCGGTGAACATCTCATGTTTTCATGTCTTTTTCCGGTTATACCGGATATCACTGCGTCCGTACACTAAGCTTAAATCTTGAAAACGCAGAGTATCGCGCAATGAAAGAACGGATGGAAACAATTTAAAAGGAAGTTAAGCGAAAACGAGAGACTTACAATACAGGAGTCGACAAGAGGGGAGAACATAAGCGGGCCCAACCTGGATCCCAAATACGACGGTGGGCAGTTACGAATTTATAAGATACCATGTAGCTTTCGATATAATTCTAAGCAATGCTTCCAGTCCAGGGCCTTATAATAAAAAGTGGCTTTGAAAACTCTTCCTTTACAAAGATACAATCTCACGAGCCCGCAGCCTGTATATACATTCCTTGACTTTATTACAACAATAGTCGTCTGAAAATTCAAAAACTATTTCGATTGTTGGTTTTTAATTATTGGCCGCATTTGATTAACAAATTCAAAACTGAATCACTGTATTGCTTAATAAAACGTTTATTTATCAACTTTATTTGCTTCCCCTAGAAATTTATTTACGGCTGCTTCTTATCAACAGCAGCGAGCTTTGCTCAAATCGTACTAATAAATATAATTATCGAATACCGCGATAAAGTCAATCAACGCTAAATTACGACTTCGTAAACATTTCGCGGGTAACGTATTACGAGTGTATTATAACAAATTGAAAAGGCGATGATGTGGTTTATTACGCGAAAAAACAAACGCTTATCTTAATGGGGAAGCCTCCTTCCTGATTGAGATAATCGTACCGCTGTAAGTACATACGTTGAATAGGAAAAATGCAATTATCTCTATTTCAATATAAAAGTTGCTCGAGATGCTACGCTACAATTTTTGATTTCCATTTAATTCAATCAAATCTCTTGCCCGGGTATGAGAAATTATGCCGGTATTCAAGCTCGATTAAAATCTCAAGTAGGTATAAATCATGTTTTATTTATTCTTTGTTTAAATGAGAACATTAAAGAGTTTTCAGCAAACAAGAATTGCCAAACCTCAAAGTAGAATAGCAGTATTAACCTTGCTGGAAATAATTCTCATGGGAGATTTTTTCAACAATTTTGGAACAGTTCCAAACAAACTTACATATGCGCTTGCATAGATTAGTTGTTAACTTTTAGAAGATATTTCCAGAATTAAATTATTCCTTAAGACACAATCGTAGTTATAAATTTGGGATTAAAATGAGTATTGACGGATATTACTTTGCTAATCTAATGAAATTAGACCATTAATTTGATTGTGATAAGCGGTTATTCAGTAAATTAAAAGTTCTTTTATTTTTCCGCGATAAGAAGAAAAGGAAACCACAACTTTTTTTTCATATTGATCTATTTTATACTCGCCTAATAAGTTGTAGATTATTTAAGATATTATTGGACCATTTTTCACCAAAAAATTGTTTGTAATAAAAGAACTGGTGTTAAAAGAGGCAGTGGCATATTTATTTTGATTTCACAGTAAGCCACACTTTTAGATAAAGACCGTAGTTGCAATGTTTTTCGGGTTTTGTCGCGTACTTGATGTTTGACTTGACGTTTCGCTGATCATGCTGTCAGCTTCTTCAGGAGATTTCTAAAGACTTCTGAAGAAGCTGACAGACATTGGACACTATGGATTACGATCGTAAAAGCCTACACTCAACTGTAGACCGTAGTTACTTCCCTTAGTATGTAGGAGAGATGATAGTGATGTAATGAGTTGAATACAGTGTTGCCAGGTCCAAATGCAAATGGGCAGTTAATATTTCAAATTGGAAAAGTTAAAAAGTTATTTCGAATTAATTCTACATCAAAGTTTAACGACTTAAATTTTAAAAAATTAAAAAAAAAACAAAAATGTTTCACTTTATTATTTTGAACATTTTGAAATTCTATATTTATAATTTTGTACGATGGTATATAAAATTTTAACTCAACAACTAGTTCAATTCGAAATAATTGGAAAAATTTGGAACATAATTAATTTGGAAACAAAAAATTACATAGAACATGGGTGACGTGCACGATCATCTATGAAAAACACTGCGTTAATAGGAATATTTTATGTTAACTATCCAATCTACGACAACCATTTTTTTCCTATTATATTATTAAAAAAGTGATATTATCTTTTCTTCTGAAAAACCTATTAATCATTCGTTTCGAATACTTGAGCGCCACTCCATAGCTTACTGGATTGATAATGGAAATTACATAAGGTTGGCGAAATCTAATATGTGCGCATTCAAGTACACTTTATACACCGTATTTCATAATTATTAATACGCGTTTATCGCGAATGAGATTAATCGCTATCTCGTAATTCCTACAAGGTGAATAAAAAATTAGCGACATGATAATGGTAAACGTTAAAAGTTGCTTTACTACATCCAGTTGTTGCATACAGCTGCTTGCATATGCATTTGGACAGTGGCAGCGTGACGAATACTGAAGAATCTAAATAATTTATTCGAATGATTGAGCGAGAGAGGTTTTATACAGAGCTATTCAAAATAATGCAATAATATTCACTTATTGGGGACAATTTCACATAATAGTCATAGACGTGACCAATTTTCATTAATGAAATCGATATTTCACAGTCAGTTAAATTGTTAGAAAATTGAACTTCCGTTCCAAATGCCTCATTTTTTAGTATGTTTTTTTTTTATATGTATATAATTTTATGACGTAACGTTGGGCCGTTCACAAGAAAAAGAACACGAGGAAGTGGAATTGTCGTGAGCGGCCAACATTATCAGTTATCACGCACCGCCGCTGGTGTTTAGGTATCTAAAGGCGAATATGTAGATGTAAAATTCATGCTTCCAGTGAATGTTATATACACTCAATCTATAGTTCGTCGGGTATTTTTAGCTTTATATAAATAGTGGAAAACAAACAGAAATTGTGAATAATTGTGTGTTATTCTTTTAATTCAATTTATTCATACCAAAACGAAATTATAAGGTGATATAAGGTTTTTTTTTTTGTGACTTCTAGGTAGTAAAACTAAAAGAAAGGTCACCTGTTAAAGTAGTGAACAGAATTACGAAGCAACATTATACAAATATACAGGATGAGCTTGCATTAACCGTATACTGCAAATAACAAATTTCTTAAATTTATTGCCCCCGCAGTAGTTTTGTGGCCTTTAAAAACTCCAGAATTTTCTTCGTCTCTGTGTTTAAGAGTTTTCTCGGGACTATTTTTCGGGTTCCTAAGCTGCTGCGCCTTATGCTGTTGTATACTTCATGGAGGCGTGAGAAACACGAGACCATTTAGAGTAGCTTTCCCCTGTTCCCGCTGTTCTTTAGTCAGAACAAGTTCATCATGATCTGATTACCTAGTTTGAAACTTTTTCAACGCACCTTGCTTGCTTCGCTCTCTGTAAGGGAACTCCTTATAAGGGGAATACCCCTAATCGTTTTGTACCTGCGTGTAAACGGGACGAAGTTATCTTATACGATAGTTAAAAAAATGTTAAGTGATTGCCAAGCTCGAACAAACTAACTAAACTATACATGTGTATTGGACAATTTCTATTGTCAACCGCTGTATACATTCAAATGAAGGTAAATTAGACATTGATTACGAAATGTTAGCATTTGATAATTTCTTACGCTTCATAAAAAATCATTATACCACTGATTAACGTCGAGTTATCGTTTTATTCGATTTGCTAATAAATCTGCGGAATAGAGTAATCACGCATTAGATGTCGTCAGAGGTAAGGACAATTTATGATTTATAAAATGCCAGTAGTAAAAGAATAATAACGGGCAAGACAAGGAAAGAGCCGCTTAGAAACGTTTAGCATGTGACTTTATATGCACGCTAAATATAACTTTTATCGAACATGATTCATGTCGTTGAACTTGTTGAATATGTAACTCGGGAGGGCTAATCATATTTTAATATTGCAATAAATCGTTGTATTCACGAATTTGGAACAAACAGGAAAAGAAGGTTTATTGCATGCTCTCTGATGGTAATTTTATCTTTTTGACCGATAATTTTCCGTATGCTTGCTTTTATATGGATCTCTAACTTAAAATTTTAATTTGTATTTAAAGTACAACTTCGGCGTCAATAATAATAATAATTACTATTATTATTACTGTTACCTGATTAACTACCACTCCCCACAGATGTGCACTGATGAGTCATGATACGGGGAAACGCGAGTACGTAGTGGATAGGTGGTAGCATTGCTTTATTATTATTATTATTATTATTATTATTATTATTATTATTATTACTTCTGTAACACTTGCTATTTAAGACGATAATTATTACATTTTTGTTTTACAGCGCCTAGCGTCCTAGACGTCCAAGCCGCGATAGAGTATATATTCCCGCTAGTGTACGAGTTTCGCAAAGAGAGATCGCCGGAGGACATCCAGGCATTGAAGAAGAGGCGCATATCGAACGGCGTCGAGGAATACATCTACGAGAGCAACGTAAACGACGACGATTCCGGTAGCGAAGCCTGGGACGACTAGATTGGACTAGAACAAACGCCACTGCCATTTACTTAGTGTGCGCGACCGCGATAAAACAAAATAAATGCAAAAAAGAATAAAAGAAAAAAAAAGAAAATGATAAATAGTGATAACAAGCAATCGGTGACATTTTTCTCTTTTTTTTTCTGTGTGACTACTATACTATTACTATTTTTTTCCTTGTTATTCACGATATGAAGATGATATGCTATTAATTGCAAAACTTTAAAGAGGAATGAAGAGTATTGTTGAATTTATGGTTGATTAAAATGAACGCATTACGGTGAAAAATTGCATTTCGATTTTGATTTTTTTTATCAAATCACAATCTTTGAGCTTAAAGAATGGATTATCTTGATGGTAGTTCCTCAATGATTTTGCGAGATGTTTATCGAAAATGAATGAGTCATCGTATATAATCATAATTCACGCATTTGTATTACAAAATATTATTTATTATTGCGCATTATGTATCTTTTTTCAAGCAAATGTGAACCATAGAGCTGCTCCCGACTGATTAACCAATGTTCGTTTAGTTTTTTTTATAAATATTATTTTAAATATTTTAATTAAAAAGTCTATTTAATTACATGCTACAAAAACAGATTATGACATAGTTCTAGAATATAGAAAAGTGTTCTCTAATAATGTTATAATTATTACAGTAATAATGAAGGAAATTGTGAATAATAATAAGGATAAGTTAAAACTTGCTCGAAAAGGCTTTGTGATTTTTAAATAAAGGAAAAAATGATTGTTTCTTGCGATATTCGTTTAAGTTTTTGGCGGCGCTGATATACTTCGATATATCAAACGTTAATTTTTTGGACGTACCTGTATAACGATGGATAGTCTTAATTTTCATTGCTAAATATTTTTCCTTTCCAAAGAAATCGTGAATCAAACATCGAAGGAATGCGAAACAAAGTATTATTATCACGTATACAGTAAAAAGAAAACTATTGTAGAAAATTTGAAATAAATAAATGCTGATTTATTAAAAAAATTTTTGCTTTATTTTATATATATATATTTAATATACATATTTCTAAACTTGTAAAAAGGAAATAAAATTCTCTTGAATTTGTTAACTGTAAAAAAAGAATCCGTTGGGATCTTTGCCCTTGTTTCCCTTGAAATCTCTTGCTTTCAACCCAAATATTCACTTTGGTACTGTTCATATTCCAATAAAACACGCCGTAACGTCGAATAAATTGAAAAACACGTTTCAAAAATATAAATCAGATTTATCACAAATTAACGGTAATTATTTATTATAATCTAAGGAATTATGGCTTTTATTTTCTTTATCTATGATCTTAATCCGAACATGACATGTCCTCGTACTAGAAGGCTACAATAAGTTAGAATACTCGTTAATTTTGAGTTTTTTGAAGACTAATCGAAGATATTAAAATGATATATTTTCAAAATTCTTTGCTCCCCTAATAAACAAATATCCAAAGTAAATTTTTGTAATATACAATGTAAATAACATTCTAAGTTTTTTTTTTTTTAGGAACAAAATTCACACTGAATTATTAATATTGTATATACTTTAACGAAATATTTTTTAAAATTATCTTTAGGTACTTATATTTTGTAATCACCACAAAAAAAAAATAATGTAAGCGCAAAACTTTTGAAATCTATTGTATACTACCCTAAGATGAAAAACCGAATTTGAAATGCAATAAGCAGTTAATAACCTAAACTGAGGAGTTTTTAGACTAATTCTTAGTATATGCATATATACCTTATAGGTACATACTTATCAATTACAATAAAAAAAATACATAGTTGTAAACAAAAAAATAACTGCCATAACAAAAAAAAACTTATTCTAACTGAATTACAGCTCTATGGGTAAAAAAAAATACAAAAAATAAGCGTTCAAACGTTTTTGCTACTATTAATCATATTGTTGACTTTTTACATACACTTAAGAGCGGTTCATGTAATTTTGGGCGTAGGTGCATATTAAAGATAGTACTGGATAAATAAAGATTGAGAAAAATAAACAAAATTATGTGAACCCTTGATTATTACTACTAGTTTAATTCTTGTTCTTATCACATAACACGCATACGATGGAGTTCAAAATTTCAGTACAGAATTTTACTTTATTCGTATGAAATTTTGACCAACTCCCAGTACACTGCATTGTGTAAAATAAATAAGAAATGACAATATTTTAATTTATTTCTATATTATTATTATGATTATTATTATTATTATTATTATCATAGTTATGTAAAAGAAACCAATACGGTTAAGAAGGCTGATTTCCTTATATATATTTTTTTGTTCTGTTCTTTTGTAAATAAAAACATTATTTATTCAGATATACATAGTAGTTAGCATATTGTAATCTACTAAAATAAATACTATTATCCTTACAAGGATCCACTAAACAAAAAAAAACAAAAGCAATTACAAATTTTTCGCGAGCCTTAATTACCAAGTAATAAGTGACAAGAGAAGAGATATGGGAAATTTTATCATTAAATAATATTGTTCTTTTTTTTTTAGTTTTATAATTTAAAAATCTATATGCATATTTCTGTTTCACTTAAATGGAAATAGTTTCGAAGGAAGCATTGGTCAAGTTACGATTATAAATTACTTGATTAAATCAAGTTGAATGACCAATTTTTTCAGTGTAGATGCATAAATATTGTGTCCCGTTGCTTTCTTGGAAGCGATTAAAGATACATAAAAAAAAAAGCAAAATTTGACGAGACGAGCGGTAAGAGCTACATTACTTATTATATTCTAGCAAAATTGTTCTTTATCATTACGAAAATATATTTCCAGTAAAAAGGTATTTAGATTCTTTCCGCCTCCCCCAGTAGATGATATCCCTTCTCCTTTTCCTTAATTGTATTCTTCGATGAAATGCCTGAGATATTTGTTCCTTCTAAATGTAATTTGTGTGTAATATTGATGTATACCAAAATCCTTAACGTTGTTATATAGAATATTATTTTTTGAACAAGTAATTTATGTCGCTTATTGGAAAACTATGCAAAAAAAATATTAAATTAAAATGATAATGACTTCGCTATTATTTTTCTCTTCTAGTGTGTTATTATTCTTAATTTGTATCTATTATTATAATTTATATTAGTAGAATAAATTTTCTCATTTTGTTGGCTTTTTTAATTACTGTTCTTATTACTACAATATATATTATATCGATGAAGATAATAAAATAACAAAACAATGTTAACATTTTAACGTCTTATTAGCAATAAATAAGTGTTTTAAACTTACAATGAATGTATTTATTGCATATTTATTTATCTCAATAAAAAATGAAATGAAACATCGCAAATATTTTTTATCGGGTATAGTTAGTGCAACTCTTGGCTTCTCTTAAGCGCATCGAAAATTTTAAGAAATGCTTTGTTGTGCTTCCATTAGTCTCATTCATTACTTTGAAACATCCCAATTCTTCCAAAAAAAATGCATACATTAAAAGCAAAAACTTAATTTGAAACTCCACCAAATTTTAGTAAATTTTAAATTTATCTGTTGACATTACTGATAATGCCAATCCAAAATTTGGATAATAAATATTTCAACATTTAATTGGCGGATTAATGATTAAAAATTTATGTATTGCTAGAATTTGATGTAATAAGTTTAAAAAATAAATCTTGGCTAATTATTATTTATTTTCAAGGCGAATGTATATACAAATTGGTTATCGTCCGTCAACTCGATCGAAAACACTGCTCTAGTACAAGTTTCTAAATTCCGCGGACAATTCAAATTGGGGATTTCCCTAATTATACACATGGGAATTTGATCTTTATTGGCGGAGTAGCCAACTTAAATTACCCTGGAATTTAAAAAAATTCTGTTTGGATGTTAGGAGAACACTGATTTTGCCCTAAAATTTATTCATCCTTTTTAAGGTCTCAACCACAAATTCACCAATAATTATCCGCTTGTCAAATTTTTTGAGACTTTTTGTTGACTACGAGTGTATATTCTTACAATAATGTTTTAAATTTCGGGGATGGTTTATATTGGTAGAGCAATACGTTCGAATAAAACCAGAATTGCGAATTTAATTTGTCCCCAAAACTAAGAATATGCTTAGCTGGCATGTTTTGAAAGTGAGTCTCAAATAAAAATTTGGTGACTCCCATGGGCGTAGCCAGAATTTGGCCAATTATAAACAAGATGGTGGCTGGAATTGATTCTCCGAATCCGATTTTACTCAAAAATATGTAACTGAAGCCTTTGTATTGCGCTCGTTTCTGCAGGCTTAGTTAATTATAAGTAGAGAAGACAAAGGCAGGTGAAAATATCCTTTTTTGCAGCGACTAGACAGACTCGTGTTTTGTCGACTCTCGTACCAGCAGGCAACACGAACCCTTTCTTATGAGGCGGATAGACACGAGTCTGTCTAGTTGCTGCAAAAAAGTAATAATTTCACCTATCTTGGTCATCTCTAATTATAAGTCATCAGCGCCATCCCCACATCTCCTTTTGGCATTTCACACTGTCCACCTATCGATCCATTAAAAGTTACCCCGATTTTCTATTTCTTACAATAAGCGAGCTATAAGTTTTAAAATGTTGGGAAACTTAAGCATTTTCTTAATTGGAGACTTTTGTAAGACCGGCAATAAGAAACGAAAAAGAAAAGTGAAATTATTTGAGTTTTAGGGATGGGGCCATTAGTAACTTTTTGCAACCGATTTAGTGACATTTCACTTGTAGGAGATCCCACCACTGATCGATGGTTTATATGTTAAGCGATGTCAAATATCATTTGGTATGCGCTATGGCATTTGATCGAAGTTTTCTTTCATCTTAAAATGCCAAATAATGTAAGAATGGCTAACGCAAAAATTGCCAAAAAACTGTATTATGGATCCTTATAGTGATCTACTAATTGATGCCATTAACAAGAACGATCTGTCCTGTATATATTATTGTCTTAAAAAAGGTAACCTATCTACAACCACAACTTTACTATGTAATATTTAATTTACTTAAAAAATGCAGGAGCCAACGTAAATAAAATATGTTCAGGTGGTATAACACCTTTAGTCGCCGCCGTGCAAAGTGGAAATATTCTTATTTTAAAAATATTAGCTGAAAGTACGAAACAACTTGCCGACAATGCAGATGTAAATAATGCCCATTCCTCTAACAGGTCGTTGTATTTAACATTGGACGTCACTAAGGAAACCAAATATAAGAATATAGGCTATTTCGTAGTATGCAAAGATCTTGATGAACCAGAATTTGGAGATGGACCAACGCCAGATGGCATGGAAGCATTAGAGTGGGACATGGAAATCAATGATGACTGTACAGAAGAGATTTCATCTCAACCAGAAAGTAATTTATATAAATGGTACGCTAAGATTTTAACAGAAACATCGATAATGTTAAAGTCACCCGAATACGATATGGGAGGTCTTGATCGACATGGGCAAAATATATTGCATTATGCCGTGCGACAGGGTAACTTAGAAATGGTTGAATATTTATTGAATACCTTCACACAAATTAACGTAAATGTACGTGATTCGGAATGGTGTAGCCCACTTCACATAGCTGTATTGACAGAAAATTTAAGTATTGTGAAGTGTTTAGTTGAAAAGGGAGCCTTGGTTAATTCCTACAATACAAACAGGCAAACACCACTTCATTTCGCTGCAAAGCTAGGTAATGTAAAGTTAACACATTATTTATTAGACAATGGAGCCAATATAAATGTGTTCGATATGGATGATAGATCCCCTTTATCATTGGCTGTTTTACATGAATACGAAGACGTTGCTAGGATTTTGATACGGAAAGGAGCTAGGCTAAATAACGAAGAAACCTATGGATACACAATATTGTACCATGCGGTATTAAATAATTTGTATAATACAGTAAAGGAATTGCTAGAAGGGGGTGCCAAGATTGTGCAGTCCCATTACTTACTTCATATTGCGATCAGGCATGGGAACTTTGAAACGGTGAAATTACTGTTAAAAGGTGGTGCGATCATCAACATTAGGGATGAACATGGGAATACGCCACTGATGACCTGCTGTTTGAATAATAATCTGCAGATAACTAAATATTTGCTCAGAAACGGTAATGTATTTGATTTATTTCATATATTTTTTTATGTTAGTTTAAAACAAATTTGGCTTTGATTGTTTGAATTAGTAGAATTGGTTAATTAAATGACGCGAAGAATGTAAGTTGATAGTTCCGGTAAAATAAAGGACATATATGCTAATTCATCTTACAAATTTCTACTCGGAAGGACTATCAGAAAATATAAGAGTAGCGTTATCTGCAAAAATAATTGGAAATTCTTAATTAATAATAAAAATTCAATTTTGCTTTTTTCTATATCATCTACTTCTGATTCGGATTTCACCCTTCTGCTTTAGTTTCTACCTTTTCACCAAATTGTGAACAAATTACTCTTATCACGTGTCCTAAAATTGTATTGCAAATTATTTTCCTATTTAAACCCTCTTCTCTTTGTATTTTTCAAGGTGCACCAGCCAATGCGATAAACCACATCAATGGAATGTCAGCGTTACACCTATGTGTTCAAGCGATCCATGATCCTAGCCAATTCGAGCAATTCCTCGAGATCCTGCTATATTACGGTGCCAACATTAACGCCATCAGCTACCAAGGCAACGTACTATTCTACGCCATCATCTTAGGCAACATGCCGGCCGCCTGTGCGTTGGTAAAATACGGCGCGGATGTGAATCTTCGCGACGAACATGCCTTTTTCGATAATCTTTGTTTAGCTAAGAAGCACGGCAACTTCGATCTCGTAAAGTTGGTGGTCTGCGCAGGTTTTAACTTCAAGAACATGCTCTTCGACCTGAAAACGTTGCGAACGCAAAATGAGGACGTCATCTTCGATTATTTAGTGTACACCATGAGTCAGCCGCGTAGTCTAAGGGATCTTTGCAGGATAAAGATTAGGAAGCAGCTCGGGAAGCATTTGGTCTGCAAGATTTACAAACTACCATTGCCTTTATTCATGCAACGTTTCCTTGCTTTGGATATTTTATGAAAAAGATGGTTTGTTGATAGCGCGAAGATGTTACTCTTTTGTTTTTATCCTACTATACGAAGTACAACAGCACTTGTTAGAATTAGCATCCACACAGAAATTGATATTTTAGGCGATGTTAGTTGAAATTTTCATAATTATCCAAAAGTATTAAGGTTCTCAAACGTAAAAGATTTATGTCTAACTTCAGTCTGTAGTGGTAAGTTATCTAAGAATGAAATGCACCTATTAATTTTTTAAAATGTTGTTTTAAGAACAAATTAACAAAGAATGTTTGAATAATGAAAAATAAATACTAATTAATTTAAAATACTAAAAATCCAATTCGCAGTGTCGCCAGGTCAAAAGATGAATAAATGTACAAAGTAAATAATTTAAATAAATAGTCATCTGTACAATGATTCATATCTATCCTTACTACCTTCGATTATTGTACAAAGTAGAAATTACTTATAAGGAGAAAATATATTATTCCGTACCAACTGGCAACACTGCTTTGCAAATTTTGTATTTTCATTATACTCGTGTTACAAATCACACACACAGGCTCTAAACTAAAAGTAATTTAATAGCTACACATCTAACAGAGAAATGAATATTGTGGTGCGGCCATTGGACGATATCACTCCCTACCAGAGTATTTACTTTTTTGCGACAGTTACGAACTAAAGATGATATTCTAAATAAACATAAAGTACTGAAATAAAAACTAGCTTGTGGCAGAATACACAAAGAACAAAACAAATAATTTTAAGGGTAGAGCTACTGCGTTACATATTTTTATGGAGTATTCCTTTAGATAAGGATGTAGCTATTAAATCAGATTTAGTTGGCAACCGATACGAATATGACGTAACTGCAGAGGAAATGCCTGCTCCTTTATATTAGCACACAATGTATGTAGTAAACAAGGTATGCTGCTAAATTCACCTTTAATAGCTCCTTTGCTTTAACACCATTTAATTTCCCATTAAATATTTTTCAAAAAAAAATGATGCATATACATGGATTATTAAAAAAAAAAAAGAATTCGGATCAAATACTTACCGTATTTTCTATATTATCATCACAATAACGCTAACATTTAGATAATTTATTGATTACATTATTGTTACAATGTTTTTGTAGGATTGTTCTTATTATAAATATTGCGCAAAGAAAAAAAATTTTTAGATGTATTTTATACAAGTACAAAAGTATTTATGGTCTTTTAACATTTGCGATCTGTTTCCATGTTTTATATTGTAATATATCCAATAAATTGATCTTATATCACAGCTTTGCTCATTTTTGTTATTTATCTATCTTATCTCTCATGTCATCTCTTAGAGGAAATTTAATAATATGTGAAATATAATGCATATACGCTGGATAGCAATATATTCAAATCTAAGGATGGTAAACTTTACAGTAATTGCTCGAAGCGGCCGATGCGTCTGTCCACGGTCAAGTAGATCGTGACGTCATCCGCGTTCCATATAAATTGGTTAGTTGGGGCTGCACATTTCACTATGCGCATTGTAAAATGACGTCACTACAGTAGGAAGTGCAAGTACGGCGGGGCCGCGTAGCTTACACCAAGCGGATGTGAAAACGACTCCGTCATTTTTTATTTCGTTATTCAGGGCTCCTAGTGGCTAGTTTGGGAGCATTGCAGATGTTACAGGTTGACGTTTGTTTGCGTTATAGAGACAAATTTATTTTCCATTTCGGGCTCTACTGTTGCATTTGTCGTTGAAGATGATATTAAATTGTTCTAATATTCTGCTTATTTGAAATTTAAATTTGGCCTACTTATTTCGATGTATACACTTCTTACGCCTACTCTGGACTGCGTGAGACTTCAAACGCACTACTACGGCTGCACCGGCCCCAACGAACAACTTTTGAGTAACTGGACACAGGCTCAGCGAACGCATACTTTTACACTGGTAACTCGGAGCAACTATTGTAAGCCGAGCAAACAAAACTGCAGTTGTAGTTGAAATAGAAGCTACAAGTTTCTACACCTTATAGCTTGTTAAAACAATTTTTTTTCTGTTAAATAATAAAATGTTGCGTGTTTATAAACGCCGTAAATAATATTAGAGAAAAGATATGCAGCAGGCGCCAAGCAAATTAATCAAATGATATATGTTTATTGACCAAAAATATTACTTCACTTTTACAATATTATGTAGATAGTTGAGTGTAGGCTTTCACGACCGTAATCCATAGTAGAAATGTCTTTCGGATGATGTCGTATAGTTAATATTTTACTTGACGTTTCGCTGACCATGTCAGCTTCTTCAGAAGATTTCTAAAGACTGTCAGAAAGTCTTTAGAAATCTTCTGAAGAAGCCGACAGCATGGACAGCGAAACGTCAAGTAAAATATTAACTATACGACATCACCCGAAAGACATTTCTACTATAATATGTAGATGTTATACTTAAAGTCGAGCACAAGTGAAAATTTTTAAATTTCGCACCGTACGCGAACACGCCGTTGCTAGCATGGACGTCCGTTCGGGGTTACCGGTAGTAAATAAGAGGGCACAAATTGAGCCTCGCATAGATAGTGGAAGGTTTCATAGCGCTCCGATATCGAATTTTATTTTGTGCTTGCCTTTCAAATTATCCGAAAGTTCAGATTTTTGTCACACCAGAATCTAATAAAATCTATTGCAAGGCACGTCTATGGAAGAAAAAATAACATATTTTATTCATTTTCGCCAATTGTATGTGTGATCTCGTATGGCTTGACCAACTTTGGCAATTAAATAAACGCCAGTCTTTTTGCTATTTAGTATTTTAGAACAATCGCTCTCGAATACATAGCGAAAAGTATGATTGCAAAAAGGGGGCACTAAAAATTACATGGCCGATTAGGAAACAATTGCAGACATAGCTTTGGGCGGGCTTTTAATTAATTTTAAATCCCTGAAATAAAATTTAAGTTGATATTGCGTCCTTACAATGCTTAAACAACAAATATTTACTCAGTAACAATTTATTTTAAACACGCATAGGTAAATAAAAATATACACATTTTCGTGTTGATAATGGTATTTCATTGATGTCCAGTCTTTTATTACAACTCCACAAACACTTAGGCTTTGCTCTTTTGTTTTAAAGCTCTCCTTCTTATACTTAACAAGGTATTCATTACCAACATATTCGATAATTTCGACCCCATATTATTGAGCACGTAACCCATTAAGGTATGAGGAAAATAACCAGTGCTTTTGGTGTGAACTCCCAATGTTTTAATAGCCTCTGTTACAAAGGTCTTCGGAGTGGGCGCCATCCAAGTTTCTCTGCGAATTTTGGACATCTTGGTTGCCACGTAACCCGGTAATAATGTTTGGATGGTGATTCCTTTGCTCTCGTATTCCACAGCTAAATCTACTGAGAATTTCTCAACGAAAGCTTTAGATCCCGAGTAGACAGATAATAATGGATTTGGTATTTCAGCTGCTAAAGACGACATGTTGATGATGGCTCCTCGTTTTCGCTCTACCATGCCTGGAAGCACCATTTTGCACATATTGACTACGGCCGTGCAATTAATTTTAATGATGTTCGCGAAGAGTTCGTCTTTGTTCTCAACGTCCAGAAAGTACTCTGGATATGGGTAGCTAATTCCGACATTGTTTACCAAAATGCCGATTTCTACGTCGGCAAGATGTTTCTCGATCACATTGTATATTTCTTCCCCTTGTGAAAAATCTATGGCTAAAGTTTTCGTTTCGACTTTGTATTTATTTCCTAAAACAAATAAAATAAGCGGAACAGATTAGTTGTATATCTTTACCTTTTTTAGCTTTTTATTCTTTTGGTCTTTTCTATTGGGAGCATGGCCCTTAAGCGGTTGGCAATATTGCGTTTCATATTTTATCCGTATTTCTATTTTTTATTTGCTGAAACCTTCGATTGAACAGTTCGGACAACACGAATGGTTTTTTTTTTTAAATAATTTTTTTTACCTCAAAAGTTTCAAAGAAAAACTAACTATTACCAACACTAAAAAGGCACATTTCCTGCGGTATAAATAAGTGAAAAATCTTATTTTTGTTCTCATTTTAAAGGTTTTTCACTCCAGTCTCCCGTAAATGAAATCTAAAAGTAACATTAAACAAATAGCATACTTATTTCTTCAGCGACTTCATCCAATTTCTCTTGCGATCTACTAATTAAATACACATTCAATCCTTCCTTGGCTAGAACTTCCGCGAAAGCTTTTCCAATACCATCTGTGCAGCCGGTAACAACTGTAAATAAGAATACGGTACATTATTATTATTATTATTATTGCGTGTCATCTAGTTTAATGTTTAGTTTGAATTAAGAATAAAATCTCAGATTTTCAAAACTTATAAACTGGACGGAATTATTAAAAAAAATCGGGATACAAGAAAAATATTTTGTTTGAATCTTTATACAGGATGAATCAATTATTTTGCATTATTTTTCAAGGATAACACAAACAAGAATTACAAACAACTTAGGATGAGATATAATGTACGCATTGCTCTTACAAAAAAAAAAAAAAAATACGACCCATCTAAAGGTGGATACTCTTTAAGATATAAAGGAAAATGTGTATTGTAACCTACTTTCTCCACTACTCCCTAATAGGAGTGTAGGAAGTACAGCAAGTACAGAATTGTTTTTTCGTACTCCTCACGTGTTTTACTAAATAATAAATCACGAAGTTCGGGTGGAATACATTTTCTATTATTACATTCAATGTCGCCCATTCCTTATTACATTATTATTTTAAATATAATTACAGAGAGATGCGGAGGGTGCCGATACTTATGTGTTGTTTATCATACTACGCCACAGTCCTTGTTATCATTATTATATAATTACAGAGATAAAATTTTTTAATCCAAACAACGGCAACGTGATGCACCCAGTGCTGCCAATAAGAAGAATGCGTTTACGCTAACTTTTATTTTATGAAACTTATTTTCTAATATACTATTTACTATTTACTTTTACAATAATAAGATTTACATGAAAAGCACGTAATAACAAATATGCTGTATATCTGATATAATAAGGAGCGAGTGAGAGGAAGGGTATACTTACATACGTACCTACAATTTTTATTGTCAGTCATTTAACAATTTAAATTTGAATGGTCCCATTGTTTTTTCTAAGAATACCGTGGACTGCATAATTTTTATTTTGAATTATACTGTAGCTTTTCTTCGATAACTTTTTACTTTAAAAATATGTTACGATGTAGTAGGAGTATGAACGAAAATATTCTCATTTTGATAATTTTTATGCATTTTGTAATTTAATAATAATAATAATAATAATTTTAATATTGGAGGTCTTAAATCCAACTGAAAAGTCATGTGGAAGTTTCAAAATGTTTATTAAAAAAATATATAAATCCTATCCTCATTTCAACAATGGAGGTCATTGTTACTATTAAAAATCAACAGATGCCTACTTTGATTATTTCAAAGTAAGAGTTATGGATGTTATTATAAACAAATTGATTTTGGAAGGGGAGTTAATGGCATGTACATATGTAATAAGCAGAAATTTCAAACTCATCCTCGTTACTTAAAAATAAAGTTAAAAGATAAAATAAAGAAAATAAAATTAAAAACTAATACGAATCTCTTAAAATTAGAAATTATTTTTTTACCAATAGAAAAATTTAAAAAAATCGAGGGATAGAATATAGATAATCTAAATGACTCAAAATTAATAAAAATCGAAAATTCAATGTTACTTACCTGCCCATTTTCCCAAATATTTAAAATCCACAAATCTTATTCCCAATTTGACCGACAAAAAATGATTGTAGAGGCCGGCCAATAAAAATCGAGAAACTTGAACCAACACCACCGTAATGCACACATAAGCAAAAATTTCCGAATCATAGATACTCATTTTGAAAAAAAAAAAAAACAATCCACTCAAAAATAAATTTAAAGAAAAGGAACACCCAAGAATAGAAAAATTACATAAATAAATTCGAAAAAAAGGGTGCTTTTTCGACTATACTAATAATAATGACCCTACATCTAAGTAGGCGATGGATAACCACGCATTTAATGTTTGATAACGATAACCGTTCTCTTATCAACGACACCCGCGGATCGATTTTCGTTTTTTTTTTTTAATCGAAACGCTTGCGCGTATAACCCTTTCTCGAGATGCGCCTTTTTTGAAAATCGGCGTCGCAATAACATAACATCGGATCTAAGCGAAAAGATGTGAAATTTCCTTATGTAAATGACTAAGTACTTTCACATTTCTCCAACGCTGTCTTGAGTAACAAGTTTCGTTTATTGGTGGGCTACTAAATGGGATGCAGGCGAAGAAAGGAACTTATCAGAGAGTGCTATTGAGAGCAAGTTTCTTTTTCATTTGGCGCGATTAAAAAGTAAAACTTGGTGCACTTCTATCAGACATAATAAACAGTTAAAGATATAAGAACTTGTACGTGTACGTGTATACTGTTTTTTTTTAATTACCTAAATCCTTACGATACAAAATTGTAGTCAGCATATATAGCAAGTTGTAGTAATCAGCATTATTTTCCTCATATCGTGTCATTCCTCCTATAAAAGTGGAATACATAGATTAAATAGATTACCTTCCTAAGTGTTACAACTGACGAAGGTTAGACTCACAATCTATGTGATTCTTAAGAAGAATCTATACTTATGTATAAATAAATGATAGCAAGGACTATGGGGTAGTATGGCAAACAATACAAAAGTATCGGCACACTCCGCACCACACAAGTTGAATTAATTAATCCCAGACAGTTGTTTCGAAGATGTGTGGAATCTAATTGTCAACTTCAATTTGTTTGGTATACTTACGAGTTAAAGAAATATTAAAAAGAAATGTAGATGTATGTATATAAAGATTTAGAAAACATTCTATACAAACAATTTAAACAATAACAAAATCCTAATCGCAAATATTTGATGAATAATTCTATAAAGCCCTAGTACTATTGGTTTCTTCACTCCACGTTTAAATTAAACATTTTAGCTGAAGAATTCAACGTAATATATCTACTGCCAACTTTAAGTAAATAAAACAATAAACTTGCAAATGTAGATAAAGAAGGATTACAAATAGTCAATTCAATGCTATTTTTTGGACTTGGATAGCATTTTTGGAGACGAAAACGTTTTAATTTGGAGACAAGGTGTTGGTAAAACGGGCGCTAGCGATGTATTTTTAGATTTCTGCATTATCTATCATGTGTGATTTAGACATTTTAGCTTGCCCATAAAATCAAATTCTTTCAAAAGTTACGCTGAATTCATTTAAATTCATTTTTAAAATCAGACTACGACGTGCAACGTTGACGCCGAAGGTGCCCCCTGTACAGATGTAACCAGAGTACTGATAAAATATTTTTGCTTCATCCTTTATACTTTAAATTAGCTATTAAAATGCGTGTTCGATTGCTGTATAATCGTGTAAAGCTCTGCTATCCATTATAGAATTTATTAGAAGTATATATTTATATCAATACAAAACTTTAATTACAGATATCTTATGTTTATAGATTCCTGTTTTATTCGCATTCGGGAATAATGATTTTATATTTAGGATGGCGGTGGCTTCATATTATTATTATTATACATGTCGGTTCTGAGCACGCAATTGGATTTCCTTTTCAATCAATTCTTTAAATATAGATTGTGTTATATAACTTTCTTGTATTATTTTATTTTTCATCTATGAAATTCAGCCAAACTAATTTCAGAACGATTCAAAATGTAAGGGTTGGTATATAGATGAACCTGAAGATAGATGGGCTTGAAGATAGATGGGGTTGAA
>LR736864.1:6822995-6840826 GCA_902654985.2 Oryctes borbonicus | reverse complement strand
TTGAAGATAGATGGGGTTGAAGATAGATGGGATTGAAGATAGATGGGCTTGAAGATAGATGGATCTGAAGATAGATGGGCTTGAAGATAGATGGGCTTGAAGATAGATAGGCTTGAAGATTAATGGACTTGAAGATAGATGGGCTTGAAGATTAATGGACTTGAAGATAGATGGACTTGAAGATAGATGGATCTGAAGATAGATGTGAAACGATAATGGGCATATTTGGCTAGGCATTGTTGAAAGCACGTGTCACTCCGTTCTTTAAATAAATGGAAATTCAAATGCTCATAATTCTTAGTACCATTGGGCGACTATCCTATACCATTTTTATACTTCCAAAATGCAGTGTTGCCTACCGGCTGCCTTGACAGTCGACGAAACACGAGTCTATCTAATCGCATTCGAAATGTAGTCATTTCCTTTACCTTGCCCATATCGGCGGACTGGCAATATCTCCTTTGATAGAGTCGGACATTAGTTAGGTACTAAAATTTAGTTTCTACTTGGTAGAATTTGAAATAGTTACGTTTTTTAATCGTTCGAGGGTAGGTTGACAATGGGAATCTACGAGTTACAGAAAGAATTGTTCCGAATTAATAAAATAACTAGTGTGGGGCGGAGTGTGCCGATAATTTAGTGTTTGTAATATTATCGTAAAACGAAAAAGTGGTAATGTTTAAAAACGGATCTAACCATGCAATACACCCAGAAATAGTCTACTTTTTATTATTGGCATTAATGTATCAGATTTTGAGACGATGGTGCCATCTGTGTTTGTAGTGAAGATTTCTTCCTCAGTAAATTAATTGCTGTTGACCTCGAACGTTTCTCCGATACTAAAGGCAATTCTGTACATAAAAAGCATAGTTATTCTTTTTGTTAATAAATTAATCTGTGATTGTACAGTCTTCTGAAAATTTCCCTTGATTTTATTTTAAAGAAATTCAACTAAAACATAGAGATCTGTGCGTACACAATTGGGAGGAATATCTCTTCAAGTATAGATTTTTAATAGGAAAATAGAGGGCGCTACCAGAATACATATAATTTCTGAATATTCTCAAAATGTTTAAAAAACGACTAGAAATTTTCTATTTATTATTTCTAGTGCAGCTAAAAATTTTTCCGCAGTTCTTTAAAATAATTATTAGATAAGCTTTACAAATAATGATAGAAAAGGCTAGCGGGTAAAAAAAAAACTTGTGTTTACCAACTGTAATCCAAAATTGATTTTAGTAACTATCACTTTGAAGTAAATTAACTCAAAGACTAACAAAATAATTTATTGTACCTAATTCAAATAAAATAAATAGCTAAAAAAAAACTATTCAACAGTTTGAGAGTTCTCCCAAACACCATCCCCGGTAAAATGATGATTTTTCTCAATCAAATATAAGGCAAGGTTCAGCTTCTTCGTTCCTGACAGACGTGTTTGAGGGAGATCAGTCATCAATTTGATTTGGTTTAAAGCATCATCGATTTTCTCACTGTGATCACATTTAAACCTAATTTAATAACGAATATCAAAAGAAAGACATATATTACCTAGGATATAAAAGTATTGGCGCCACTTTTATTATAGCACTATTGCTAAAAGATTTTTGCACATGCTTGCACGTCTTTTCGATGTTCACTAGAGGTATTTGAAGATAGAATGGGTGCTTTCTGAGATTGAACTCAATTTCTGGACTACTTGACTTGAGTAGGTGTTTTAGTAGTGTAAGGATATCGCCCAAGATGTTCATATCACAACTGTTTCGCACGCGGTGATTGAAATACTTTTCATTATCATGCTCTGAAATAATGAGGTAATCTTTTGGAGTTAGTCGCAATTTTTTTTCTTACCAAGCAAGCACATTGTAGTACATTTTAGTTGTAACTGATGCATAAATGAAAGCCTGGACCTCGCTCGATTGTAATGTATTATTAGCCTTAAGATACGTTGACTTTGTCGTAAAACATTCATTTCTGGTATTTCCCTAATTTCATTAAACCTTGTTTTGATTGTTTCGGGTAATAGTGAGAATATATTCATTTGCCTTTGTATTGCCGAATCAGAGATCTCTTCTTCCTAAGTTTAAATGAATTTAATAAACATTTCGTGAAACAAAATCGCTCACCTTTAAAATGTCATAAATCGTAAAGTACTGCTTTAAAGGTATGGTTACTAGCTTTGGATATCGTCGCATCATAACTCTCATATCGGCACCAGCAAACGTCGGTATTTTTTCTAATACTTCTTTAGGAACTTTAGGATCATTGTTCACTAAGTAACCAAAGCTTAGCAATTTTCTTGGAGTGAAACCTAAATCTATTGCAATTTCTATATTTTCGCAGAACCAGCGTAAACTTTTATGTCTCATATTATAAGAATATATTCTAAAGAATGTCTCTATTTCATCAGAGGTGGCTTCCAATCGCCACTCTAAAAATCAATGTAATTAAAAAATTGAATAGAAACTTGTGAAAGTGGTTGAGAGCTTACGTAAATATCGTTTCATAATTGCTCCATGAACTTGACTCAAGATATCATTATCGGTAAAGCCACTGACATCAAAATCAGTTGGCTTTGGATGAAGATGTGAAGCTAACATTTGAGGAACATTTACCTCGGGAGGAATCAGATTCATCAGTTTCAAAGAGCCGATGTTCCTACGCATGAATTTTCTAAAACTATTATTTATGTTAGTATTTAAGAATGTTGTAAACGATAGACATACCGTAATAACGCCGAAAGACTTAAATCAGAAAACCCTATTTCCTCTAAGACTGCATGCTCTTCTTGCAATCTTCGTTTATTTCTTCTTAGCATTTTTACATGATCAAGAATTTCTTTGTTATCGTAACCAAAGGATTGGAATACAGAAAAGACTGCTTTCAGATGATCAATACCAATGTATAGTAAGTCATTGTGTTTTATAATTTGACGTGATTTGTCTTCTGTAATATCTATAATTCATCAATTATAGGGCTTTCTAGGGTGGAGGCGATAGCACGATTAGTACTTTACCTAAGTGTTTCATTAGAAGGTCGGTAGTCTCGGTTAAACTTGATTTGAATCTCTTAGAATGTGACCCGCCGCACTTGAAACATTTTAAAAACGAAATAAGTTTGTTAAAACGCATTTTAATTGGGAAATTTTGAAAATTGTAGGTTAAATGTAGAAATTGACAAATTGTTGAATGTCCTAATAGTCATTCTATCTCAAGCTTTTCGCAAATTGATTTCTTTATTATTTTTTTAAATTAAAATTAGCGTGTTGCTTCAGCCTTAATTGAAATGAAATTGTGACTATAATTGAAGCCCTGTTCGATTGATTTAGATTAAATGAATTAGATCTATTGATTATTGCATTATTTTTATATTTGAAGTAATCTAAGAATCTACGTTGAGGTATTTAATGTTTTTCTATTTCATGTCGAAGAGGTAGTTTCATTTCATTTCAAACGATGTGGATTTATTTGTACATATTATTTTTGGGTAAAAATATTAGCCGGGTTGCATGGATTAGATCATCTAAACCATCAGAACACCCACGTGCGCAAATTTTCAAAATTTGTCCAATCAGAACAGCAGCTGATCAGCTGTGAAAACATACATGGCGGACGTGTGTAATGTAAAAGTGTTTACTAATTCAAATCGTTTTAATTTCGGAATTCGGACGTTCTAATAATTAACGAAAATGCCGCCGAAACGTAACTCAAAAGGCCCACCGTCCGGCAAAAAGAACGCACGTCAGGCGAAATCGTCGAAAACTTCAAACAGTAAGTATTTTGATTCTTCTTGATCTATGTGTGTAATCGCTGACCTTCACTACTGTACAACTGAGATTCACGAATTACACGATGGACCGGTTCAATACTGTTCATTATTTGCGAAAATTTCGTCCGGGTTAATGTGTACACTTTAGCATTCGCATTATCTAATATAAGTTGTCTTGTTTACTACGGTATCACGTGACGAATTTGTGCTATCACATGGTATCAGCACGTATAGGTAATACTGATAGCGCACACACAACGTACGGTCTTGTTTGATTTATCGTCTCTTTTTGCCGTGCAGATATTAACAATTTGCAAACATACTTTAAATTGTTGGCGAATGATACGTTTATTATTTATTGCGTGACCATCATCATCATAAATATTTTGTAGCGATTTACAAATTGATTCGGCAAATAAATTTGATATTTGGTCGGAAAAGCATTAATTCTTGTATGTGTTTCTGTATACAGTGTGTTCAAATTGTACGGGACGGTGTTATAGTACGTTATGTAAAAAACGTCTTATACAGGATGTATCTCAATTGCGTGGTCAAATTTAACCAATGTGATGTATGCAACGAACAGTAAAGAAGTTATAAGGGCTGAAATTTTAATTAATGAGAAAATTCATAAATATTTAATTCGCATCTAATGCCGATTGCGCCATCTGTGTTCGATTGGCTTAAGTTCTTGTCGATTGTTAAATATTGTTATTTATCCTCTGTTTTCATCATTAAAGGCATCATATATTGTTATTTTCCTTTTTTCGCAATAATTCTGGTTCATTGTTGGCTTTGGTTTGCATCATTTGTATCATCGTAGGTTGGTAGTACATGTTGGGACGTTGAACATACTTTATTTATTTATTTAACTATAGACCCATACAAGATACCCTAATTAACATGATTCTACGTACCTAATAGCAATATGAATTGTCTACTTCAGAACTAATGCTGTATTACAGTATTGTAAGCCTATCTAGATATAAATATCAGAGGACAGCATGAACCGAACCCAATGAAATAAAGTTTCCCTAATTATAATAATATATGATAGATCGATGGTACTTTGCGAGAAACAGTTCAGGACAATCACCAAATCAAGTGTTCGTGAGTTGTCGGCAAGAATTGGCCTTTTAAAATCCACAACTAAAGAAAATGGGTTTCGTTCAAAAAAAAGTTTTGAATGGATGCGCTTGATTTGACTGATACACAGTATTAAGGCTTTTCAAGAATGCAGATGCACCAGGATAATGCTCCAGCCCACATTATATCTTGTGGTTTTTAGAAAGTGTCTTTTCGATGAATCAAATAACAACAAACAGATGTTTTTGTTGTTTGTTGTGATATTTTATTAATTGGGGACGGAATATTCAATTGGAGGACTATAATAAGGGACATGCAGCCGAAAGTGGGATAGATAACTTGCTATTAAAAAAGTAATTAAAAACCTTGTATAAAAAAACCATAAAAGGTTCAGAACAAAATTCATTGTAACTAACATATTGCCTTCTATTACATAGATGTGAAGAGAATAGTTTCATCAGATCGCAAGAAAAGCCAAAGCTTTCGACAGAAGGACGTTATGTTCAACTTCATCGAAAGCTTTCGAAAAATCGGCGTGGATAACATCTACTTATGATTTATTACTAATTGCCTTAGACACATCGCTGGCAAAAATCAATAAATTAGATTCAATCGATCCACCCTTTCAAAAGCCATGCTATTCCTCACTCAATCTGGATTTAACCTGGTCGTAATTTTTTTTTAAATTTGCTCAAATAATTCTATAAACAGCTACCATCACAAAAGTTGGTCGATATTTTGTCATTAACATTGCGCTGCCTGATTTGAAAACTGGCACAACGTTCGTTAATTTCCATTCATCCGAAAATATACCCGATATCAAGAACAGATTAAAAATGTCCCTTAAAGGAAATCTGGAAAACACCAAGCATGCATTATCTTTATCTTTTTCCGAAATTCCCATATTAAACATCAGAAAAACTCTGTATGACTCACCCAGTATACAGGTCGGTTGCCCTTTAAATAAACATTTTTTATTGATGACAAATAATTGACAGGTATCTGTAAATAGGTGATAACTTAAATTTTTTTAAATTTTTTTAAATTTTTTTAAATTTTTGGAAGGAAAAGAAAATTGTGATTTTAGTTGGATTTAACTGAAATTATTGTTTTCTGGCATCATTTATTTGTTATACAAACCGGTATCATCATAAATATTTAAGCATTTCTGTTATGTAAAAATAAGCTAAAATTAACACGGTGATAATCTTTTCAATGATACGAACTTGGCATTTCAATCTTATTAGAATTAGGCGAAAGTATTTACTAGCTAATGATGTCATTTAGTCAGTTATAAATAAAACAATTAAAAAATCAATTAACTTGCCTAATTTATTGTTTGGAAATGGATTAATTTATTTATTTAATAGTTTAATTGGCGATAATTAATGATAATAATGCCCTAATTTAGATTTAATATTTGTAATATATTTTTTTAATTAATGATGATCGAAAATTATATCGTCAATATGTATAAGAAATAAATTCTAACTGAAAAGGTAGCAATACGATTTATTGAAGCAATATCCAGCTAAAAAATTGTAACATACTAACTTTCTTATTTGTTTGGCTATTAACAAAAACAATTGAAGCGTTTGGTACAAAAATTAAACAGCTCCAGCAGCTTGGACGAAAAATTTGTTATGCACCTTCAATTAAAGATCAAATTAGCACATAGTTACCCCAAGTTCTTTATTACCGAAAATATCAGTTTACCTGCGAAATTTAAAAGTTTCTACTGGGGATGTTCCTATTTCCAGAGCCAGTAGACAAATTGAAGAATATGATGGTTTTAGTTGATAAAAATCCGAGATTAGACCTTCTAAGATAATTATTTTGTTTTCTTCTTACTTCAAAATAAAATGCAGTAAGATCATAATAGAATTTGTTTGTAGAATTTTAGCCAAGAAACAAGCAACTCAAGCATTCCAAAAACCGTTTTTTTTAGTCGTTCAAATCCAAAATCCAAAGAGAACTAATAATGTACTCCACTCTGTAAGTAAATTTTCATCATTCAAATCAGTGAATAAAATCCGTATGTCTAGTTCCGTAGTGATTATGACTAACTAGGATATCTCCAAAGTTGGACGCCATGTAAAAAACCACATAAGCCACATTCTAACTGGTGGGTACTTTTTTGGAAAAAAATTGTGTTAGAATACACATTCTCCTAAATATCTTGAAAAATATCTTTTAAATGCGTAATGAATACGATTTTCTTTGTAAGAGCAATTTGATAAGAAAGAGGAAAGTAGCTAGTTGTTTAAAAAAGATGTTGACGCTTCTTCCATTTGAAAGCTTAACTGTAACTGTCGGAAACACCTTGTGAAACATTCTGTATGCGATGTTCTATTTGAAATAAGAATATTGATATAATGTAGAGTGCTAGAAATTGGAAGTATTTTTAAAAAATAGATCCTTATCTATAATATCGTCTACCAAAATTTCAAAAGGATATTTTAGTTAATTTCAGAGATTCGTGAGTGGCTGTACAATAATCCAAAGACCAATTCTGTCCAAATAATTTTTCCAGTAACTGTACATGCATACAACTGTTACCGTACCCATATCTCCAGCATTTTGTGTCATACTTTCCAAATATACACAAACATAACCTGTTGCTTTTAACTTCCTGTTGAGCGGGTCAATTTATTTTTACATCGATACGATTTGAATTTACGCGAACGGCTCGATTCGCAGCTGTGCCTTTACTGATGTGAAAGTAGCGTTCAAATATCAGACGTATGTGATTTACCTAAATCTTCAAGGCGTTGTTATTATTTATTATGGTTGAAAATATTTTGTTTTTCCCTTTGGCGGTTTTTAAGTAAGGAAAGTGAACCTTAATGATGTGGGCATTAACGGTTTTGGAAGCAGTGATTTCTCCAAAATGCATCATCATCTACAGATACTTGGTTGCGATAATTGGAATAATGATTGGTTGATGATTTCTTTTTTTGCTATAATTAAGGAGATTGAAATTATATTTTGTCGGAATGTATTAAAATAATTGTTGAATAAAGTCTTGTATATTATAGCCAGCCTTTATTATTCTTGTAGTTCCTTATCTCCGAAGTATTATCAAAGGTTTTGTTTTACAATGGATTATATTTTACAATGAGATATTTGCAGTCCGGATGTGGCTAGTCAAGATAACTTCTTTTTATATCTGAATTTTAAATATATAGTGCGATGTTGTGGTTTTGAACCACGTATGTTCGCTAATTATTTAGTAAAATATCTTGTTTTTGGCCGAGGACGATTTGCCGAAATTTACTTATCGACCAAATAATTTATTTATGACTTAAATAGCACGCTACATGGTCTCTAACTCTTTCAATTTATAGAGTTTCACTAATCTCTGAATTCTCGGGTTGTCGGTGTTCTATTGCGAGTAGTTTACATTCGCGGCAATTGTTTTCAAGAATAGAACATTGATTGATTGATTGTGATTAACACTGCGGCTCAGAGGGGCTTTGCACCATTCCGCATTTGGTTTCAATTTAACTCCAACAGATTTATTCCCCTGATCAAGTGCAGTAAATCTTTTTTCCGTAACATCGACGATTCTTTAATACAAAGTCTGCAAAATGTTCTGTCTCTATAGACCTCTATTTTGTGCAGATGTCCTTTCAGACGACCATGTTCTGTCGGTGAGCATATCGCTAACCTGAATTTCGTTCTATTTAATGCAAATATGGTAGCAGTTAAATGTTGGAAAACTCTTCTCGTTGTGTCTTTATCCAGCTGCATGCTTGCAATGGAGATTGTATTGTTCTACGATCATTCGGTAACTGCACCAAGCACTGTAGTTCCAATTATATGTAACGCAGCTCAAGTCTTTTTAAGATCATTCCAGAACTTTTTCTCGCCAGCTGGTCATTACTCACTATGCATTGCCCTGGTAACCACACCAATGTAAGCGTGTATGTTTTAAAAGAGACGTTAGGTTTTGCAGTCAATGATGTTGATGTACCTCTTTGCTTTATCAAATATTATCGAATAAACATGGATTCCTTATAGCGGACATTTCGTGGAATAATTGATTGCTTTTTCTATATAATATCAATTCCCACTAATCTTTTTTTGCCGCCTAGATTTTATTAATCAACCCAATATGTTCAGTCCATAAGTAAGAAGGACGAAGCAAAATATTATTTCTTATTATTTTTTAACCCGTTGGTGTACCCATCTACAAGCAAGGACGGGGCGCAATATTTAACTCGTTGGGGTGGAGTAGGAAAAAATCCTGTTTAATTTAAAAGGTAAAACGAAACGAGTAAGTGAAATGAGACCCCCGGATCCAGTAAACAATCTCTCTACGGGAGTTGAACGGTCCCGATGGAGGAGAAGGGTTTCTTCATTCGAACATCACGTGATAAGCGTCGCCGGTGACGTCAATCAAAAGAAGTCGCAATTCGACGAAGCAAATACTACGCCTTTAAGGGAGGAGAAAAACAAGTGAAAACGAGACGTCTGCTTTGTTTTGTGTGCGTTTTTTTGCGTATTGGTATATCCTCTGAATACAAGGTTTTGATGCTAACAAAAATTGATGAGGGAGTTTTTTTGTTTACGTTTCAGTGTAATGTAGGGGAGGTAATTACGATGTTATTTTCTTTATTTCAGATGTAGGATTTTAGCTGTAGTCTTGTTTCAAATTTTTAAATTTTAATTTGGATTATAAGTTCTCACGTGCTATCGAGTGTCCTTAATAATGATCTGGATGAAGGTTTTGTAGATTAAACCTTTTACTTTACTTTCAACCTTTTATTAAATTAACTTGGGAGATACGAGATGGGGCACTATTGTAATTTATGCAGGAAATGGGCACTAAATTCATTCCTTTCAGTAGACTCGCAGAGTTATCATCATACCCAGGCTAGTCACCATCAATTTTAAAAGATAAGTGCTTTAAGATTGGGTTTTCCACTTTTTAGTAGAACCTGTAGATGTAGACACTACGGTTACCAAACTAAAAATCTTAGTGGCTTTATAGGTAAAGACAATGTACTCAATAGACGAATAACTTTTCTGTTTAAAGTCTGTACAAGGTATTATTGGTTTCGTTGGAAGGTATTCTCCTCAGTTGCCTATTGTTAAGGAGATTAGCCATTATTCAATGTTAATCTCCAGCAAAGAAAATCCAGTTTTTTGAAGTTGTTTTTTCGCACCCTGTATTGTTATTCTTTAGATAAGACTGAATACGGCTGGAGAACAGTAGTGGCAGTTAATTTTAATAATAATGTGGTAGATCATCGATAGTATCAAAGTTTACTAATATTCGTTAATGTATTGTGTTATTTCAGCGAGATTACCAGGGATGAAACCATGCTCTTGTGAAGATACATAAGATTTTTCAGCAGAAAATACCATTTTAGTCGATCAAACAAATAGGAACAATGTAATCTTTATCTGCATCTTATTTCTGTTAATATGCACACTCAATAATCTTGGGTTAACTACATCACGAAAGCTATTTTAACTCCTGCAATACGCATTCAGCGTTGTTGTATATTTTTCACGGCATTTTCTCTGGTCAATTACATAATGCTGTGAAATTATCTAAATACCATAAGTCATGCCACGTTAATCTACAGTGTCATGCGTTTGAGTAAACCACGGAGAAGAATTACATCAGATATTAAATCTGGCAAACATTGGCTAATCCGAATTCCTAGTTACAGTTCTTGTTTGTTATTTACTTTTCTATTTTATGGCAGTATAATAAAAATCGTAAATTAACGCTTGTAGAAACAAACGCGTGTCTATTTACTAGACCAATTATGGTGTATCATTTAAACACGGCCGTAAAGCTTTCTGCGTAGCAGATTATATGTTTGCCGAAAATTAGTCTAGAAATTGCAAACATCTCTAGGATTTTGTTCGTGTTTTTTTTTTTTTTTGAGTATCTAATCTAGTTGTTTATCGCAGCAACCCACGGAAGGTAGAGATTGTGACGTTCTCTTGGGGATACCTGAATCGCAGTTCGGAAATACCAGGCAATCCTTGCCAAGGTCGAAAATATCCAATAATCGTTGAAGGTCGTGTGCACATATCTGTAATAAGGCAAAAAAAGCTTTAATATATCAAAACAATATGTTACATACGTATGCTACAGAATGTCTTAGGAGAGATATAAATAATCAAGCGCAAAAAAAGGATTGGTGACTAGAAATGAAAGCATAAGAACCATACTATGGTAAACAAGATGGTTCAACAATCGAATAACACTTTAAAGTTACATTAGGACCTTAAATTAGCTGTTTTTGTAGACAGGTAGATAGTGTTAGGAGTTAAGGTCTTCAGATATGAATGTGGCCTCGTTTATCCACGTATGTATAAATCGTTTTAATCGTGCATAGAGGTTGTGGGTAATATTGCCAATACTTTGCACACATTCTATCATTTTGTGTTGAAATTTAACCCAGCTAGTTTGCCTAGTGGTAAGAAGGCCTGCTCCTGATTCTGGGAAAGCTAGCCGTTGTAGTAGACAACTAGTAGATTTTTCCGGTGGATCAGGTGCAATTTAACATGTTACACATGAAAAGGCTCTTCAGGTTGTGACAATCTTTAAAGCTCTACCCTGTAGGGCCGTCACCACATGTAAAAATAAGATAATAAGTCCTTTTCGTCATGGCTTTGCATCTAAAGAATTCTTTCATCCTGTTTATCAGTCTTCAAGCAATCTTTTTTATAGCAGATGTAAATATGTAACAGATAAAAATTTCTTTAAGGTATTTTTAATATTTCTAATTGTTTCGGAGATATTGACCCAAATTGCTTTGTTCGACTCCCTAAAAACGGACGACTAAAAAAAAATTTCTGTCGTTTTTACACTATAGTAGCCTGTAAATCCACAAAGCTTCAATTTTTTTCTGAATTATCAGGGTTCTTAGGGGTCTTGACTTATTTTATCGCAAGTCATTTGAGTGTAGCCGCTATAGAAAGCTTGCGTGAATTAATTGAAACAATTTTTTTAACTTCCTAAAAGAAGTAAATTAAAGATTCTTAATCCTCTTCTCGTCCTAAAAACGCGTTCAATGTATTTAGCAGATGTTGTTCGGTGACCAGTTGACACAGATTTTTGTATGTGCTTTAGATTTAAATGAAACGAAATATTGTAAAGGTACATATTTGTACCACAATATTCATACACAATGAATAGCGTCTGGTTCAGCTCCATAGAAATTTATTAACCCCGTCCTTAAATAAGATAAATTCTAAAGTAAATTTCAACACAATTATATTAGGGAATTATTTACACATCAACAAGCCAGTCGATATACTTATGTAAATATTATTTCCTTATTACATTACGTAGCTTATTGTGTTGGAATTTATAGAACTTATGGACAAACAAGTTCTACGGTTCTTTGACATGAAATCCCGGAGAATGTCGGTGGACTGTTATTGATGGTGATATAGCGAAGAAATATTTGTCCAACGAACCTGTTTTGCTTTGGCGTACTTCTTCTTTTTGTAAAAGTCTCGCTCTCAATTGGCGTAAACGTGTTTTGTCGAAATCTGGCTAGCTACGATCGTGCAAAGCTGATAAGATGGAAGCAAGAGTGTAGTATGCACAACGTGTGCGAACATGTTTGCGAATCGTTTGAACACCTGCAAGGGAAAAGTTGGATTTTTTGGGAAATACTTTTGAGAGGAAAAATACGTGAACGCAATGCATATGTTGCCGATTACGTTAAAAAATGTATACGTACTATACAGGTCGGTCACTTTATTGTGTTCCTAAAATTCATGTCAGTAGTTGGATTTGATAAACACTAGCCTGGATGAAGATCAGAAAGGGTGAAGAAAATATGAGGATTGCGGCGTGCCACAACATTAAGAATCTCTTAGAATTAGGATCAATTTCAAGCTGCTGTAAGATTCAGCAGCAAATCTTGAAAACTTACAGACCAAATGCTGTGTTTATGTGTGCTTACGCAAGGATTCTATTGAAGATGTGCTTCATAAGTTCATACAGCGTTCAACTACCGAAGATCCGTTTTTAAGACTCTTTTAATTTGCCAAACCGACGGGCCGATTCTTAAAAATCTTAAATATGATTTAGAACTCCAGTAACATAAGATTTTGGTTGTTTGTATTTCTTTTCGTCATTCATTTAAATGGCGTTTTTACTTTACGAAATGTTTGGATTGAGATGCTAAACATTCTACACAAACACATTTGTTAAAAAAAAATTCAGGAATTTAAAATTCTCATGAGATTATACCACACACGTATTGTTATTGTTGCAGCGTAACAGTATCATCCAAACATGTTTCATGGGATAATTTATGGAGATTGATGTATTTTTGCGGTTTGCAAGGCTCGTCATGTGCTAGAGAAGAAAACATGTACATAGGTAGAAACGAAAAATTGTAAAAATAATGAAATAGTAAATCTTTCCTGGAGATCATTAACGTACATACACTCTGTAAACTAGAATAATAGACCAAGAGGAATAATATTTACATAGGAACAATAGCGCAATAAAATAGATTCGTAAACAAAATTTGGAACAATATGAAATTAATATCAGAATGTCTAGAAACAAAGTGTATAGTATGACAACAATTAAGCGAATTTACGAGATTTACAGTTTTAAGTTGTTAGGAATAATTTTTACGATGACTATAAAATACTCGTTTACGTGAGAAATTGAATTTCGTCTGGATAATTCCTGTATTTTATTGCAACTTTGAATTGCAAATCCAGAAACTTAAGTGTAGTATACTGCAGTGCTCAGCACTTGGCTCTGTTTTGTACGGTGGATTTATTGCAACTTGCCCAACTAAAATGTCGTTTGCAAGTTTATGTTGATTTTGCAGAGAAAACTTACAACTTTGCGAACCACTACATACTAACCTCCTTCTACACTTTCATTAGCTTGGACCTACACGAATAATGCAGAACAACCTTGGATGAAATAGTTCTGCTATATGAATACGTAAAATAATTATCTCCAGCGAAGAATCACCAAGCTTCCAAACGGAACGTGCGGAGAAGATTTTCCATGTTTTTGTCAAATGGAAACTTGTTGAATTAAGCTTGAAATTTTAACAATAACTAACCATACAATTTTCGAAGATTAATTAAAGTCAATTAAGCCACACCAATAGCCCACGGTATTATTTTTGTGTGGAATATTACTTTTTAAAACACTTGTACACAACTGCTTCTTAATGGAAGCGTTTCTGATTTCATTCTGAAATCATTTTTTAAACCTCCGTTATTAAGTTATCTCGTGTGAAATCGTTAAAAACCAAATTAAAATTTTGATCTCAACGTATTACTTATGTACGTGTTTTCTGTTTTCATTTCACTCCGATCAAGTTAATAACCTGTGAAACATATGCATAATCATGTTTGTGGCCCAAATTCGTGTAATTTCTTCGGATAATTTTCTCGCATACCAGGTAGCTGTTGTATTAACACAAGTATACGTAATGGGATTGGGGTTATGTATTCTTTGCATACGAATGGAACTTATCGGCATTTAAATTAATTTACTGCTGTAGCCCCGTCGATATCGAGAAGTGGAACGCGTGAGCTTCTCTCTGTTTGTCGCAAGTCATCTTGGAATGAGAGAATACTTACGAGAATTAGTATGGAAGCTGTTGATAACCTACAATTCGCAAAACGAGTCGGTTATATTTATTTACGATCTGTGTCCTTAGTTGTACAAGAAACAACAATACGTTTCTGTTTTTTCACAGATTTCCATTTAAAATAAAATAATAACTACAGGACCGTTTATTTAAAATTGTAGGCTGCAGAGCTGCAGACAACAATTCGATTCCCGCGTGCATATCATGTATATTGTAAATTGAAACGTTGTAATTGACCTCCCATTTACGTCACTATTAGCCGGTAGTCTTCATTACTAATAATAAGAAGTAATTTGGTAATGTTAATGTTTTTGTTATGAAGATTTCAAGCTTTAATACTTTCCAATACTCGTCTAGCCAAATTAGAGGCAACATTCTGTATATATTTTTCGGTATCTTTTTTTTCGTGATGGTTTGAAATTTACGAGCAATAACGTGTGTAAAGTGAAAGAAGGACTATTAATAACTATCCCAGTCATTACTAATTCTAACCGAAGCATCCTTAAAATGTAAATCCCCGTTCCAACCGATTGTAAGCAGAGCCGTACTAAAAAAATATATATTTTAAACCGGCAATGAAACTGAACAATTTCAGGGTCATTTCTCGAAGAATTATCACGCGTCTTATCCGTGATGGAATCGAGGAACAATAAAATTGAAAAAAAAGAATGAATTATATACAAACGGATTATTGGCACATGCGATGATACATATTAACAAGTTTTATTGGTTACTGATGTCCAAACCAAATTTATTATCACCCGCGCACTAAAATGTGAAACCTTTAATAGATCTGCTTATATTCGAAGAGGCGTCTATAAACTTTGAGATATTACAAAGATTAGTGCTTACATATCATGGCTAAGGAAAAAAATATGCTTTAATTACGCGTAAGTAATTTAAAATAATAAAGTAATACGTTTCAACACATATAAAATATGCCAGTTGTGGGTATGTCGTAAAATAAAATTTTATACATTGTCTGTTATTATAAGTGCATCACTTAAGGAAGGTATTCATTATAACTTTAATAATGTTAATGAATATGTTTAAATCAATTTTTTTTTGTGGTAGCGGAAATTTATTTTCTTCAGGACGGAAACGTGTTTCATCTTCTTCTTATAATAATAATAAAACAAAGTTGATTCTGTAAAACTTAATAATGAAACTTTTATGAAAGGCGAAACTCCCTGAAAGTCCCTCTTCAGCAGAGTGATTTTCTTCGTTGTATTGACGATTTTATGAAATACTTAGTTACTGCAATAGTTAATACGCAAATTAAATAAATAAATTTTCAAATTCAGACCCTTGCAAAATATGATTGAATCTTACAATTTAAAAACAGCATGTTACACAGACTTTCAATCTAACTCTCTCAATAGTAGCTAACTAGAAAACGTAAACACCTCACTTCAACTCATCAGAAATTCCCTGAGAACACGCAACAATTCGTTTTTGGAAACTATCAAACAACATATTTCACTTTAATGCGATGCAGTTTCAATTGCAGAGAGTATATATTGTCAGTATAACTCTGTAAATGGTTATTCAATCTTAGAAGGTCGTCCTTAATGCTTGAAAAGATTCTTTTTGGAACCAAGTTAGATCTCCAGACTATTATTTTAGATTGAAAATCGTGTATTCACAATATTCTCTATTTGTTATTCTCATTCTTAGTTGAAAAAGGAGAGCATGCACTTTTAGAAAGAGAGAAAACGAATCATTTATATGATAAATATAAAAATAATTTTATTAAAAACATAATCGTTTCTCCCGCTGCCATTATTTAAATTAACTCCCAATTTACAACTACATCCGAGCACGTTACAAAAAAAGAGAAAAATACTAGCTTGGCAATTAAGCTAATTAAAATTATTTGTTAAAAAACAATGACCTCCTTGATTATATTGAATCAAGTAAACAAAGAAAAAAATGCCTAAATTTATGCAGAAACGACACAAACAAGATACACTAGTAAGATTTACGTTAATTGATTGACTGTGCGCATACGTACTGGTTTGTAAACAGGTTGCCGAAACAATTTGGACATGAGTTTGCAATTTTTTTGCTAGCGCAAGACTAAGTTCAAGTGTATGTGGTTGACATTTTGCAGTTTACACATTATGTGGTTCAAATCCCAGGCGACGTCGTGATTTCCCCTTGCTTAAAATATTGGACGTAGAGGGTTGCTCAATTTTTTGTTTGTTATGAACTCGACGAGAAAATTGACCTGTGACAAATGATGTTGGAGATTTAAGAAATTGTTTTATTCTTTCTGATCATCAACTTTCTTATTTATGTTACTGTTCTTGTTTCTCCCTCTTTTCTTTGTTATATACGAGGTTTGGCAGATTGAAGAACGCCATTGGAGTAATACAAAAAGTGTTCGATATTTACTCAATGTCATGTTCTTTTGATATTAATGCACTTATTGCAACGTTCTAGAAGTTTTTGGAAACAGTCAACAAATGCAACTGAAGAAATGGCGTTCAATTTGGCGGATTAGGTGGGTGATTAATCTCAACAATCTTTGCAATTATTGGAGCATGTGACGGTGCATTGTTATGTAGCAAGAACTAACTACCCTTTTCTAGAAATTATGGTCGCATTAGAGGAATGCGCTTCAGTAATTACTTCAAGGTAGTATCAACGAGTAACTGTTTATCGTTCCGGTACAAATTCTTTATGGATTACACCCTGTCTATTGAAAAATGTAATCGGCATGGTTTTGATTCTGGATCGAAATTTCTTGGGTCTGGTGTTGTTTTTTCAACTCACTTAGTGGCGTGAACTTTGCACAAATCTTCCTCTTTCTCAAGTCGTCATGCAAAATTCGTCGACTCGTCTCCTTATTCATGTTGAACTCTTCTCCCATCCATTCGTCACGCATTTTTGCGATCGGATGTGTATTTTGACAGACCGATCGACGTTCGGTTCTGTCATCTTGTACACTCTTACGACCATCTTTAAATCGCTTAAACTACTTAACCATAGTAGTACAACTCAAGTTGTTGTTACCGTACACACATCGCGTGCAACAGAAACTTGTTGCAATTTTATCTAATTTACAGCAAAATTTAATATGAGACTGTGAACTATTACATACTGTTTTATTTGGTTCTATTTCAAGTAGCTCTACTATTGCAGCGTTAATCCTGGAATTAAATTGCCAAGCCTCGTACATGTTGTATATTATTTATGAATTTGTATGAAATGGAAATAAAAGTGTTGCTATTATTAAGACGGCGCATCGCATCATTTAAGTCGAGTTTCCAAACCGTTGGATTGAAAATAGTGACGTTGTTGTATGGCTGGCAAAATTCCTTGACTTAAGTCCTCTGGACTATTTTCCAAGTAGAATTGTTAGAA
>LR736864.1:6645426-6822985 GCA_902654985.2 Oryctes borbonicus | reverse complement strand
TGTGGTCCTTATATAAAACATTTAAGAACTTTGAGATGGACTCCAGAACAAGATACCAATTACTGTTTAGACGGATTAAAGAGATGCGAATATTGCTATGAGAGTATGTAGACTTACGTTAATAAATAAAACTGAATTTGACAAATAAAACTTGTACCTATATTGAGCTGAAAACTTTTTAAACTTTTTATCAAGAAGCCTTAACATATTCTAATTAATTTAATGTGTTGTTTTTATTGAAAATCATGAAATAATTACTTTTAAAATACTTCCTCTTTCATAATCTGAGACGGTCATTAATGTGATTTGGATTACTACCCATCAATAACCGCGACTTGCTCGACCAGTGCAACAACGTATGTTCGAAAGGACGTCAATGTAAATTAGAAAATGCTTCAGTTTTATTGATTTATTCGAATGCTAAGTTTTTCTATTTTAAATTTCTATGCGTAATGATATAACGTGGCCATGTTTGCGGTGTGGTTGAATAGACATATTTCTATGTAAAAAACATGCATATTTAATCAAGATTTACATTGCTTATTTTTAATTGATCACGAACGTTTCCATTAAAACACGGCAATGTATAGAATGGAAATGTAATACCTCACCTACAACACAACAGGTTTAAATTTATCTTCAGAACCACCAATATAGTTCTAACTCATTTGAGAATCAATGTTTAACACGTGTACAATGCTTTGTATAATATTGACATATAATTATCGGCTAAAAGATCAACGCCACGAAAACAAACAAATGACTGGAATGACCTTAAACTAATTGCTTTTAGTATAAGTACACTTGTGGTTTATTATAATATTAGGTACATGTATATATACGTATACATTGTATATGCTCCATACGCATTTGTTTCTTTTAATTTTCCTTGCTTTTAATGTAGATTTAGAGTAAATTACTTCTTGAATAAATTCGAATGTATGGTGGTTTTATTGTGTCTTTTCACCATTCGAAAAAGGGTTTGGATTTTCAAGTTTGCTATATTTTTATTGATACACTTGCGAATTTTTTGAGGTAATAATAATAACATTTATTTCCCTTTGCTACATCCATGTGTAGGGATTGTCAAAAGAAAAAGGGAAGGTTAAAACTTATGTTCGTATTCGTAAAATAAACTATAAAATGCATTACTTAACCGACTCTTAGCTTTATTATACGCGTCGCTAAGACACAGGCCTTCTACTTTGCTTATTTCTTAACTAAAGTTCAATATGCAGTAATAGTTGTTGATTCCATTCGCTTGGATCGTGTTCATCAATAGTTTTTGAAATTTTTTCTTTCAAAATTGATGGAACTTTACCGTTTACCGTCACAAGAAGATTTGCTGACATGTCGTAGTATGTTACCATTGTTAAACAGAAGAGATTCCATCAATGCTTGCATTCATATTTGGGCGTATGGCCCTTCTTGACCCTCGAATTGTTTCTAGATATGGAAGCACTTTTATGACACCATCTACGCGGACAAATTTAATGAAATGGGCGCATATATGTATATGTATAGCTATATATATATATATATATATATATATATATATATATATATATATATCTTCGCATCAATTCTTGCTGAATCATTTATTAATTATCAGGATTATTGCATGTACTCTGAAGGGTGTAAGTGTAATTATAAAAATATAGATACTAAGTAAGTAAGCCTGCAGAAACGAGTTGCATTCCACGAAATTAGTAGAGACTAGACAGACTCGTGTTTATTCGTCTCATGGGAATGGGTTCGTGTTGCCTACTGGTCGACGAGAGTCGACAAAACACGAGTCTGTCTAATCTCTGCTAATTTTGTGAAGCGCACTCGTTTCTACAGGCTTAATACTAAGTATATACTGTATACATATTATCTTTTTTGTATTTATCTTGTTAATGAGCTTTATCCTGTTGAGTAAATAAACGATATTATTATTATTGACATTTTTGAGGCTAGACGACTTTAATGTTGCGCTATATCTCCAGAAAGGAATATAGAAGTCGTTCAATCGTCTAGTTGTGATAGTATGCGTATCATTTACTCTAGTTTTTATTCTGAAATATATACATTAATACATTTAAAATAAACATAATTGTTAATGTCAATCAGATAATCCCAAAATAATAATAATAATAAAATAATAAAATATAATAAATAAATAATAAAATAAGGCACTATTCGCGTATGTCCCACGAAAACGTCCCACCTTATTCTTGGTGAAAACGCTTTTCAAACTTCTGAACATGTAGCACAGCGAATTTAATTTAATTTATTTATGGGTTTTCGAGGTGAGACACTCATCAACCGATCCTAAGAACTTTGTGCTATTTAAATTTGCCAATTGTCGATCACCCAAATTCAGATCCAGGCTGTTAGAGGCTTTTTGTCTATTATGAAATCTCCGGTTGAAAACCGCGATTAGAGATTTGTGAAACTTCTGTTTCAGAGAATAGCGAAGGTATATTAGCAAAGTTTCTAGCGGATAAGATATGAACGTGTGTTTCAGTATATTTTTCGTTAAAAATTCAATCTTTTATTCACCTTGTGTCACTAGTATAAGATCATGGTATTTTTAGAATGATCGCGTAAGGCGTAATATCATAAAATTGTATATTTTTCGCATGTAAATTAATTTTATTAATTTACATGTGCCTTATCGTCGAATTTTTTAATAGTTCAATAACAAAATAATTATCTTTATCACGGAACCCTCATTTATTGAATTTTTTTTTATTGGAAATATATATATTCATAAAATTACCAGTCTTTCCGGCGCTATTTTTTTAATTATGTAGATTAGAATTTTACATAACAAAATTTAGCGCCAATAAAATTCCTACCCTTGAATTATAAATTAATAATAAAACTAAGGGCTATAAAAAACGTTTTTATTTTTAAATTATCGTAATCAACAAGAATTTTATGGAGTGGCAGTGAAAATGGAGACCTATAGAGACCTTTTGGACATTTTATTTGATTTTATTATATTTATTATTAACTTGAATGAATTGATGTATTTATGTAGAAAACACAAAATAAAACAAATAATGTTTGCCATTTGCAAAATTAATAATGTCATGTGATTGATACTATAAATACAACATAAAACATGCTTGTTTTATGTTACATCAGATATATTTCAGTATCTGAGTAATGGAGCAAAAATAATTTTTGATAAAATTAATGACGAAGAACAAGACAAACTAAAAACAAATGCAATGTTTTTTGTAGCAGACTACACGTGCATTTTTTTATCTAAAGACATGTATCAGTTAAAAGAAAATATTCATTTAAAAACACTAAAGTATTGGGGCGCTCATCGATAAAATTTCCTGACCGCCTATGATGGGATTTTCATCACTTTTGCACACCAGTTTAGAATATTTAGTATGAATAAACAACTGTAAAGTAGTGATAAAACAATTAAATATTGATTTATATGTATGTATATGTAACACCGCAAAATAACCGACGCTTGGTTAGTTCTTTTTTCTCCAATCTCCCTTTTCTTGACTGTCTTCTATTCTCTCCTCACGTTGCTTTTGCTGTGATTCCAGCAATCTAATGAGGAGCTATGTTAGCATTATTTTTGTTGTTTGTAGTCACCTTTTGATATGAAGGTACATTAATTTTATAACATTTTAAAGATGTTTTGTGAACTGTCAAATGGATTGCTAATAGGCGACTGAAAATTTTGCATTGGTTCAACCATTTTTCTCTTATGATAGACTCCTTGTACTAAAACAAATTCCTAATTGGGCAAACCAGGCTTGTATAATTTACGACGTTTCGAAAACACATTCGATTGCAGATTGTTTTAGAAAAACGCGTTTCCAAATTTCGAAACACACCAATTTCCTCTCTAGCACTCTTTTATTTTTAATGCGCAATCAAAAAAGAAAAAAAAATGAAACGTATACTTTTCGTATTACCGATAAATTTCCAAAATTAAATGCTTTATTTACTACAGCAAACGGCGAATATTATCGGCCGCTCGATGCTTTACTCGTCCGATAAAATTGTAATTTTCAGAGTCGTAATACAGTATGCATTAAGAAGGCGATTATACCGGCTTCCCCGGCCCCGTTCACCCTTTCTTAACCTCGTGGAGACTCAGTTTCAATCAATATAGAAAATTAAGTTGACGTCAGTGCTTGTGTACCGATTGGGAACCTTGAAAATTCTCGAAATGTTTCGTGAATTCCGAGCGTGACTATTGTGCTTATGTTTACAATAAGCTGAATGGCCAAAGGTTGCCGCTCGTCCACTTAAATCTGGATTTTAATACCTCTTTTTAATTAATGCAATGTTTATGTTAATTTTCAATTTAATCACGATTTATAGGGTGTAAATGAAATATGGACATCGATTGAGAGAAATGTGTGAACCTGGATCTAAGTCCTAAATGTGGGTTGTATAGGTTGGTGCAGATGGTTGAAAGAATATGCTAATTCTTCCGGCGAGAGATGTCGTCTTCTAATATGTCAATTTTTATTGATTCGTAGGGAATCTTTTCTTATTTTTATATCACTTAAATGTATACATAGTATAAGGTAATTGAGAAACAAAAGAGTACATTACTTTACGGTGGATACCAAGTCACTAAGGCGGCCAACGAGGTACCCAACATACCTTCCATTGGTTCAAGTTATTTGTGTGGTCTACTAAAGAGCCACTTAAGATAGCAAATCAGGAAATGCGAAGAAAATCAAAAAGCTCCGCTGGCAAAGCATACTAGGATAAAATCAGGTACGCCTAAGACATCTCATAGTACTGGCAGGCTTATTGTTAGTCAAGTCATCTAAGATTAAGATATTACTTACACAAACTAGGAAACTCTAAAGACATTACAGTAGGCGATTTCTAATTTCTACAGAATTAACCAAAGGAGATTTTAGTGTAGGTGCAAGACTATTGAGTTACCTATAGATGTCGCAGTAGGAGGAACTCCCTTTTCCCAAAATCAAAGTGCTTTCTTTTTGTTGATAACGGAAAATACCGTTTCGTTATCAGTTGTTTTCTCAAAGAGAAGATGTATAATAATTCTATTATTGACAATTATACTAAGTAAGATAGAAAATATAACATTTAGTTTAAACGATTCTATTTGATTTAATTGTGTACCACCTTGATGTTCTATACATTCATTCAGTTATCTCTGATGTGGATTTTATAAGGTGATGTTGCCTGGGACTATTTTGTTCTTTGCAATATGTAGTTAGTGAATAGATCTTCTAGCCTATAACTTGCGATATATAGACGGCCTCCATGTTGTTGAAAAAAGGAGTTGAGAAACGTTCTATAAATTCGAGATTTATAATTTCTATGTAACTTAGTTTGTGTAGTTGTAAGTTTCTTAATTATCAAAGTATTAGACATTATCCAATCAACATTTTGATTCGACTAGTTTATGTAAATCTTTCACTTTCTTTCTTGTTATTCATTACGCCATTTAGAGATAATTTTTTAGATAAAGAAAATTCATAAACTCCTGCGGTTATCTTCGTTCAATTCATGATCAAAAGTTATTAAAAAAGAAGGAACATCTTGAAACTTTACTAGCAATGTTATGTTAAAATGGAAAGACAAAGAAATACAAACATGAACTTTAAGAAAAATCTACGAAACCAAGTTTTATCAAGTGGATAAGAGCTATGAAACTAGAACCGTTTTTTTTTATTACCCAGTCAGGTAGGAATTCCGAGCAATCTTTACTATTAGTATTATGTGTGATCGTATAATACTTGTAAAGTGACCTTTAATATATTGCGTTTCATATAAGGTAACTTGCCGATCGATTAATATCGTTTGCATACTCATTCATGTTGTTTTCCTTTGCGTACTAACTTATAACGCATTAGTCTAGGTTCAGGTTGGCAATAGGTTGAATTTCTGTTTACCAATTTCAGTAAAAGAAAAATTATTATATTATGAATGTCCTTGATTTCTTCTAAAAATGTATTTTTGATCGAACAAAATCAATAGATAAATTATATATGATTTCGTCTCTTATAAATTAGTGCCAAATAAACGTAGGTATATTGCAAAAGTTACCTTGAAGATAATCATTTTATCCAATGAATTATTAATTAATATGCTGTTGATTTGATTAAATTAATACGAAAAGTGAGGCGTGGATCAAGTTGATTAATTTGAATGAATTCCAAAACCAAATATAACATTAATTTTTCATCATTCAGCGATTACAGAAGTAAAATATGCAATTTAATTGGTTAGATAATGGAGTCTATGTTTACAGGTCATTTGAAAATAGCCCGCTCATTAGAAAACAAAAAGACGTAATAGTATTGCCAAGTTGACTTTGATTTATTAACAATCAAGATGAGTGGCAGTTGTAATTCGTAACATCAGAAGCGACGATTGGGATAACGTTATTGATTCAAAGTGATTTGCCTCAGCGTTAAAATGCGATGTATACTGCGTGTTCAAGAAAGAAAGCGACTTTTTCGCGTTGAAAAGACGACCGTAAATTCTAGATGTTATTTCATTAATCACAAAATCTTACATTTATATTTGGATTCCTTTTTATTAGTAACTTCTACTTATTGTTGTTTATTGAGAACTCGATGGTAATAGTTATAAAGCCTACAACCCAGTTTGTGGCTAATCTTAAGAGGCTTAATGGATTTAGAAATATTAATACATAATAATAACACCAAGAAAAACATATGTCAAATGTATTAAAAGCACATAAAAATGCCTAGAAATAATAACCAAAGAATGCTGTTAATGTATTGGTGGAATCACTCATAGCAAAAGTGCATTTTTTGGTTATATTTCAAATGAATTACAAATTACTGACGAAAATACAAATGTTTCAGGATACTCCACACCACACAAGTTTAATTAAATATTCGCGACAATTGTTTCGAGGATACGTCGATCCTCATCTTCAACCGAAGACGGATCTTCCTCGAAACAGCTGTGTTTGGATTAATCAAACTTGTGTGGTGCGGAGTGTGCCGATGCAGCAGTACTTTTCGACATATGTGCCACGAATTTCGTGTCTCGAATTTATTAAACATTTTGTGAGACGCGGAGTTTGCCTATTCGTTTAGTATTTGCCATACTATCCTGCAGACCTTGTTGAAGAACAAAGCAGATATTTCAAAATCTTTTCAATGTTAAAGAAACTAATGAAACTTAGCTATATTTAAAAAAATATATTCAGCATTTTACCAATTGTTTAGCATTCCCCCAAAATTGTTAAACATTTAACTTCTAAGGTTGAAGTGATCATAAAAAGATAAGCTATAAAACTTGGTTTTAAATTGTTAATGCGCTACCGATCCTAAAAATTCATTTTAATTGTTGTTTTTGAACCTAATTAAATCTATTTAATTCAAATTTCGCGTTTATGAATTACACCAACGTTATCTAAGACATAAACAAAACAATAAAAGATACAAGTGCCCGCGAAATAGATGCTATATTAGTCAGCGGTTCCTGTGTACTTTTTACGTTTTAAAAATGTATGTTTAAGAGTTAATGGAAATTTGAATTTAAAATCGCGTGGCATTTGCAAACTGATACGGTATATGCATATGTACGTACAGCGATTCGCTAAAGTAATCCTACAATATTTCGATAGAACAAACAGAAATAAAGATATATGCGCAAAAACTGGTATGTTCGTAATGGACAAATGCAAAAAGATGGTCTTATTCTATGTAACTATGTATGGATGAATTTCATCTTTCACATATCATATCTTGATTTAATTATTTGCTGCGTGGCTAAATTCCATGAAACTGATGCAGCAAGTTGGAAGTACGATGGTGGTAAACTCAAAAAAAGAACTGTTCAAACTAATGCAGATGTACAAGAACTCAAGCCCATTGAACACATAGTAATACTGCAATTAGTTTGAAAATCAGGCTTTGCCCAGATGAACCATCGTAGCCCCATTTACTTATTGTAAATGGGGTTGCGTTTATAGGTGTTACAGTTGTGGCTGATACATTCGGATAACATTCAGAAATAATTTTTTAATTTTGCAGAAATGCGCATATATTATGTGTGCAAATACTTTACTGATCCATTGTACATTTGGTTTCCAAGACCATTGCCTTGTTGACACTAATATTAATTTAGTTTCCATTTTATATCATAAAAAAATTATAAAAAAAAGTTATTATTACTTTAAAAGTTAAATCACATGACGATGAGCGTCATCGTTCCTCTTTTTTTTGCACGAAAATCTTATGCATAATAAACATTGCTCATGAATAATGTATTAGCTACCTTTACGTATTATGATCAAGTTCTTTTTTTTTCATATCTTTCTAATTGTAAGCGTATCCGCATGCTGCAAAACCAGATTCGAAGCGTGCCGCCCAGTCACGAGGCGGTCGTCTGATTCAATTGCTGAGTGGTCGAATTTCTTGGCCGTTGCCGTACTATCTACCGCTGTATTCGGCGCTCTAGCCGCAAGGTAGTAGCAGACATAGTAGTCTGTTTTTACGTCGAATTATTGTTTGTCTTTTTATTGAGGCTATATATTTGTATATGTTGGCGTGGTATTAGATTGGAAATAACAATTATTTTTTGCTATGTGTTCCTTTCCTTTTCAGTACTCTTTTTTTTGCTGTTGTAATTTGGGAAGGTAAAAGAACAGTTAGGTTGGCTACAAACCAGACATCAGAAAGCCAAATTTAAAATAAAAAATAGTTTATTTGAGAAAATTCTGGAATTTTGATATAAGCATAAAGTAGATGTATCCTCTAATAAATGCCCTCATTGGCTTTGCTAGCACATTTGCGTTCTCGTGGTGAAATTTTCAATCATGGTTTGGCATAACTGTGACTAGATTTCAGTGATATAACGTCTAATCTCCTCCTTCATGGCTTGGGTGGTCGTTGGTTTGTTGACGTAACCACTTTACTTCAAGAAACTTCAGAGAAGAACGTCCAGAGGCGTGAAATCGTGAAATCTATGTGGGCAATTTTGATTATCCAAACGAGGGATTACACGACCAGGGAGTGTCTCGTGAGAATGCCTTTATATCACGTGAGGTACAAGAAACTGGCTTATCATGACTCCTATTATTCGACATTTACTGTTCTTCGAGGAAAAACGGATATGTGATGCCTCCAGCTCAAAATTCGCAGCAAACAGTAACACGTTTGGGATGCATTTTCTTCTTACGAAAGACATGTGGGTTTTCGCTGAAATGCGGCATATCGACTGCCGATTACATTCTGACGAATGGCCGTGATGTTTTCTGCTGAACGATCTACGCAAATACATGTCGTTGGTCGACCATTTTTGGAATAATGTTAGCATTAAGAATGAGTTGTTACCTCCTTTTTAAATCTTAAACAATTTTGTACGATTGTATTCATTCAATCCAACGGTTTGGAAATTCTCTAGAATTAAGTAATTCGTTGTGGGCTGGTGCAATGGCGTCGTCTTGTTGTTACCATAAATACTGTTAAATCAATTGATTTGATCGAATATTGTTATCCAAGAAATTAGATACGTATGTACGAAAAAATTTCAAGTATAATATCTATTTTTTCGTACATTACTGGTCCTACGAGATGATTTCCCAAAATCCATTACGCCACCAATAAGGAATAAGAAAGTTGATAGCCAGAGAGAGCCAAACGTCATATAAAAATTTTAATTACACCATTAGATAGAAGGACGAAATTGGCCTTCAGAATGTGTTTTTAGCTTTTCTCTGCAAGGCCAACGAAGAAAATGAGCTTTTTTCATTTTTTAAAGAAATCACCAACATTGCTTGTCACGGGTCAAGTGATTTGTGTACTATTTTTGGGAAATAAATAAAGAAATATCCTATACACTGTAATGGATAATGTAATTGTCGCTTTTCTAATACGATATGTTATCATATCAAGACTTCTTTTATGACACTCTTCCTTCTAGAATTTCCTCTATTAAATTTATTAATATTTTAGTTATGTAACTGTTTGAATCATCATGCATTTGAGAAGAAAACAAATATAACGATATTGCATTCGTTATGAGTAGAATTTGACCACGAGTTATCTATTATTATCCAATTATATTGATTATAACTTTTTTCCATTAATTTACAGGTAACAAGAAGTCACAAGCATCATCTAATAGCAGTACCAGCAGCAGTAATAGTAATAATAGCGATAATAGCAAAGATAATGACAAGAACAATAACGCAGGGCAGCCCACGACAACCAAAGCATCTGGTAAGTGAATTATTTTAAAATACGACAAAAATACATTGCAAAATGCTCAATGAACGCAAATGTTTTCAACTGAATAATTAAACATAAAATTCTACGATGGATGTTATTTTGAGATGTGATAAGAAATTTGTCTCGTAGAATGCGGAGATAACGCCTCTTGTTGATAAAAAAAAAAACGAAATTTGGGAAGTCGATTCATCGTATACAATTTGTACGGATTGCTATTTATATTTCTGTTATCTCTGTTATGATGCTTTTCAGATGATAGTCTCACCGGTTTAATTCGGAATCTTAATCTGCATATAAACACGTTTTAGCAGCGATTTTCTAAAGTAATGCATATGGATGAGCGTTAATATACTTAGCTGTACTTGAAATTCGAGTGGAACTATGTTCTCTAGATCAGCGGTTCTCAAATTTTTTCGGTCCACCGCCCCTTTGCCGTATCGAGGAGTTGATTAACGCCCTCACCCTCCCTCCCCACCATATAATATAGGGGCACTTCAAGTCGAGAGAACACTTTTGGATAGATAGTATAATCGTTTTTTAACTCACTAATAATTTTCACGCGAATTATAATGTTAATGTTTTTTTAGTAGATTTTTTTAGAGATTTCGGAAGTATTTCTATTAATACAGATAGTGAAAAGTGACGAATAAAGTTCGTCACCTTCCGCGCTCTTCACACGCGTCGGTATGGTCGTTTGGGTGTAATAAAATGTCGTCGATAAGTGGACCAAGCAAACGGCCATTGTCAGATAAAGTGATACTATGGTGCAAAAATAAAATGTGTAGTTTGCAATATATCCCTAATGTGTTGGTCAAAAACACATTGGTAAGACCACGTGGGAAGTGCAAGCACAATCTGATTTCAAATTTGTAAAGATAGGTTTGCAAAAATGTTATATATGCGTTTAGGAGTAAAGTTCTGAAATGTGATACGTGCCGCTCAAATGAAATCTCCTTCTCTCATATTTTTAATGCTTTAAATTCAATGCAAAAAATTCATGAACCCTATATCAAAAATGTGTATGTGGTGTCATTTCGTCTGGTAACGTAATTCATTGAAATTATTTAAATCGATCTCATTCTGCAAACATTTTACGATAATATGAATCCTTTATCTCGCCCACAAACCGCGATCATTAATTTATTCTAATAATATTCACGACTTGTTAAAAATTAGACATATGTCTTAAGAAATTTGTTTATGTACACAAATTGTACTGGCATTATGCTCGTACGTAAGATACATCGCCTTCTTTGTGTAATTACGATAACCTTTTTAACTTTTTGACTGTAATTTCGATCCAAAGTATGTATGTACATAGGATGTCATCTAGTTTTGCTAATTACACCATAGAGTCATGAGACTTCTTGAAAGGATAATTCCTTTTCTAGTCGGTTATTCTTTACAATGAATTTTTATTAAAAAGAAGGAGTAACCTATGACATGCTGTATATATCTATAAAAAGAATGTATAAATTTGTTTTTCGACTTCTGTAAATCATAACACGTAAAAAAAAAGAAAGGAAAAAAAAGAGGAACAAGTTGTAAATTATCTGCGTTTATTATCAACCTTTGAATTTAGAAATAAAGTTTATTACAGTTACCGAGTTGTAACAACTTTTATTTCATTCATTTTGTACTGTGTACTACTGTGTACTAAATTTTATTACTTTATCAAACATGTAAGCTTGTGTTAAAATTAAAACGTAAAATCTACTGCGCAAAAGGAAATTTTTGCGAAGCTAGAACTCGTTGGAGTAACGTCCATGAATTCATATTTATAGGGGAATATTGATGGAAAATATAATTGCGAAACTATTAATTTTATTTACTGTCAATTTGCAATGACGCTCATTGTTAATTACTCAAATCAATGAAGTAGAATGCAGAAGTTTTATAAGATTCTCAAAAAAAATTATTCTTGAAAAAAAGGTTGCTTACATAGAGGAATAATATCTTTCCAAGCAAACTACACAGCTTGCTAAACGAAGTGGTTCACTTAAGTATCAGTCGATCTATATAAGGGCTATAGCGAACTGGAAATTTGTGGTTTCGTCACATAGGTGGTCGCTATTAAAATACAATTGCGGCACATGAGCGGCTATAAGTAGAAAACTTAATAAAGATCCTGCGAGTTGGCGTAGTTGAGAATAGCCGTAGGACATTGCCTATAGAGTAACAGGCCTAACGGACTGCCCCTGTAAATAAGAGAAATTTTGTTCGCAAGCCCATTGGATGAGATCATCCAACACTTGTTGAAGGCCTCTAACCATAATTTCCCTATTTTACCTTATTACATTTCAATCATAATTCAGATTAAAAAACATAATAATAAAAGATCTTGCACAAAAGGTTATTAACGCAGATTACTGTTTTAGATGCTGTAATGAGTTACGTGCTAATTTTGTCCTTGTATAGTATTGATAGGTATTCGTTAATGAAATATGAAACTGAATCCTATCGTACATGTGTATATAAGTTTTTTGATGTGCGGCTCTCAAACGCCAACTAATATCGATATGAATGCATTCAGTATTGAAGTTAATTAATTTATCAGGCTTTCGTGATATACTAGCGACAGACAGACTCTGGTGAACTCCTATAAGATTAAAATTGAACTTGAAATCTTCCACGGGCAACTGCATGTCCGCAAATGGAAAATTTTGAAAATGTATTCTGTAGTGGTTAATTTAATAAGGAAAAGCTTGTAAAATTGATTTCGTTGAAGGTCGCTTTATATGAAACAACAAACAAATTCTAATTGAAAATAATAAAATAGACATCTCGTTCCTTCTTAATGTAAACAACATCGTAAGATCAGATTTGTAGATACGATGAGTTCTTTTACCTTTGTTTTATTTAGTTCCCATTTGTGGAATATCTAAATAATGGTTATAATTGAAGCTTTCTGATGATAGGTTTGCTTATGTGCAACATTAAGATTTTTACCAATTAAATATACCCTCATCACACAATTGCGTGTGACCAATGCGATATTCATTTGCTCTTAATAACAATACATATGCGTAATAAAGTCAACATACCTTTAAAATAAGACGGCTAATATTGACTATTGTTAATTGATTTTAAAATATGTAATTAGTAAAGCTCGTCCAAACAAACAACGACATTTATGGCATCGTCAGGCGGCCCAAACAATAATTAAAAAAAAATCTTATGTAAGCTTTCGATGGCAATAACAAAGAGGTGAGGCGATCTGATACGATATCTAATCTAGTGCTTGTCTAACATATTTTTAAAACAGTGCCATTGTAAAAGATTATGTTGGCTTGCTTCTTGTGCGTCTTACCGATTATCAGACGTAACAACGAAATGTTTAACTTGGTTAATCCATTTGCAAGTATGTGCTCCTCTTGTATGAATGAATTGGCGCATGGTCTTCACAATAGTACATAAAACCATAGACTGTGTTTGCACTTGAGGTGCAAATAAGATTTGATTTATTGTATAGCGAATTGCGCGTTTTAAATTTGCAAGCAGATATTGAATTGTTTGGGAGATAGTCTTAAATAGTTTTTTCTGGTTCTTCTAAGGTTGTTAATTTACTACTCTTAAGAAGTGAGAAAATGCTGTGTTGATCTTTTTCGTTGTTTCTTTCTTTTTTTTTCAAAACTGAGAGGATAAAGAAAACTATTTAGGTTTTGTATATTTTGAAAACGCTATTTAGAGCATCTTTTGCATATAATAATTAGGTGTAAGAAACTAGTTATTTAAAGAAAAATCAGGAAATTACTAGAACAAGTTTTAGATACTATCGTGACTAATAAACTCTAACAATTGTTTATTTTTTCTTGATTATGTCTCCTTTTCGTAAAGAACACTTACATTAGTGGACAAAATTTCTAGTTATAATGATTTGATAAGAATCTATTGGTGATAACCATAAGCGAGAACTAGTATTCCATTTATGGGTATAACCAATTTACTCATTATCTAACAAAGTGTCATGATTCTGCAGAATTTCTATTGTTTCGCATGGAATGTTCAATATATTAGAATCATATTGAGATTAACCGATATACTGCAGTTGGTTAGTTTAATGTTTCATTTTATTTGAGTACGTAGTTTGAATTTAATATAATAATAACACAAAATGATTTCGGAATTGTTACGTGGATGGGGTTGAACAAGAATTTAAGATGACCGCTTTTGAGGTAGGCGTATCAGTATCACTCTAATTGTACGTTGACACGCTGATTCTGAATGTTCAGTAATGTAGTATTACCCATTCAGAACAATGTAACAAAGTCATCGAATACGGTGCTCATAACTGGTGCAATCTCATTTCTTTTCTGCCACACCTCGTATCAGCTATACAGTTTATCGTAACCTCAGCAATCTTTTAAAAGTATGAATGGTGTGTGTAAAGTGTTGGGTGGCTTTGTTACTAGCTTACTCTCGCTGTAAAGGGCGAAGTACAATTAATTATTTGTCAAAATTTGAATGGCAACTCCAGATTTTACCGGATCCACTAGAAAAAGCTGCCACTTGATCCTGATAGGACTGTAACCTTTTCTCAATTCACTAATAGATTGTTTTGTTTTATTCTAGCCCGTAATTATCTCGAGAAAAGATATAACGTGCCAAAGACGACTTTTTTCCAATGAAAACAATATTAAAACATTTCTTCTTAAATTTACGTGTTAAAACCTTTGAAAACTCTATCCCTTATCTAACGATGCTAAAATCCTTTTTCACTTCATAGCTTCTTTTATACCTTCTCCAGGATACGTTTAAATCTAATTCCGATGCGCATACATTTTCATTCAGCGAGGATAACATTCATCTGTTACATTGGACGGAGAATTAAAAGCCTGTTTGTCATGCGGACGAACGGAAATATGATTAATGTAAGCCTTTCTTGCGTCAAACACCATAATTCGATTTGCATTAATTCCAGAATCGCGATAGCTTGTTTCAACAAGAATTTACTAGGATGGAGCGGGAATTATAACGACAAGTGTTTGCGACCCTATTCGAGTGGGTCCAGGCCTAAATCAACGTTAATTGTAGCGCGTTTGGTCGTATCGTAAAATGGACGTACAAAATTTGGTTCTATCGACCTTTGAATCGTAACGGCCTTGTAGGCCTCGTGCCGTGATTTGCAATTTAAGATTTGGCAATTCGTCGATGGCATGAGCAGGAGTCAGCAAGTAAATTTGAAGGATACGAGTAAGTGATTCAATGAATTGGAGTGAAAAAATGCCGCGAAGTGCGTAGCATGAAGGTCGTTTCAATGAATAAAAAATTAAGAGGTATTCATATTTAATACTGTGTACTCGAAAAACAAAAGTGTAGTTAAAGGGTATAACATTGCTTTTGCAAAATTGAAGTTTTCATAGCTTGTGAAGTCGACATAAAAATTTTGATGACTATTGCCTACCTAATATCTTGTATTGATATGTATTTAGCGAAAAAGGACAATAATTCTACTTTCAGTCCAAACCTGTTAAAGGATTGACGTATACTATGCGTATGTGTAGTCTATTTAATACTTTATCGTGCTAGATATGGTCCTCGTACTAAACTACACAAATTGATATTAACTGTCTGAATAGGTCAAGCGTGTTTTTGTCGCGATAATAATGAATGCCGCGTTATACAGTTGTTCATAAAGATTGCTCGGATCGCTCGCGGCCCTTAATGCGACGTTTACAATGCGATTACGTGCCCCGAAACTGTGACAATAAACAAATTGCATTGTATGTTCGAGCATAATATTTTACCATTATCATTGTGCGAAGATATCGACCTAATATCTGCTACAATATTTATTTCATTTACTGCCTAAAAGAAAATACAATAAAAAAGAGGCGTGTAACGTTAATTAAACAATTGTTTTCCTTTGTTAACTTGCTACTGTTTTGAAGGAGATAATTATTTCAAAATGCGTAGATTCTTCAAATTCGCTGGGTACTGAGCGCTATGGGGATGCAGCTGCTGAAGAATTGGTGGTGACAGATTTACATAATACAGAAAAAACATATCCAGGGAATTGAAACTAATTCAAGTTACATACACACAGTATTCATAAACGATTTTTATTTTTAGGCCTTTGTGGAAACTAATTTTGCTACAGTAATGCTATTGCAATACGTATACAACGCACACTGTATATCTTCCAAGACAACTGAGAATAACCAAATATCTCAAGTGCACACTACATTGATGGATTACATATATGTACCTTCTTTTAAATTTAATTAGCATCGCACGTATCCCCTCTAGCATGTCAATATTTTCGCTACTAATTACTAAACCTGAGACAAACAATTTCAGAGAAGCTAACTCGAGAGTTTTAGCTCATTAGCATGTCGGTATGTTAACGATTTACAGATTCAGGTGAATGTGTTTGTGTATAACTGTCTCCGGCAAAATGAACACTATGAACATCGCCTATTATGCTAATTAGAATGTTTTATGTATCAGACTGTTAATGAGTGATATATTGGATTAATAAAAGACACACGCCAAATTTTGCGGGAGAAGAATGTTGATACTAGAATATTTCCTTCTTCGAATCATGATTTTTATTCGTTCATAGACTGTATAACTTGTTAAAATTCAATAATTCATGGGTAAACTTAAATATATCTTTCGTGGGATGAGATTTATAAATTATCCAGGAATATGGTTAAGTGATTAACACGTTGATTTCGAAAAATAGTTTAAAAATATAATCAAAGAAAGGATGTGTGAAATACCGTAAAGTATTTGTCAAATAGATATGAATCCAACAAAAACATATAACATTGACTCAAAGTCTCTTACTTTGTGCGAAAATGTCATAAGTTTTCGAAGACTCCGTGACGAATTTGTTGTGAGTTTTTGCATATAATCAATCGGTAATGGAAACAGCTGGTATTTCCAGAAGTAATATTCAATTCTTATGATTTGCATCACAAAGAAGGCCCTACATATTAAATCCTTATTTTTTAACACAATTTGCTAAAGGTTTATTATCAATTTTCGAAATCCTTAGCACTTGTTCGCAGTTACAGAAGCAGTTAAGAAATGAAAATTGTGCTTACAAAATCGAAAAATATTATTGGGAATCCATATCTGGATCTTAAGCTTGTCGCTTTATTATTTGATAGGGTCTTTATTTGCCACCATGCTAACAGTCTTCTGTGGATTTAGATCTTTATGTTGGAATATTTTATTTACTGTGTATTTTTATACAACTTCTTGATCTTCTGGATCCTTTAGACAAACGGTGCCCTCTGGCAGCGAGATGGACGCTGCCCAATAGAGGCCCGAAGGGTCCAAGAACCCTAGAAGAGAAACGCAGACCTTATACCGGTCGGTCGGAAGCGACCTGAACACTATAATTGAATGTTGCACTGCGAGATTTTTTATTTATGTGGCTCTTTTGGAGACCACAGAAAGGGTTAAGATCAAAGAAAAGGATGTTCGCTGCTTCTTTGATCAGCTTAATTGGCTTTGATCCCATGGTGGTTTGGGATCTACCGTAATGTAGCGTGGTATACAATAATTACAATCCTTGAAAAACTCTTACGAATTTTAAGAGAAACTTTTGATTACTTGGTATCAAGATATATATTATGAAAACTGATTTCAGTTAGATTCCATTAAAAATTTTGAAGGCAAGTCGAATTTCCAACAATATCTTAAATAATTCAAACATTTTTCGATCAATAGTGAACATCTGCTGTTTCATCTTCCATCCTACAACGAACTTAAACAATTCGCTATCGATAATTGAACCCATATATTGCATTTAATTGAAAGAACTAGCGGCGATCTGTTAATTTTATTTTTTTGACATATATGCACGGTCTCTATGTGCTTGTACTGATTTAGATTGCAGTCAGTGACACGGGAAGAAGCCCCACTATACGTACATTATATGTGTGTATGTATGGTGCTATACGTCCAGTGCCGCATCGAATACAATGGGTTCAACATACCAAAATGACCTTTGGTCATTTTTTCCGTACAAAATATGAACTATCATGCGCTGAGAAGATTATCTTGTGTACAGTACGCATACATTTGCTAGATTATCAGCTAGTGTCAGTCCGTTTGCAGTTGTAGCACAAAAAGAGAACAAATAAGTTGTCAAGAGAGATTATTATGTTGTTTGTTAAATTTGTATTAAGTCTAAAGATAGAGTTGGTATAAATATAGAATATTTATATGTGAAACAAAAGGCCTTTTTTATATGAATTTAATTAGTTTGGGTTGTCAAGATGCAATCGCACCATTATATAATCGAAACAAATTATTAGAAAGATTATGTGTTATTATAAAAAATGCTGCCATCTGGACGTCTGCCTTCCATACATTTGTGATCTGTGCCGACACGATGATATAATTCACAACAGTAGTATTTTTTTCAATTTATAAAGTTATTGAAAAAAAAATCAACGCTACCTAAATTTAGCTGTCATTTTTTTTTTAAACCACATAGATGTGAATTACATTATATATTACTATTAATGACGATGAAATCAGATTACCAGCTCCACAACTACGAGAGTGAGAATTCTTCAAAAATCTGCACTCAAGCTTTCTATCTTAATAAGTACACTCGCCAACAAGCAGAATGACCGCTCACCGGAGCATCTGATCACAGTCTACCGTTCATATGCGTGTATCAGGTGCTTATTTTGCTTGTCAGTGATCGCACATCTTAGGTACTTTTCGAAATTCTGCACTTGTTATTCCAAAATGATTAGCTCTAAACATATCAACCAATTGGTATGCACCTTCGCGCCTCATTAACTTCGCGTGTAAATCATTTTATGCGACCATTATACGTTTTACAGTTCTAAATCGCTATGCATCGCTATATACGCGACGCGAAACATAAACGTTGCACATATTTTCCGTTTTTCAACAACGCAGCTAATTCATGCTCGATATGGGCAGACGAAGGTCGCTCCAGTTACTCACCGTAGCAACACTTGTCGCTTCGCAGCCTTTCACCCAAATCCAAACGTGCCTAGAGCGCCCGTTCCTTCCGTTGAGCGGTACACTGTTCGATTATCCCAGGTCGGAACGACCTTCAAGGACGCGCGGAGAGACCAACACTACTATTACTATATCCTACTATTATTACAGCTAGTAATGCGGACCGCGCATGTGGTCGGCGTTATGTTCTCAATTTAATACGAAAACAGGAAATACGATATGTAGCTGGTTAATGGTTGATTTTTTGTTCTGAGGGACGGTGGTTGCTTAATTGATTTTATGTTTATGATTGTACGATATTCTAACGTAGATTTTCATTCAACATCCTGTAGTATATTTTTTTTTTTCGTCAATTGCCATTAAAGGTTGAGATATTGACATTTTCACTCAATTTTTCGAAAGTCGAAATGATTGAACTGAAGCGAAATAGTTATTTATGTTACAAGGGACGTAAGTGCAGTTTTGGTCTGCAATACAGCCGAGACCACGAAAGCACTTACGGCTAGAGTGACGTACAAAATTTTTCCTACTACTAGCGGCTCAAATTTTCGGGAAAACGCTGCAAAGTTAATTATTCTCATATCTGCAATATGTATGAAACCAACAGTTTTATATTCTCCATTTGTCAGAGTTGAAGTTATGGTGGAATGGGTGTCCTGGATATCATACAACACAGAAAATAGTAAACATTAACATATTTTTTTATAAAGTGTACAACTACAATACAACACCCGAAAAAAAAAATACACGTGGCCATTGTTATCTAAAATGCGCTATATATTCCTTTCATTGAAGTCATTACCTGTGAAGTCATTTTTAACATTTGGACAGAGAAATTTCTTTTGGGTGCTAGAAGACATATATGTTTGTTAAGAATAATAATCTTCCGAGGCACCAAGCTCTTTACTTTTCTCCCAAAGAAGATCACCTACGTGATACATTTCATATTATCAGATACTCTTCAAAAATTTCATACCATTATTAATTTACTATGTTTGTCTTCAATACAGCAAAGACATCTTCGGTACTTTTTTGTAAGGTACCAGGTGGTACGGAATTTTTGTTGTTTATTTTCTCAGGCTGACATACACCAGTTACACGCCTCCATCCCGATTTGCAATTTATGCAGTAACTAGAACTTGGAGGAGCATTTCTGGATATATTTCACAATTCTTCACAATCAATAAACGTGTGAAGAATGAATGAGATAATTTGCCAGGTAGCGCTGGTTTCTTGAATCCTTCATGATTTGAAGATTTAGCGCAGCTTCTACAGTTATTTCAAGTGTATGGCTTTTCCAAAACATGACCATTATGATTTAAATAAAAATTACAAAGGATATCTTCGATTTACCTGTAGATATATTTTTTTATACCAAATTGTAGGACCTAGTGGTTAAAATTATTCACAATATTGATTTTTTACCTAATTCTTTGTGAAAGGAAGCGATATTCAACAGAAAGTTGTGTAGATTTGTTTAGTTATTACTAAACAATGCGTTGGTATACGATTTGGCCTATGCGATCAATTGACACCGTTATAAATAAATATGCACACCGAAACCAAAAAAAAAAAAACATGCTACTCGGCAGACAAGAGTTATATAGTACACATACACATATGCCGTTAAGTTACGTAACTTCACATGTTTGTCGAAGATAACTGTTTGGGTCGTTGACTCAATAATAGAAAGTAAATTGCCAGATAAATGGTCGAGATATCTTTTAGTTTTTATGATTTAATTATAAATAATTCCAGGTAGGACCACATCAGGTGTTCTTTGAAAACTGCTTTCATGGTAGAGCATTTTACATTTTTGGCGTGCATTTGCGTTTTGAGGAATATTTCAATAAAATTTTCCCTTGTGCATGTAAGAAGAAATCGAAAAAAACACATCATGAAGTGCATTCCCCATTTTGAAATTAGAAAATAGAATATTTTTATAACTAAGTAATGTATCGAATACATTTTTGGTATCTGAAGTCTGCTAAATCTTCATGTATAATATTTTGAACCTTTTATACGGAAACACATCTATCGAAAGTTAAAACCGAATTAAGACGAGAGGACCCTTTGTCAACTCGGAAACATGGGCAGTTTGTTTTAGATATTTTTTATGAAATGCCCTATAACTTTTTCAATATTTTACAAAATAATTAGATGTGTGATACAGTGGTGGTACTCCAAAAGGAAAAAAAGTTAAACTGTGACTTTATCCCGAATGAACACACGCGCCATATGTGATATGGTTATGACGTTTCATTACTAATATGAAGTGTAAATTTCTCAAAGAATACATTTAAATTAAACATGGTGAAATTTAAACAAATTCCGATCTGAAATAATAGCTGCTCAAATATTATGTCATTACAAATCATAATTATGAGAATAAGATATGTAAATACAAAATATCTGATTTATGTCTGGAGATATTTATTTGAGAACGTTGAGACATGTGTAGATACAGAACGCGATGTTGCAACGATATTGACAATAATGACAATCTAACTTCATCGTACCTCACATTCGTGTTGTCGGTCAGTTTTTACCTATTTTCTTGCTCATTTGTTATTTTCGTTAGTTCTTGTCAGAACTTCTAGCTACTGAAGATGTCTAAAGCTTTCTGTAGACGTTGTAAGCTACAAATTGTAGCTATAGTTAAATACAGCGGAAAATGACTACCTAATAATGCTGTGTTTAAGGTATTTATTATTTAATATTTTGAAGTACTAATTTGACAATTTTTATGACTGTAGCGTGCTGCAACTGCCCTTGGTATTAGTTTGCACACAGAGTCAAATGTATATAAAGAACTTAAAAACTAAAGTACATACCTAAAGTACAGTTGTACAGCGGTGACAGCTGCTACAGAAGGAACTATATTGTTTTGAAGAAAAATTTTTATTCATTTAAAAAGATTATCGATGATTGTTATGAATAACCCAAGTTACCATTCGACGCTAGCAACAAAAATTTCAAGTTCTTTGTGGAATAAGCAGGCGATAGAACCGTGGTTAAATAATAATAAAATTACATTTGAGTCAAACTCGTTTAAAAGGTGTTTATTGCATTTAGTAGCGCTCAATAAACCTGCAAAGACATATGTTGCAGATGAACCTGCAATTTTTTGTGTGAATTTTTGTTGTGTTGGTAATTAGTTTGTTTACAAAATTAATCTTATTTGTTGTAAAAATTAAAACAATATTGTAACGTATTAAATATGTTTCTTTTTGTTTGGTTACGATGTTCATTATTAATAAGTGTTTCCATACCATGATATACATATTTTGCGAATGATTTATTTCAATAAACGAGGATTATAAAATTTTTGTATTTATTTATTTCAGTGAAAGAATTTAAGTGATATAATCAATAATGAATTCTATATAAGATGTTAATGAAGAAAGAAAAAATATTTTTGAATAAAGTTTAATGTAGGAATATATCGTTTACGCGTATTACCTGATAAAATGATAGATATTCAATTGGTTAAGATATCGAAATTGAAATATTTTCGTGTTTTCAACATCAAAATCTCAATTTCTTTATTAAATCCTTTTTTTCAGCGATCGCCCGATTTAGATTCCTTTAATTCCTTTCTTTGGTTAAATTTAAAAACTTTGGCGTATGCCACGTAAATAATCTCTAATTAACTTACTCGCATCAAGGAGTAAATGAAGGAAGTCATCGAATCGAAGCTTGGGTTTTTCGAGAGAGCTTGAAGTCGTTGCGGAAGATATGGTTCGAAGTGCCTCATGTTCATTAGGACTCTCTTTTACATATTTTGGGTTATACAATCCCTCCTTTAGGCTTTTCATATTTACTTTTTTTACATTACATCTATTATTCCTCTTAATGTTCTCAGTCCTTCTTTTAGTTCTTTATTTATTTAATTTGATTCTTAACCTCAGCATAATTAACATAAATAGTCTGCCATTTTAAGTATTACTCAATAACCTGTTTGGTTTATGGTCGTAGAAATTAGTTACAATGCACTCCGTAAACACGTCTCCAAGCACCACCTTCGTTTTTATGTAAATGGCTAGCGAGCGGCAGTATCATCCTCCCTGCCCAGTAGCAACTATAAACAAACTCCTTACATTCGCTCACTGATCATCTCAGGACGAGTCGTTAACACACACGGACACAAACACAGACGCAAACCCATCTTCTATTCTTTTTCATCTCTCATCTCAGACGTATATGCCATTTGGAGACGCTCTGATATCAGTCATTCAAAACAATTCAATCTGATCAGAGTTATTCTCGCTCGTTTAGTTATAGTTGACGGCGATGTTCGATGTTTCACAGCTCGCTTAATCGTATTTGGTAGCAGGTAGCGAGGTAGCGTAGCGAAGAAAAAAGTGCATATAGTATTTTTTTCTATTCTTTTTTTTTTTGTAAATCGATATCGGTTACTTTCCACAGTTTATCCGTTTATTTAAATTACCGATTGTCGTCTCTCTGTCGGAATGTTAGTGGTAAATAGTTCGAACAATGGTAAATATGAGATAAATGTGACCCCGTAAATTATTTGTTTACGATCGTTATCTCTAAGCGGGAGATATAGAGAATAGAATTCCGATCAGTTTACTTTTCGTACAGAGGGACCGTTTTTCCCTTCTTTTTTGTCGGATTTTTTTTTTTTGGAAAGAAGATAACATGGTGCTCTTTGGGGATTTTGAGAATTTCACCCATGAAATTTTCGAATACGAACCGTATTATGGTAAGAAACGATTTCTGTGTAGTATCTTGCTGAATGGTCGAGCATAGGCTTCTGCTGCTGTTGCTTATTGTAGAAATGCCTTCCGGATTACATTATGATATTTTTTTAAACCAATAAATTAATTGCTTTGCGGTTTAACACTGATCAAAATGTAACGTAACAACACGCTAAAGGTGTTTCTACAAATTCACGGACGATGATTGTGTTTCATTTGATGCATTTTTACCTTTTTACCTTTATAATTATTCAGACATAAATTGAGTAACTATAGAGGCAACAATTAGAACGCTTATATCCAAAGAAATAATGATTGTTACGCCCAAGAAATATGGTAGTTAATTACAGAATATAGAACATATAGAACGCTCAATAACTACTAAAATTAGAAACTTTTTTATTAGTATTTAGTATAATGTACACGATATACAACGGAAATACACGAGAGAATCGAGATTTAGTCGCCACTGAACCAGGTTGTTCTATACGTCTTTGTGTATAATACTAATGAAATCAAAACTTAGAAAAAGCAAAAAACATTTATTCATCGAAGTATAGTTCATGGTTTTGTATAACATGTGACAATTTTTCGGATAATACTTCAATTTGGTGTCGATACTCCTCTGCTGCTTTAGAGGCAGAAAAGTTCCGACAAATGTTTTCCACTTCTTCAAAATTGTCAAAGTTGTGCCCGCACAAGAAGTGTACCGTCGAACGAAACAACCCATTACCAACAACTCGTTTACAACTCCTTTCACAAGGCGGAATCTGTGGCGATAATGGATAATGCTCCAGATTATCCTAGTGCATCAACATTCTGTTTCTGTTGATTGCATTATTTCGTAAATTCTCACGGTACGGTCTTGCATCTACAGCTCTCCCCTCAGGAATCAATTCGAAGTACAAAACTACTACAAAATTCTACCAAACGACTTTTTGTCTGAGAGGTGCTTTCTCCCTTCGTGTAACCCACATTTTTTGTCTGGATTATGTAAAATGAATCCACCTCTCATCACTTGTTACAGTTCATGAAAAACCTCAATTCTGTGTATCTGTCAAATCAAGCGCATCTATTCAAAACTTTTTCTTGAACGAAACTCATTTTCTTTAGTTGTGGATTTTGAAAGGCCAACTCTTGCTTACAATTCACGGACACTTGATTTTGGATAGTCCTGAACTGTTTCTTTCAACGCACCACCGTCTACTTGAAATGGTCTACCTGTATGTTTTTCATCGACTGTGTCTAGTGCGAACTCGTCTGGTGTAACCTCGACGAAATTTCCCAAATCAAATTGTTGCCGTATTTTTGTGAACCGTACTTTCTCCTTCAATTTGCATGAATTTTGCTGCTATTCTTCGCACACTTTATACTTTCGATAAAATCCGCTGACATATGTATACCATGCTTTAATTCCACAATGCTACAAATGTCTTGCATATCGAACAGCATTGATATGTTCTAGTATAATATCAATTCTATAGACTAGAGAAAAGTAGCATAATATCTTATTATCTAACGCGCGAACGACAATTCGAACAATTAATATCACTTTTCTTAGTTTTACTCATTTACTGCTGAATCCAATCAATTTATATAATTTAGTACCCAAACATCTTGGATATAAATATTTATTAGAGTCAAATGATTTAATCCACAAACGTATCATTAAGGTAATACATGAAAAAAAACGTTTCTTTGTGCACCCCAACTAATTTAACATTAACCATGAAAAAAGAAAAAAAAAAGAGGAGAATTACACCATTCGCGTTAATTTCCTTTTCCACCTTGATGGATTAAGCTCATTTAGGTTGTGCGCCTGGTAAGGCAATTGAGATTTATTTCCAAAATGTCGAGTTGCGTGCTTGCGGCTTAATGCCTTCTTCTTTTCTTTCTATTGGCCATACGTGCGCCTTCACTAATTATTTGTAATTGTTTTAAAAGCATTGGAAGGCTGGGAATTAAATTGATGTAGTCGAACGGAGTCTTTTTTGAATAGCAAAGAGTGCGATCTTCATTTGCCCGCGATCCCATATTCAAGATCAGTTGAGGTTTTGCCGTGGAATAGTACAAAGCTTGGTACTTTTCGATTTTATCTGATAAATGCCTTTTGAGCGATTCCATTTGGATCAGGGAAGAGTGTAAGTTTCAATTATTGCTGTTGTTTTTCGTCTTTATTTACTTTTCATGCGGGGTCGTAATATTTAAAAAATATGTTCCAAAAACGATTCGTTTTTATTGTCTTTGTTATGACAGAGCATCCATTCATTGATCAAATCAATCAATCAAAAGCCCAAAAAAATCTAAAGATTATTGTTTTTTTTACATCTACATAAAATTTTAGTTCTTCTGATAATTTTGCAAGCATCTGTATAATAATGTAAGCAATGTTTGTTAAATATTTATTTTTATGAGCAATATTTGGGATGATGCATTTTGCAAGAATTTTAAAGTGAATCGGAAAGTTTAAACAAAAGATTTACTGTTTTTCGTGGTATTCAAATGAAAAATACGTACTAGCTATCAAATTATATGCAGAGTGTTTCTGGTGTTTAATTTTTTAATTATTTAAATTTGAACATCTGAAATTGAGGTTGTTTATTTTTAATTGTTTTGCGAAGCGGGGCAGTACTAATGGACCCTTGCTCTCGATATTCCTCCAGATTATTATTTTTTTTTGTTAAAGAAAACGGCCGTTTCGAGAACGCGTGAGATCCTCATTCCGGTCACCGGTTGAGAATTTCCGAAACAATTGTTCTGAATTTATCAAATAAATTGTGGTGTGGGGTGTACCGATACTTTAGCGTTTGCAATAATTTTAGCAAGTTAACTTAAATAAAGCAGACACTTGATCGATTAATTTTGTTTAAGGAAATTGTATGACTTGACAATTGTTGTATAAATATGTGAAGTAGGCTGCAGTTTGCATTGTACAGGATGTTTTTATAAACGTGTGTGCACTTTGTATTTTTTTATAAATGAATATTTATACTTATTTACAAATAAAAAACATTTAATTAAAAAGGTCGATCTGATTCAGCCACTAATGATATATCTATGTATATGCTAAAGACTACGTTCTCGACAACTGGTAAATGGTTGTTCGCTTTTTGTTATTTTCTTAAACAACGTCATCGAAAAATCCAAATCGTTAATGTTATGCACACTTGTTCCTAAACGACAACTAATTAGTATAGGAAAGTAACCTCTTGCAGTTACGAAACGAGAAGTGCTACAGCGTTCTAAAAGTGAAGTAAATAAGTTTTTTTTTGTTTTTCGAAGGAATGTCGACGGTAAAAATTACAATTTTTGATAAGGTGGGTGTTTTTATAATAAATTATTTTACAATTATTCTTATTTTTTCATATTTTGCGGATTTAATGTTTTTCTTCAGCCTTTTTTGTCTTTAAATGATTTTTTAAATTTCAAATCTACTCATATCGAAGTGATTCTTTGAAGTAGTGAATCTTGTAGGATCATAATGTCAAGTAATTGCTCTTTGTTATAAGGTGGCTTTATATTTTGTTAGAAAAATTTTGCGTACAGTTTATATCAGTATTACTGCTTTACCAAGAAGCGCATTTCGAAAAGTTATATTTTAGCCAATAAACAAATGTGAAATTTGCTATTTTATGGATTTTGTAATTCGTTATTTTTTTCTATCACGCTGCTACGAATCTAAGAAGAAATTGTAACAAAATTTGTGCACAGATTTCATCATCGGCATCTGAGTGTTCATCCTTTTAAATTGTTGTTTCTCCCAAGCTCTGGCATTCTGTTATAAAGTCACTATCTTCATTTTGTTATTTTTACGTTTATTTGATAATAATTAACTATTCTTATGGCAGACGCAAGTTCAAAAATGCAGCGTGTTTATTGTGCGAAAAGAAAAACAACTCTTAAAAAGCTTAATCGGTTTAAGGAAACAAGATAGATATTTTTTGTTCGACAACTGTAGCGCAAAAAACTTACTCTATTGCATATCAAAGTTCTTAAAATGTGAATTCTTAGAGATGCCACAAATAACTGACATATTTTTACTTATAGTTCTTGGGCTTGAATTGTCCAACTTGGTTTTCTTTACTATTGCCCAAATCTTTTAAAAGTTGCTTTTTCGTACACTACATTAGGCGATTCATTAAGAGTGGCAATGATACCTACTGGTAGCAATATTAGAAAATTGAACTACGATTTTTTTTACAGCGAAAATTAGATTTGAATTTGGCCAACCATCCTGCTACAAATTACGCAACTTCCATAGAGAATAACAATTGCAATATTAAAAGAAATTAATGTGATATTTTGGTTATTTCGAATAGATTTTAGATTAAATAAACCATTCTACAATATCTGCTTTCAAAATACGTTAGATATTGATTGATATATCAAAATATATCAATATGTTATACGATGATATGACATATTACTTTCTTACGACACTGTGTGCACTGGTCATGTTGCGTTACGTTTTAAAAGTTTCAAGGTATAATAGGCATCTGCTAATTTACTAATAAGATTTGAACATGCTTACTAATTATTAAACGAAAGCAGGCTAATATTGGCCGAAATCCCTCGATCAATACCTCTTTTATTGTAGGCAATGCTATTAGAATTTCGTACAAATAATCACATACCACAAGTCCGCTAACCAACATTAATAATTAAAAACGTAGCTACATATCTACATATGTAGCCCGTGCTAAGCGCGTTACATTACAGTTATGTTAGTGCGTGTAAATAACTATTAAGTTTGTTTTCTCCACAAATATTATTTTGACCTGAAGCGTCATGTGTACATAAATGCACAAAATTTTTGAACAGAAGCTATCTTCATTGTTTTGGATAGTACGTCCACAAGTGTTTGGATATCAGTGTATACGTTCAGAATATTTAGCGTATAATTTAAAGTAATACTTTGGGGACCGGCTTCCTCATACAACGTCGTAAGTGGTCTTGTTTATTATCATTTATTATTGTGAAGTTGCCCTTTTTTTTACGAACACTATGAAGTGAAATACGTCGCTTTATCCGAGGTGCAACTGTATTTTAGAAGATGTAACGGATCTACTTGTATCTGATTTTTTTTCGTTTTTAAATAATTGAGCTTAATGATTGTGACGATTGTGTTAACTTTTTTTGATGTTTTCATGATGATAAAGTTGTAAATTATTATAATTGGAAATATTGCGTAGTGATTACTTTTCTCAATTGATTGAGCTTAAGATTTGTCACGATATTATTCCAGTAAATTTCCGGCAACCACATCAATTAAAAGTTGTAAACAAGGTGTAAAATAAAAAAAAGAAAAGGAAATAACTATTGACGACATATTGCTATAAATAACTTAATGAAAACTCTATTGTTTTTATACATAAATTTTGTTGGTTTCTATTTCGTAACATGATTTTATTTTAATTCTTGACGAGATGGCTGTCAAATACAGAGTGGAACATAGAATTTAAAGAAAAATATGTTGCGTTCTTATAAAATGTTTGCTTATTTGCTCGATAACTCAGTTGCTCTTAGTCCAGTCCGAGTCCAGAAAGCCATCAACACCTACCTGGGTTATGTCGTTCTAACTAGGGGTTCGCAAATGTCAAATATTTATACGTTAGATCGCGAACTCGCATGGTATATTACAAGTTAATTTTTAAAGAAAAAAAGTTTGGTTTGTGAGAATTTCAAATATCGTTTATTTGAAATGTGCATCGCAATTGATTTTTTTTGTTTGTAAGCCTGAAGTACATATGTACTTACTTGCATATAACAACGTTACATAATTCTCTTAACAATCAATAAATATGTTTTCTTTTCTTTAAAAGACACTCCATAATGGAAACTTCTGCACACTAAATATAGTAAGTCAGTCAAACTGCAACCAAAGTAACTATGATGCCTAATTACTCCTTACATTGTGTTTCTCTATAATCCGCAAATTAGAGCATATTGTACTTATGACACACATCTCGTAGAGTTCGGATTGCCTACCATCGACCTAGTGAGTGAAATCGTATCTAGGACTCTTAAACTGGGCGAAGGACGAATTCATTGAGTTATGATCAATATTAACTGTTTTTATTTGTTTATATGATTATTACGAAATATGTTGCGGTGTCGCTTGCAACAATATATATGTCGCTATAGCAACAAGCCATTAACAGCAATAAAAAAATATTCGAATCCCTTAATATTAATCATCTTGCCTGTGACAAAGTTCAATTGTTTTTTGAAGTATGGTTCTAAATCTATTTTGAGTGTTTATAACATTTGTTATTTATAGACGATTAATCGAATATTGTCTTTATTAGTTATTATTAGTTTATTAAAATATACAGATGTACATGAGGGAATGGTAAATGCCATCTTGTGAAGATCTTGCTTCCTTTCACAGTTCATCATTTTTCTCCAGCCACCAAAAAATCATCAAAAGATTACATATATTCTCATACAGATACCAATATGAAGTCGATGACTCATAAGACTCATAAATGACGTTTTACATTAACATTTAGACGTCCAAATATAGTCGTCAATGTTAGAGTGGATCCAATCATTTTATATGATCACATTCCTAATTCTTGATCATACTCCAGGGTCGTTTCAAATTTCTATAGGATTGTGCTGAGCTTTAGATAATAGTGTTTTGATGCTAGGATTGCTTTAAAAATAAGTTCGTTCGACTGTTCAGTTTTTACGATGTTTTCGATTTTGAAATTTTATTCGCAAGGCAACTTCCAATAGCCGAAAAAATCTTGTTAAGCTTCTCTAACTCATCAATTGAAACGGGACGCTCGTAAAAAAGATATGTCAATAAAATTTAATCACCTATTATAAAAAAAAAAAAACACCTAGCGAAGAATGCGAAATACTAGGCGATAAATGAAGTTTATTGTTGGGTTGATGTTGTATGTGTACGACCTTTAAAAAATTAAGTTAGAAGTTAACAGACGCAAACCGACATCAATAATATTTGGAATAATTCGAAAATAAGATGTATGTTTATGGGGGAGGTAATATTGACGTTCTAGCAATGTCAAATTTATCAAGGGTCTATTTTTAAGAATTTTCCAGAATGAACGATGAATTTAGAAAATATCCGATAAAATTTCAGAACTGCTACAAAGTTTGTTGCTCCACATCTAGCTCTTGTAATTGTCTTTGTCGCTCTATATTATTCTGCTTGAGGTATTGTAATGCTTGGGCAACTGATAACTTTGGAATGCATGTTTCATTATTGAAACACGATGAAATCGTGTTTTTTCAAGTTTTTAAGTGCGGCTGAATTGTTAGAAATATTAGATCAAATCTTTTGGTTCAAAAGTTTCAAAAGGTATTGGTGTATTCCTAACTCTCCGTCAGTTATAGGCTGAAGGTGGGATAACATTCTATTTGAAAGAAGAACCAACCAACAGGAAGAAATTAGATAAAATATTTAACATACTTCTCCCAAAAAGTTTGGGAGTTCTTGAGTATTTAGATATTGTTAGATATAGAATGTTATGGGAGTGTCACAAGCAATGATATGTGCTGATCGATAAATATACATATATGCTGACAATAATAATTTGGGGTAAAACGACAAAAATAACTTAAAATGGGATAAATTTGAAAGAACAGACAAGAATAGACTAAGAAAAAGAAAAATGGAGGTTGGATGTCCCTCAATACCATATGTGCATGATGGGATTTGACCCCGAGACGACAGGTGCAAATGTAGACTATAAAATAATGTACATAGATAATGCATTTACATATATGGATAACACTCACGGCATGTAGAAAAATAAGAGTAACTTAGTTTGTACAAATATTTCTTTAATCCACCGTATCGATCGCAATTCTACATGAAAAATGCAACCCTGCGAACATCAATTATTGCCATCAGACATACAACAGGTTAGCGCTACTTAATAGCGCGTTTAAATAAATCAAATAGTTAAACAATGCAAACATAATAGACTTGTCGTTTTGTTCACTGTTCCATCGGTCTGCCTCTCCGCACATGCATGCACAAATAGAGTATGTAGATGATGTTCGGAGGCAATGAACCGATCAGTAAATAGACCGTTCAAAGATCGTTTTCTTGGCTTCGGTGTTATCGCCGTGCCTTTGCAAACACATTTGTTGAGAAATGAAGGAGCATTCGATTCATTATTACGTTTGTTTGCCGAAAAGGACGCGCCTTAGGAGGGTGTGTAAGAGAATTTTCGCCACTTGCCGTTACAAAAACCTTGCTGTGGCAGTTTGATCTGGTTCTCGATAGATTCGGATCAATTTTGCATAAAAAATTTAATACAAGAGAATATTTTGAGACCCAATAAAACGGTTTGCGGTTTTTTTCTCCATAGTTTTTGTACAAATTTTAAACCTATTCCTCCTATTGGCTATAAATTTGGCTAAATATTGTCTTGAGGAATTAATACACTAGCTGGTAGGTATGTTCTAAAGGACAATCCTCTTCATAGATTTATCATCAATATAATAATCACCATTGCCTATAATGTTGAAGATTCTAATTGCATGCTTATGTTTTGCGGATGCATAATAATGTTTTCTAAAATAGACTATTTACTATTATCAAGGTTTTCGCTATTTTGCTATTTTGTCATCTTATTCACACCCATAAATCTATTAGAAGTTAAACAAGGGATTAGCGAAAATGTATAAAACGTGGAAATTAGATTAGGCCGGCGTTAGTAGTAGATTTTATTCGCCGTCGCAGATTCTAAACCTATTACGCCAGAAACATTGTTGTGAATCAGCCAGTTAATTTTGCTATCCGCAAAGTGGGATGCATCTTTGTGTAGCATTACCAAGTAAGTACTTTTTAGAGCTTTTAGTTTTTTTTTGCAATTTAAGCATTACAACATAAAGCATCAAAAAGTGTAATAATTGTTGATATTTAGCCGTGAATGGTAAGAGTAAAGTAGCTCCTTACGACGAATATTAATGTCGTGTATATCAGTCCTATAAGTAACCCCTTCAGAAAGACAAGGAGGAGTGGTTAGTAATTTGAAATAAAGACAGGACGGATGTAAAGCTTTACCCTCCGCTGTATTCAGCCATCCAGCGCGCTGTACATTATAAGAAATCTCTCTTCTTCTTATCCCATTATCAAGTTTTGTCGGACGACAACGAAAGAGTGCTTAAAACTAAACGTGTTGCGGATTTGGACCGTGTCATGTCGTTTTTTGTTAAACGAAAACTCGACGTTTCGCCCACAATCAGAGGGAAATGTGATAGGCAATAGTTAGCACGTGTAAACTACGCCTACTAAAAACTTCTATTCTAGAATAGAAAAGCTTTTTTTGTTCCAGTTAGCTAAAGTATTATTTTGACTTTTAATCACAATTTTCGAAATATGGAATTTATGAACATTATTCATGGTGCAATATTTGTTTTCTATTACGTAGATTTTGCGCCAGAACTTATTTCTATGCTAAAAATAGCTCCAGTGTAATACAACTGACCCATCTCTATCATATTCTTTGCATATTATAAAGGTTTCAAACAGCATGCGATATAGAGATCTCTTTAAAACATCTGATTTCGAATTTTGCAGCCATTTTTCGTCGTGTCATAACTTTGCCAACACATTTGTTTATTTACTTTTAAAATTATATCGCTATTATGCGACGACCTCCGTTCACGACATTATTGCGTTTTCTCTTTCTTTTATGTTGTAATAACAATACAACAATCACGCTGAGGCACTCGCGTCTTTAAGATATACCGTAAAGCTCCATCTTAACGGTCCTCAATCGCACTTAAAATATATACACCATTTTACCATTTTCTTTTTTTTATAACGGAAGATTAAACTGAAAGATTTAAGTAGTGGACCTTCATGTCTTTATATTCATGACTCATTTTGAGTTACAATAATTTTTACGTTGCTGTAAAAAAAAGAAAAAGTGGTGATTTAACCTTTTTCTAAAATTATTTTAGCGTCTATAAAATTTTGGCGGTTCTAAATTCGATTGGTTAACTAACGAAGACGTTTCTTAATCTCCTTATTATTGTATATGCTTTAATGGATTCGAATAATGATTCATGCAATCGCTAGTTTACACATCGTCTCGTAAAAAGAATTATATTACAACTTAGAATTTATTAGCACCAACAGCCGTCGTGCACGAATTTCGTCATAAAATGCTGCGTATTTTTGGGTTTCTCTGTTTTTTTTTTGTTCTTTTCGTAGTTTGATATTTACAGTGCTTGGTGTTTAAATTCGGACGTTTCGAACTTTATAATCTGTTTGGATTGGTTGCTTAAGTTGAAAGTCTTCTATGTGAATGGGGAAAATAAAAAATACCGTTATTATAAATGTTCTACTATAATTTTTTATGATTTCGCTGGTTTTTATTTATTAATGCATGAAATTGGATCTTTAAGTAATACAGGATTCCAGGTATTGGAAGATTTCGCGTTTGTTAGCTTTTTCAAAATGGTTTTCTTCTTGTTGAGAGATATGTTGAAGGCCTCAAGAGCTTCTCAAGATGTTAATTCCTGCTCACGCATTTTTTGTTTGACTTTCGGGGACAAAAAGCAGTCGATAGGCGATAAACCAGGTGAATACAGGCAATACTGCGTAAAAGCTGGCATTATTACGATGAAAGATGATGCGAGTTCGTCGACACGATTCGCCCTGTATAATGACATGCCAAAATACAGAAGATAATCATAGATTATATCACATGTTCGCCCACTAAAACATTGGATTTATTGGTAATTTATCGTTGTAGTAAATGAGAGATCAATTCATGCCTTTCTCTCAATAAGACCTCATTATTACATTTCTCTTTTCTTCCGAGAAACTTAGACTTTCCATTTTTCAATTTTGTTATATTTAGTTGCGACATTTGTTTGTAGTGAAGCAGTTTTTTCTTCATTCTAAAGATTTAGTTTATAAAAATCGGTTTAGTAATGATTTGCTGTTACTGTTTTTTTTTTATTACTTTTAATAGAGATAAATATAGGGAGTATCAATTAATTCCTAAAGATAATAATAAGACAATTCATATGCTCAGATAATATACATGATGTTTAAAATAAGTGAGCTATTGCATCTTATTGATTAATATAAGTCAATAATCTTTTGTATCGACTTGTATTATTAATTGGCAATTTTTTCTCTTAACCCTCTATACCGTTGTAAATAGAAACGTAAAAATTCATTAAAATCTGTTTTTTTTTTTTCCAAAAACGGTCAAAGATAGATATAGGGAAATTTTAACAAACACTTATTTAGTAATCAGTGCTTCATCAGAAAATGAAAAAAAAAACAGCATCCTATTTAAAATAAGCATTTGTTTCCGGTATCACTGGAAGTAATTCGGAGTTGCCAATATTTTTATTTAAAGGATCAGTATCAAAAATCTACGAAGACAAATTTTCACCATTCAGCTAGTAATAATTCTCAGTAATCGATTAACTGACGGTTGAAACATTACACCCTGCATATATTTCATGTTTTCTTTTTTAATTATTAATACAATTTTAATGATTTTGTTTTCTTAAATGTAAATTAACACATTTCTAAAAAAAAAAGAAATAAAATAATTAAAATGTGGTTTTCTTATTTGTGTGTTTTTTTCAAACAGAATAATAATGAGCTGATGAGATATTAAGATTTCAGTACGCTTCTCCAAATAATTTTGTTACATTTACTCTTATTTTATTTTTAAGATGAAAGACTAACTTTACCTTGGTAGACACCTAGCCGACTTTACCTTACAATGTTTTGTCACGAAAAGTTTGGCAACGAAAATATTCTTGAGCCGAGACTTTTACATTTCAAACTACTTGTATTGTCTAAAATCTTAAGGACTGTTACAATTTAAGAAAACAATCAAATCATGCCATAAAATATGTTTTGGCCATGTGCATTTTATTCTCAATATTGCAGCGTCAACAAAAAACAAAAGAACAAATCAAAAAATAAAAAATTTTAGCACGTTTTGGGTTTCATCTAGCTTTCAACACTACCATTGGTTATTCCAACGCATTGTATCTCCAAAAACGAAATCTCCACCTTCTTCAAAAATCCTTTAACAGCGCGCAGCCCCACTAGGGGGCGTTGGTTTTCATATTTTTTTGGGAATCGCTTGTTCGAAAGGATGTGGACGAAGCGCCGGCATTGGCGGATCTGTCGCGCAATCTCGTAACGGTCTAGGACACTGCTATAGTTAGCCGAACTCACGTTGAAGCTCACCAGTTTGCCTGTTCACATGTTGAGTGGACGATCAGTTTTCGACTTCTCAAACCGTCTCAGCTAACATTGGCAAAGATGTGGAAGAGTTGCCACGCGGCGTAGACTCAACAAAAGACAGCCTTCTGTCTGTTGGGTCCTAAACATTCAGCTTGAGATTTTTTTTCCCCAGCGTTGAGTAGAACTCAATAGACTGTAATAGTAATATTGTTATTCCTATATCATCATCGCGAGCATATTTTGTCTCTTAACTAATCAATCTGTGTTCAAAAATATATCCATCAAATAAAGAAAAGTACTCTGCTTCTAGTCTATAAATTGTGATTCGTATTATAGTGACTGTGATATAATTTTACTCGAAATACCTTAATTAAGAGCACAAAGAAAAGTCCCAAATACTGTGATATTAGGTAAGAAACTTCTCTTTCTTTATTCCATTAAAAATAAAAATTGTAGGCGTCTCAGTATAAAATTTTACGGTCTCATTTCCGCTGCGCTTACTTTCTCTGAAGTAACAGGTTGTTGCGTTTAAAGAACGTGCCAAAGAAATCTGTTTAGCTCAGTTTCATTTGTTTATTTGCTTGTTTTTCTTCCTCATAGATTATCAACAAGCGTTGAAGATTTTAGAATTATAATTACATGATTTGCAAGAGAAAGTGGCCCAAATTTTGATCTAATTCTTATACATATATATATTTTATGGTAGCGGCGAAGTTTCTTAGTATAATTTATATTTCAGTTACCTTCAGACCTAAAATCCCGTTATCTGTTATAAAAGCTGTAAAAAAAGTTTATTTGTTTGAATTACAAAATGGCGGTTTCAAAATTGCGCGGGAGATTTGAATTTGTTCTCTAGATACCTAAGAGAACTAACATGGCTTGGTTTTATTGGTTTCTGTGTATTGTTTTATCAATCGATAAGGATTTGGCAACTTGTGTTTTAAATGTTTTTTTTTGCAGTTACAAAATATTTGATAAAATTGTAAATATTTTTCAGCATACTCCGCTTTATCAATTGAAAAATCAATAAATTATTATAATTTAAATTTCTCAATATCTTCTGATCACTCATTTATCGCTTTGCTAATTAGATTATGCATATCATTTACTAATTGTTTTCTTTTTCTTTGAGAAGAGGGGGTATCTAGTCGTTCGTTAAATTATTATACAGTGTGCGTCTATTAATAATTATTATACATTCTCTTCTTTTTAATAAGATTTCTGTAGATCAATTTGTTGTTATCAGTTTCGTCCAAATAAATACATTTTCGAAAATAATTAATTTATAATTTTTAAAAATCGTAAATTAATATAATATACCGGGTGATCTGTAATTAAGTAAAATCTGTTTAAAGGTATACCTAGGAGATTATTAGAATTTAACTTAGAATTATAGTCAAGTATGTATGTTGTTTTTATAAAACAAACCGTAAGAACTAACTATCGTTGCAAGTTCTTTTTTAAAGCCTTCAATAGATGTCCTTGTCTCTGGTTGTATCAGAGAGTAGTATTTACCCCCAGAAAGGCTTTATGTACAAACAGGTCCTTATAGCACTATTTTGTTCACACAAGATTTAAAGAAGAATGGTTATACCAGCAAAGTTATTCATTATTAAGCCCAATAGAAGTCAAATTTTGAATAATAATGAAGATCTAACAAACCTTACCAATAATTATACATCGAAAGAGTATGTAGACAGAAAGAACCAAACAGAAGAGAATGAAGGAACGCGAAGCAGACTCTAGATTTAGAAGAATAAGATAATCAGCCAATTGATTTTGGTAAAGGCTCCGTCTTGGCCAAAAAGCAACATAAGAAAGACAATAATTTCAACAGGCAGATCGGATATAGGCCAGCGGTACTGTGGGCGCCACCCAAATCCTGTAGTCAAGCACGCCTTGGAGGTGCAGGTACTTGAATGGGTAACCACTCACTTGAATGTGTATGCAACCAATTGAGCACTACCGCTCGGTATGTCCGATAGAGAGGGTAGCGTAATGTCCTAAACGCGCTGTGACGTCCGGTTGTATACTTTTGGTCCCCTTTACCTTTTACGTTTTAAGTTGGATGTAGGTTAATCGAAACTTGGGACTGCTGTCTCTCCTTTAAATATGGTGAACATATCATCTTAGATCAATCTACAGGAGTTCCTCAAGAGGCAGGCAGAATGATTTAAATGGTAAAATCTAAAAGAGATTACTGTCAGTTAAAAATCCGTTTCTATTATAAACCTCTGGATAAAGTAAAACTTCTCTGCGTTCAGAAACCAATATCATGTAAAATATTCATCAGAATACTATGTTGAACAATGTTAAATGCTTTCCTAAAAGCCAATAGGGTTAATACTATTGTCGGGTGTCTATATTACGCGAGACACCCAGAAGAGCAGTCTCGCAGCCATACCCACGTCTAAATCCAGATTGCGTTTGTGGAAGCAAAGAATTTTTGTTGACAATTAGATATTTGCATAAACATCACCTTTTCCAAAATTTAACCGGATACTAATTGACTGGAGGTCCGTAAAATCTTCAGAAAAGCTGACCTTCGGAAAGGAAATGAGAAACTTGTGCTACCACCTATGATGGATCTTCGAGTCGATGAGGCAATAATTTATGATGTGAGTTACGAAAGGTAGAATACCTGGGAAATATATTCTAGTTATGACAATACTAGTCTTGATCAACAGAGGTAGGATTGCTGTCTTTTTATTATGTCAGAAGACAGGCAACGAAACTATCAATTATTATTGATATTTCACCAGCCGTAGGAATCGAGTCAATAAAATATTCGTTAATTTTGTTTACATCATGTAAATGTGCGCAGACAGATGTTAACCTTCTGCGCGACAAATTCAGGCTTAAAAAGTGTCCTACCCGACATATCTCTCGAAACAAAAAGATAGCTCCTTAATTAAGTAGAAAATTCTTTTTGTCAAGTCCTTCCGCACAATGATTTACACCATAAACTACACCTAAACTGATCTGCAAAATTTCACAATAATTGGTTTATGCGAACCTTCGCGATATGGTAGACGGTTACAGCAATCTATATCGGAAGATGTGGTTTCTATGTTAAGTTTCTCTTTACACATATTAATTACTATATCTTCGGTTCATCTTTCAGCTCAGGATTTCCAAAGATTCTCATTCAATCGAAACTACTCCTCTTGGCATTCATCTATATCATTCACAATCTCTAATTTGCTTTCCTCTGTAGTGATCTTTGCTTCTAAGTTCCTGATACGGGTATCGTGGTTACGCAAAGCATCATAAAAGGTAGCCAAAAGATGGTTCAAGAAGTTCTTATTGCTTAAAACTCGTTCAAGCACTGTATTAGCTCTTCATTATACGAACGATATACGAACTCCCGCCTGTAGCTCTTATCATTGGTTCCACTCGTCTGGGCATGCTATCTGGATGATTTGCTGGGCGATATTCTCCCGCCCGAAAAGAATGACTTGTTCAAGTTCCCCAAGATTCATAGGAGCAGGTACGTGGCATCTTCGTTCGACCGTTTTAGTGCATCCCATGAGGCTTATATGTGGTCATCTTGGTTGTCAGCTCATAGTTGGAACATTCACGAATATCTTTCTAGCGATATGGAGTCGAGCGTTAAACTGCATTGCCTCCAACAAATGGGGTAAATGGTTTCACACGTTCTATGTAGAAATGTGCATTCGTGGATCTTCTTTATATAGGAACCAAATGTGGGATATTGCAGACATCAAATCTCTCTGGTGTCCCGTATCAGCCTCATTCACGTCCAACTCTGACTACTTCATGATGAGATAATTTGTATTTTTGTCGTAAAAAAATCACCTGTTATATGCTAATTCTAACATCCTCTTCGCCTATAATAATTGCTTGGAAATGGTGCTAATGTTTTAAGAATTGAAGTTCCTCATTAGCTACGACTAATCAAACTCCTCAGGCATCAGTTAAATAAAACTATCGGCGTAGATCTTGATCATTCGTAGAAGCGATAATCTTGTTAATTATGTGGCAAATGCAATTTAGTGGTAAATAAAATCATCAATAATGTACTAATTAGGCGAATGAATATTTTATCTACTTTTAATACGAGCCAATTTAATGTACTGAAACGTAGAATTTTGGAGAAAACGTTTCTACCTTATCTAATACTTTAATTAACAATTCAATACATGCTCGTATACAACATATTCTACGCTCGTTGTTTCCTTATCTCAGCAGAGTAATTTGAATTTTATCAGCGATAACAATCTACCAAGGTCAAATTATTTTTGACGACTAAACATGATAAGGTAAATCCAATTTTTTGTGCGCCTTTAGATAAGATCTCCAAGATTGCATTAGGAGACATTAGCAGACAAGTAGTAAGAACGTTATCACTTGGTGTGACGCTAATGCTTTTTACAATTGTTTTATGAATAGACTTCTAGGAATGTGGTATAAATGCTTTTGTATAACACGATCAACTTAAGATAGCTCATTATTTATTGTCACTGACGTAATAGGCGTTGACGACTGACAAATGAGAAAATGCCTCTTGAATTTAATGTTGTGTATATAGTATGTAGTATCTTTCATCTGAGCCCAAAAGAGTAATATAACCTATATATTTGAGAAACCTACATTTGTTAATGCTTACAGACCAAGAAACTCACTGCCAAGAAGATGTGATCTAACATGTAAAGTTAATTTACATGTTAGATCACATATTGATTGCAAACTGATCAACCACCAATTCCCCAGTTTAGAAAAGCTTAACTTGAAGTTTTCCATGCTGTCTCCGCCATTTTGAAGAAAAGGGATGAATTTTTGTTTTCCTTATAACTCCGTTCCTCGTCGTGCCATGGAGAAATATTGTTACTTTTTGTTGCCTTCTTCATTCTCTACAATTTAGGTCGTACCTAACATTGATCATCGAGATATCGATAAAAACGGGAAAAGTTTTTAAGTAGGAACTGGGCTTAAATTTTTTTCTTCGTTCTCGTCACACATATCGAAAGAATGTCTATAATTGAACTTGTAAAGCACGCTCATACCTATAACTTTCCCCTCTGCGTTGAAAATTACGAATACTAGTGGGCCGCAAAGTCTGCGCAAAATGCGGGGCTGCTACAGGTGGTATTACGTGTTCCGCTATTTGCCTAAGATATGCCAAAGTCGACCTCCCGCCACATGACAGCGAATCAGACGCCGAGGATGATACGACTCTCGCAGGAGATGTGGTTGAACAATCTCTACATCTCGAGGAGTATCCTGAACAGGAAAGGCGTCAACCAGGACAATCAAAAAGAAGGAATGGGAAATATTTTTTTAAGTTTCATAGGCGTGATAGATAATTTAATTGCTTCATTTATCTGGGTTGTAATTCAATAATATTTCATCCTTTTTTCTTCAAAATGACGGAGACAGCATGTGAAAAATCCGGGTGGAATACTTCAAATCTAGTTTTTCAAACTCCCCAAGTTCGTTCTTCAAGTACTGGCAGAGACTGTGTGGCCTGTAGCTCATCCCCTTACTATTATCGAGTAATATTAGGAAAATAATATTTACATTTAAAAACATTGCTAGTTGAAAAACAAAATAGGGGACGCATTCAATGGTTAAACTTAAATATCTCAGAGAAATAAAACGCTGCTATTTTCAGGTGTAGCAAATTTGTATTACGTGTTTCTAAATATCTGCACTGCATTCCTCTCGAATAATTTAATGATTAGATAAATAGCAGCAATAAATCATTCGAGTCAAGAAAATTATCCATGTTGATCAAACACTCCGCGCTCGGTGCATATAGCTTTTCTTTTTCAAGTTCATTGTACCTACTTCTACTACCATTTACGTCAATTAGACATCGAGCCCTTGTTAATTTGAAATGTAATTTTGCGTTATCGGTTCCACTTGAATGGCTTTTTAATTAATATTTAATAACATTTTTATGTAAGTTTCATCGATAGTTGCCACCTTTTCTTTCTAATTGTATTATTTATCGCAGTCATGTTCTGATAGGATCAGGAGGGTCAGTAAGAATTTCGAAAATATGCTCTGTTTATAAACGGCACAAGTATTAGTTGACAATTCAGAGTTATCATATTATTCGCCCTAATACTTATTTAAGAACGTTCATACGTGCAAAGTTTGGTTGAGTAATAATAATAATATTATTAGCGCTTTATATCGCAGTAGGCTTATTTATATTTGTCCAACTTATGATTACTAATTTAATAATGTTTATGTTTAATTTCGTAATCGACGCTAATATCTAATTTAAATATTGTTGTAAACGTAATCTCAATATACAGGTTGGTTGTGCAATTAATTTACAACCTTATACATGTTTAAGTAGATTATTCATACAGGGTGATCCAAATTAACAGGCCACTTTGGCAATTTTCGTTCTTATTGGTCGTACGAAGTTGGTTGAATCGAAAAATTCAAGTTAATTCAATTTCTTATGTAAAACTTTTATAGATTATTGTTCTGAAATAAACTAAGGAAAACCATAAAATAGTCATTTACACCTAATGCAAAAATCTCCGGCTTATTAACGTCAGTCAAAGACAAAGCTTCTCTCTTACACGTCCAGGGTGTTTGCCGGATCTCTTATTCTTGTCGTAGTATATACGCCGGGGAAACAAAGCCGTTTGTCAGCGGAACACGCTCGTTGCACTGGAATGCTGCGGATATCCGTTCTGCATTGGTCGAAAACCGGCCACTAGATTTTATCATTTTAGAAATATCTAAGAACCTATCGAAATCCACAAACATTCCAACTTCTATCTTACTTTTCGGGGTTGATTAGTGTTAATTAGCATTAAGGAAAATTGTTTTATACCTTGTTACTCTCCGTAAAAATTTTACAGTAATTTATAGACGGACCCTGTACAGAATGTGTAGATTTACGTAAACTCTTCCCATAAGTGTGCAAATAAATGTATTTATAACAAAGGAATCTTTTGTTTTATTTGAATTAATAATATACGAATATATATTTAACAAGCTTTGAGGCTATCGCTAAGTTCAAAGTTGTACTGCACGTCGTCATACTGTTTCGTATGAATAAGCAAAAAATAGTAGCTAATAAACATTGATAAACTAGACTAAAAATCGCGCTAATGTTTCCTTAACTTGTTTATTTCCATTTAATAGAGTTTGGTACGGTCAAAATCGAACATTCGCAATAGATTTTGAAAAGAAAAATAGCGGAAAGTCTTTTAATTTAATTGTAATCGCAATTCTAATAGGATATAGGATCATTTAATTTGAAAGATCCTTTAGACCAGTACAAAAAAATTACAAAAATTGCTTTTTTAAATGACCCCCAAAGTACTCACAAGATATTCAAAATATTCTCGAGAACAAAATTAACAATGAGGGACGATAATGCTTTGTTGTCCAGTGTTATGCAATGTAGCTTGACATGCTAGGCATATGATCTCAAGGTTGTCAGGGACGTACGTCCGGATGTAAAATAATAAAAGAGTCGGGAATTAAGTACTGAAGAGGTATTACAGTATGCTTCTCGTATTTTGAATAATGTTATAAAGGGCTGTAGACAAGGTCTACTATTAATTTTTTTTTTACCTGTGCCATAAACAGCAATTATAGAACACTGAAAGTAATTGTCAGTTAAAAGTGAAGCTCACCGACCAGATGTAGCCCAATTACACTTCATATATGGGAGTGTTAATCTGCAAAAATGTATTCCTAGGGGGCAGCATGGTGTAGCATGTCATACGGGCAAATTGATAAACTCCGTCTAGCAATCCGGATATGAATCCAATAGAGAGTTGGACATTCACAAAGTACGAAACCTGAACTGCGGTAAGCTTCTGTAATGGGAATACTACAGTAGAAGAAGACGTAACGATCAGCTTCCGAAGAATTGATACTCATTTGGACATTCTACAAAAGGGAACTCCAAGAACAAGGGTTGCATATGGATGTAAAGTGTACGCAGCAATAACCGGTAGGTTGTTGTTGCTAACTGCATAGAATTTTGTCGATGGATAAATAATAACCATGTTTATTTGTTTATTAGTAATTACGCTATAACTTGAAAACAAATGGAAATCGGATAACAGCATTGGCGTTTTGTACATTACTTTCACGTGTATAATGCACTCGTGGAGTTTGGTGCTTTTCTCCCAAATCTCCTTGTAACATTTAATGAATGAAATAATGATTATTTTGAGGTGTCTGAACCTGTAGTTGATGGAGCTCGTATTGCCCATTGGGTCTGTCTTCAAACAAACGTAAAAGAAACATTCTTAAAAGCTCAACTTAGCTATAATTATCTGCATTTACAGAGTTATCGCAAATTGTTTAAATCTACGGTCGATTCCACCATATCGCAACTGATCCTGGGTTAAGATTATAATAAAAGATTTCGCATGGTTTTCCGGGTTTCATGTGTTCAATAGGACTATGAACTTGATTCAACGTGTGAGTAAGCAACAAGTATTGTTATTTTCGTTTACAACTTTTTTAAAGACCGAAACAAAGCATGCACGCAATTGCTAAGACGATCGTAAAATCATTGTTGAAAAATACGTTTTTACCCCGCATACCAACCTCATCCATATTGAAACATCAAATTATCATCAAATAGTGAATATTTACATTTAGAATGTTACAATCGCGAATATACAAGGAGTGAGTAAGCGCTAGCCTGTTGGAGAGAGAGAAAGAGCGGATTGGCTGCCGAAAAATAAAAAAAATACTACGCAAGAGAACACGAGTCAAAAGCGTGACTGGCTCTGAGAGATCTACACAAGATATTAGATATACACGGCGAGATATATATGTATATATATATATATATATATACGCGACTTGACTTAAACGGATTTTTATTAATAGATTCGCTTTACTTACGGGTTTTGCGTCGCGCGCGTTATACGGATTGTTTTTTCTGGTTTGTCAGATATAAATACGTGCCGCTGCCACCACCGCATTGATTGCATGTTTATCCGAACATAGTATCTGGCACTAACAGTACGCAGACACTAGGCTGTCTTTGACGTAGGTCATGTTTGTGGCGAGGAAAGAACGCCGGCGATTGATCGATAAACTTATGGAAATGTGAAAGTTACAGGTGGTTACGCGGCGGGAAAAAAATCAAAATAGATTCTACAATATTATGTAATGGAATTGGCCTCGTAATGAGAATATGTTTATGGTTTTTAAATTGATGATGATGGGAATGCGCGAGAAAGTCACAGGAACAACAACAAAACATTTGTACAACCTCATTCGGGGCTACCCAAAAAAAAAATAAAAAACATCCAAAGAGCAATCAGAAATATACGTCAAATATCATCAATAAATCAAGCTTTTAAATATCATGATTGTTACGAGAAATAAACGTAACCATAAGCGGCTTTTATATGTTTTTTGAGAAGCTGGAGAGAAGTTCTTCTAGAACTTTTCTTTAAACGCATAAAAACAGTAATCTTTTGATACTTTTACAAGCACTTTCTCATCAACTTGTGGTGGGAGATTTTTGGTGTCAATTATGAAATGCATCTTTAACATTTGTCATTTGAATTTGTGCATCTATTTCTTAACAGCTGAAAATTTGCTATATGTTTTTAGGTCAGTGAAGTTTTTATTAGATTTAATGTTGGTGATATTGGAATTCAGTTAAGCAGATTCTCGTAGGTATTTGCTCTTGTCTACGTATGTTTATGCTTACCAGAAAGTAAGCTCTTGTTGCTAACTTCTGACATCCTCTGTATCTCCAAACAATTTCAATTCAGTCAAATTGCCGGTTTGAGTTATGCGACCTCCACAATCTGAGATGCGGACGGTTTAAAGTCCACGCTATTTTCGACTAGCTATCACTTGACGCGTTCTGGAACGTAAACGGTAGATGCTCGCGATTGAATGCTTCCTTTCTTTATTTTTTTTCTCGCGTAGACATAATTGTTTGTTTTTTTTTGCCTATTTTTATTTTCCTGTTGATCTGGTACGTTTAGCAATAAAGAATCTTTGAAAAACTTGAGAAAAACAAATATTGTGAAGATAAGGTTAAAATGTGTAGATGTACTATGGTATTTTTTTTGCAAAATTTTGTAACTCAATTTAAGGTGGTTTCGTTGGGTGGGATCAAATAATTTGTAGAACGACTGAAACAGTAGACGTTACAATCCCGTGTACCAGTGACATCTTTATGAGGAAACTAAATACTACACAGCAAACAAACATTCTTTAAATTTTATGAGAATGATAAAGTTGAAAATAGACTGATGAGGACTATGACGACATTTCTCAAATGTTTGAAACAAATGTTGTTCAAACATTTTCGAACGTTCCTATGGTTAGATAGATAAATGTTATCAATTTTGCTTTAAATTTAGATAAATAACGAGAGTAACATCTTATTTTTTTCCGAACCACCAAATGACACTATTGAAATTTTCGTAAAATTTGACATTCGTTTTTGTTGAACCAGTAATAACATAAAAAAAAAACAATTTTGAAAAAAAAATAGAAATTTCACGTGGAGGTTTTCACAATAATAATGCCTCAAATTACTTCGTTCAATGTTGGTAATGAAGCAGCATCAGAAAAGACTAATTACAACTGCTTTGCAAAATTTCGTCGTGGTGGTGCTTCCATCAGTGATGAATTTCGTAGTGGTCGACCAAAATTAGTTATCGTTCCAAATAACATAACAACATGATTGAAGGAGAGGATCAATTGATGCAAAGAAATGCTCAAAAATTTCGATAGAGAAACTTCAAGATCCATATATAACATCGTAACGTAGATATATTTGTATGAGCCGGGAGCTAGGCAGAAATCAACTATTGAGTATTCACAGGAGAACTGAGAATTGAAGAGCAGTTAATGCTGCATGTATACGAGATAGGAAAGACAATCGACAATGTCGCGTCATACTTCATCATGATAATTGATTATTTAAAATAGAAAAAAATAAACTTTGATAATGATTGAATGTCGATATCGCAGTAATTACCCTAATGAGCAATAAAAATTAGATTAGGCACACTAGACAAATCCTCAAACAAATATATTCATACGTGTATCTAGAAATGACTAAAGCATCATAAATTGAAATGAATCGTTTGAAGATATCACATGTTTCAAATTCCTAAATAAATGACAGATTGGATATAATTTGGTAAGTGTAACACTACAATGGTTTTTCCAATTTAAATATTGATCTAAAGTTAAACCTAGGAATTAACAATTGTCTGTATTACGCAGTATTTGAGGGACCGTCAGTCGTCTCTTATATTAGCACAATTTTTGTACCTATTGTGAAAGCGAATCATTTGGACTCTATTTCCATTCAAATGCGAAAAATTAGTATTACATCAATTACTCATGGAATTCAGCGTTGATTGACACCTGAATTTAATTTATACAATAGCCACATTTTTTTTGGGGAAGTTCCGTTTAATGGTTACAGATCGATTCATTAAGGTACTACTTGGTGCAAAACTTTATCAAACGCTTAGGAATTATGCCAGTGTTGGATTAAAAAGAATATTTAAAATAATTCCCTTCAAAACAACCGGAATAAATTACCGGATTCAGTTAAAACAAAGCATATCGTCGCTTACGCAAAATCTGGTCAAATCACCATTTCCATATGACCTAATGGAAAATGTTCCTGTGACAATTGTTTAATTTTTTTTTTTGGCTCGAAAACAACATAATTTTTGTGCCCATTTTATTGGTTGGTTTATTTAAAAACTTGACCGTCGAGCGTGATCCACATGCATAAAACATGGCGACCTTCAAATTCAATGTTCAATTCAATAGTTTACATAAATATTTACATGACGACGTACACCACAAACAACTGCTTAGGGAATTTTACGTTGCTATTAAAATACTCTTGTATATTTGCATTTGTACGCTGAAGAATTTACCGCTCAATACGTAGGTTTAACAGTTCATCATTACGCCATAGCGTACGTCGATGGTTATTGGGAATTAATGAAGTTTCAATTGAGCTTTGTTAGCGTTCTGTCGGTAATTAATCTAATCGTTCCTTATATTTACCGGGTTACATGCATCCATATATCTAGTATTTAGTGGCTTGGGCATGTACTAGGTACGTGCCTCGATAGATAGTATATTATTACTTTTTTGAATACCTTTTAGATTGGATAGGGTATTCTGACAATTTAAAAAAATGATCCACCCCCATTTAAAATATGAAAATGTTCAGATTAGGTGTATTTTTTCTTCTTTTCCTTTAATCTTGGGTGTAAAATGGCGTTTGTACCTAATGTGAAAAATTATTGGGATCTAACTAAAATGATGTACACTATTATGCACTACGTCCTGATAGATCTATTCTAACAGTTCTAGTCTTCAGATCTTCTGGGCGCAGATGCTGAAGAAAGCATTATTTTGGTTATTAACGAATATGGTTCATTTATGAAAACATTTTAAAAATCATTTAATTTAAAATATATAGTTTGTAAATTGCAGACAACCTACAAAATGAAGGCGAGATTATGATAATCTTTGTATAAACCTATTTTGTGATTGGCTGTAATCTCTATTATTCTTTTCCATCTTCTACCATTGTCTTGAACATTCATTTCTGGTAGAGAATTCTAAATCATTATTGAAAAAAAATTCTGGAAGCATTTCTTTTGATTTTGAAATCTTAGTTAGTTGTCTTTTATGGATTATTAGGCTTCTTAACGTGTAATTTTTCTAAACTAGACTTTAGCATTTAGATAAATGTTGGAAGATACTCAAAAGATGTCTTCAAATCTCTGCTAACTCCAACTTAGTACGGTCGAGTACAAAATACTTTCTATAAAACTTCTGTGAAGTAAACTACTACTTGTAGTAATTGTAGGTTACCGTAATTGAATGCGTTTGGACCATTGAAATTGATAACAAGCAATATTCCAAAAATTCGTTTATTATCATGAAGAGCTTACAATATTAAAAATACATCCCACCAATAAATTTTTAATCGAAACAATCGTATTTTGGCGAATAAAGATGCATTTAAAGTACTATTTTACGTCATTTGTTTTGGTGGTTTTGTTTACTTTATGCATTATGAGAAAGACCTCATTGAATGCAAAAATCAATTCTTTGCTTTCAATACTAAAAATTCAAATTAGATAGCTTTGTAAAAATGCCCGGATATTTTGAAGACTACGTAAACTCAGCATTAATTTCTAAAACATTCAGTGCATTTTCGAAATAATTCTTCCCCAAGTAGAAAGTTATTAGAGAATAAATAAACCCGCTGAATTTCTTTGTGTTTTCCAGAAATTGCTAACATAGCTGAAGGGTTTCCGATTGTTATATATAAAACATTTTGTATACATCGAAACCTTTCATCTGTAAATTGTGAGATGTATTGCATGCGTCGGATGTACCATCCACCTCAAACCGGTTATTTCTGCTTTGGTCTTTAATTCCCTCATTAAATCTACTTGAACTTGTGCTTCTTCTCGGCTGGACAAGATTAAAAACAAACATGGTTTTTGCGTTGGAGGCGATATTCTATATTGTTTCTCCTTCATTTTTCAGGTGATAGTATGAAAATGACGATGTGCACTGCGCCCACGATGGTGCCTAGGACACAGGCGCGCAGGCCAGGTCGTCCTCCTAGCGGAAAGCGGCTCGCCATGGCTCGTAACTTCCCCGGTAAGATTAGGAGCACGGCGAGGCCTAGCTTGGATCCTTGCGATAACTCGAATGATAGTGGTTTAGGGTAAGTCCAGAAAATTAAGCCCTTTTGGGAACACAGTTTTTACTATTCCCAAAATTGATCCTACAGGATATTTCGGGAAAGAAAGCAACTAACCAAATTTCAGAGTTATCTCTTTTACAAAGGTCTTTTAAAAGTATTCACTTCATTAAACATTTCTATTTAGAAACCGAAACCAGTAATAAACTTCTAGTCGTCACCAATAAAGTTTAATGTAATATTACAAAAAAACGTAACCTACTTTAATAAAACAGGAAAATTTGTAGTTTTAATCTTCCCAGTAATATTCGTTATAGAATATCGTTGGGCTGGTCATTTTAGGCATTCGACAATCGCATCCTTTATTGCTCTTTTACGCATATTAAGCTTGGCGAGGATTCACCACACCAAGAGAAGAAAAAACGATGAGACAATTTTATACGAGGCTCTTCTTTGCTGAATATGTCAGATTTGTTAAGCATAGATGACAGTCTCAAGTATTTCATATTGACTTAACAACCCAAAATAAATTAATTGCTAGAAGACAGTCACACAATAGAGAATTTATGAGAATTTGTATAAGACTTAGTTTGCGAGCTCTTCTAGATAGAAACAGATTAAATTTGACTCGAGATGTGCTGCCCAAAGGTATCTAAGGCATACGTGACACAATGCTAACCCAGAAATTTTGGAATTCACAGCACAGTAATATTTTTACAAGGTTTGGACTCAAATTTTCTTGGCATCTTTAGCAGTTCTAAAACGGTTACTAGTTGCTGAAATCATTTCTTTTTCTAAATCAATGATCGGTATTGCCTAAGGCTACCTTGGAAAAGACAGTTAACTGTTTAACGAATGATTGGACTCCGTAAATCATATTGGTGGAAATATGCCAAACGCCAACGCAAAGTACTATCGTTAAGAAAACGTTACGATGTTGAAAAATAGTTTATGGGATAACCATAAAACGAACCAGATGGATGAATAATTTCACTTTAGTTTAAAAATATTTTTAAACGAGTTTGAATGTCTCGACGAAATAAATATGAAATACGCGTGGGATTTAATAATGTTGGTTTACCCATTTGTAAAGAAAAAATAAAGTACACTGTCACTTAGAGGATTTAACATTGAAAGCTGTGTTCCTACAGTTTATTTCTTTTTCTTTATCCAACTAATTATATTCGAAATTCATCTCTTCTCTGATTTTTGTTACTGTTTCTATTTTAATGTACATTACCATTCCTGGTGCTGGTTATTGAAATTAATTTCCAGTCATTATTCTCTGAAATCCAGATTCGATCACCACATGGACCCTCACGTGATGGGTCTATCCGAAAGATTGCATTGGCCGGACGAAAGGGCCGAAGCAAAAAGACCTAGGATTGACGTCAAGTTAGAAAACGAAGAAGCTAATGAAAATTACGGATTTCCCGAGAACATTAGCCGTTGCAAAGAGAACACCACGGCGTAAGTTTTCTTCTTAAAAAGTTGTTTCTTTAATTATAATTTAAATAAATTGTTATTGAAACTATTTCTACATTGTTTCCAGATTAATCAGAACTGGCCCTTCAAGTACAGCCCCATCACTCAGCATTAGCAACGGGGAAAGCACTTCAACAGCCCGAGCTATGCCGAGGTGTTTACCTTTGGTTGATCGAAATGCATCAACATCTCCTATTACTCTCACAACGCAATTATCCAGCACATCAAAATATGGTAATTCTTTGAATTTTTTGGGGGAAAAAATTATATTAGTAATGAAAAAAATTTGTTTTATTTATAACAGGCGACATTACACTAAGTATAATCTGTCAACCAGAACAACAGCACAGAGCAAGATACCAAACAGAAGGCAGCCGTGGAGCTGTCAAAGATAGAAGCGGCAATGGGTTTCCCATGGTCAAATTAAGCGGATACAATAAGCCCGTCACTCTACAGGTAAGAAATTTGCTCTTACTTTTTGTTATTTGAGAATATCTATCATGATCAGCTTTCGCGTTAAGGATTATTTTGAATTAATACAGACAAATGATCGAAAAGAAGTAAATCGTCTGTACAAATGTGAAAGTGTTTACAGACAACTCAAATTTTATTAAACGGATGACCATTAACTGGTTATACCACACCACCATACGTTCCATCTAATATTTACCTTGAAATCGTCGAAGTTTGGTGAAAATAGCTTGCGATTTACGTCACAATCCAAAGTCAATAAACTTAAATGAAATTGTTTGGGTTGGTTATGTAAATAGTACAAAACTTTATATACTTTGCTGCGTAGTATTTTGAAACCGCTTTTGGAAATGCGGATTTATGAATCCAGAGTTAATTTTAAACTTATTTTCTTGGCTTAATTTTTGATACATTTTTCGTGTATTTATGCAGTCTTTTGACTTTCTATAAGACATATACAGTATGTCTTATTTAAGAGTATCTAAACACCTGGCACCCATTTTTTTTAATTTATTTCTAATTTGAAGTAAAATATCTTTAAAACTAGAAATATTATGTCCTGCTGGTAGATAAACACTATTGACTCCACAAATGCAATAGATTTTATTTAAACCTTTTTTTTTTAATTTTCCAATTTTATCAAAATTTAAAAAAAATAAATATTATTTTTCGGCAAGTAAAAATATTTTCTGAAACGTAACATGTAGCAATTTTATTAAAAAGAAACAAACGGGATATCCCAAGGAAGGTAAAACTACATTAAATTGAATTTAACCGGTTAAAATAACAAGAAAGCAAAAATCTGCACGTTTTCCAAATTTGAAAAATTGGAAATTCCCCACAAACCTAGATTTGTTGATTACAAAACTACTTACATTACCGACATAATAGAAATAATGAACAACCGTAATGTAGCAACAAGATGGAGTACATTATAGTTTTTCTCAATCAATTATTATTCCCAAATCCGCCCACATTTCGTCTATTATTTCGTATACTTTCGTATCGTTTATTAGTCTCAGTGCTATAATTTTAATAAACGCTGCATTTGCGATGGGTATCATTTTAAACGCGCGAAATTCTCTCCTAGGTTTTCATTGGCACGGACATGGGTAAGGTAACGCCCCACATGTTCTATCAAGCCTGCCGTGTGAGTGGTAAAAACTCGACACCCTGCACGGAACGCAAGGTCGACGGTACCATAGTCATAGAATTACTCATGGATCCCGCGAAGGATATGACGGCCACGTGTGACTGCGTCGGCATTCTCAAAGAGCGTAACGTTGACGTGGAACACAGATTCCCGGACCAGCAGGGTAGCAGAAGCAAAAAGAAATCGACTAGGTGTAGGATGGTGTTTAGGACCACCATCGTTCATGACGATGGCACACAAGAGACGCTGCAAGTGTGCTCTCAACCCATAGTTTGCAGTAAGTCTTCTTCTTAGGTTTTGATTTGATTTTTCCTAAATTTGGATATTTCTCAATTACAGCTCAACCACCCGGTATACCGGAAATTTGCAAAAAGTCGTTGACATCTTGCCCCGCAACCGGTGGCTTGGAACTGTTCGTACTTGGCAAAAATTTCCTCAAAGACACTACCGTTCACTTTCAACACATGGAAGATGACCATGTACGCTGGGACACAGCCGTAGTTCCGGATAAAGAGTACTTGCAACAGGTGAGCGATAAAAATACGTTAATCTTGATTACGAATACAGTAATTTAGTGTAATTTGTATAGCATAAAATACAGAATGTTACTTATTTTTTGCTTTGGTGAAATAAACGGGTAATTTTATTGGAGCGGCTTTATTCTCTGAATGTGAAGGTCAATAAACAATACACTATTTGAATTAATAAAAAATAATGATTTTTATAGCGGATAAGTGATGTGTTTTAGATATATTTTTTGCGTATAAATTCCATAAATATACTGCCATGCACCAGTATCGTTAACATCTAAATGTATTTAATCTGGTTTATCAGTAATATATGACAGACCGTAGATTGTATTTGGATTCGAGTTGACGTCTCAGCTACTTTCTATTGACCTATATTAAATGTTTAATGTTTATAAATATTTTCAAACGAGAAATTTATTTATCGTTGCCCCTTTCGCAATAAGAATAGCGGTTAATTGTAGGATACGTAGTAAATTAAAAGTTGTTTTCTTATTGTTTTAATTAATTGTGTAGGATTGGAACAGTCCTTAGAATTCCAAAATTGAACGGTTCGATCAACGTATTCGTAGTTACGTTGTAATTAATAATTAGTTATAGAGTTGCTCAGTACTGCGAGTTCGCACAAACCTGTTGTATTTTCACTAATTGCTATGATTTATCAAAGACGCATTTGTAGTAAAATGTTTAAAGTATAACGTCTTGTAAGTGCATAAAATGATTTTTCTGTATTATTCATTTCAGACACATTTTGTTTGTGTAATTCCTCCTTATGTGCAGCCCAATATAACTGAGCCAGTTACGGTAAGGTTATACGTGGTCTCCAGCGGAAAAGCAAGCGAGGCTCAGCAGTTTGTATATACGCCCGTTAACGGGGCAGTCCCCAGTGGTAAGCTAGCGTTGATTCTATTTCAACTTGTTTAAACGTGAAGCTAATTTTACGTTATTATTTTATACACATTAAGATCTTTGTTTGCTTCAAAGTCTCATGACTATCAAAACTATAATAGCGAATAAATATAAAAGAAAATTAATGTAGCTGTGTGTTATATGAATGGAATATAAAGTAATAACTTCGTATTAAGTTAACTTCACCATCCTGCTTTGCATGCAGTCGCATGAATTACTAATGAAATGAATGTGAATAGAGGAAGTGTTACTTTATATACAAAGCGTTTTTTATTCGTTATTACAATTGATTCTAATGCAGGAATTGGATAGTTTTCAATCAAAAATTTTTTTTGACGTTTCGAAGTTTAAAAGTGACATTTCTTCATTACGTGAATTGTTAAAAAAACGTTTATTATTGCTTCCCCCCTTTTTTCGATTATTTTAATTATTTGATCGTACGATTATTTTAATTTTATTCGCATAAAATAAGAATCTCGAATAATATAAAATTATATCCTGAAGCTCAACGAAAATGTAAGTATTCCACCCAGAAACGTTTTTTTAACAACTGCACGACCGAAAACTCTAATAACTTTTGGCGGCAAATGTATGCTAAAAGCGTGAATTGCCGGTTGAGTGTATGGAAATTAGCGTGAAAGGCAAGGTGAATGAGGAACTTAGAACGCATGAAAGTCGAATGTCCGGAATGCATAGATGATACCGTAGCATATCATTTGCCCCGTTTTATTTCTGTTGGAAATTCCATTTTTAATTTTTTCCCCACGATTTTACATCATTTTTTGCAATTTTTGCCACCTTTTTTGTTATTTTGTTTTCAAACATAATCATGGTTAAAAAGATTTGATTTTGAGTTTTATCGGTAAAATGGAATTTCTCGATACCATATATAGCTTTGGCATATGAGAAAAAAACAGTTTGATTTTGTATTTTTTTCTTGTGTTTCTCTATAGGTGCCTTCAGTGTGACATCATTGAAGTACAAATTTGTTATTGTATTTTGTATATTTTTTATTTTTGTTCAACGAAAATATGCAATGTACTATTTAAGACCAAAAAAAAGAAAACAATACATATATATTTCCAAGTCTTGTATATGTTGTAAAAAGTTTCTGTTTTTTGTTGTTGTTATTGTAAAAGTAATTTGATTGTATTTATCAGTTTTTTTTTTTTTTTTTCATAGTAAATGAAAAATTTGATTGATATGAAAATTTTGTTATATTAATAGATATCTAATATACAAAACCAAAGCTACATTTTGATCTTTGATGATTATGTACTTGTAAAATTTTTTGATTTTGATTTTCTTTTTTAAAAAGCATTTAAATAATTGCTGAGTATTAAAGCAAGTTATATAATTTTGTCTTTTTAAGTAGAATTCAAATCATTAATTAATTGGTTAAATCTATTGAATATAAAATATTCGAGATGTTTAAAGATATAGTTAGTGACTATATATGAGTGAGGCTTTTTTCTTTTACATATTTTTATTTATTACTGTTTTCACTTAATATTTATTATCTTCAAAGTATTAAATTAAATGTCAAGGAGACGGCTTTGTACATAATTTTTTGTAGAGATGTTTATTTAACATTATAATAAATTCTCGATTTGTTCGATCGATAAGTATAGTGGTTATAGATGAAAAAAAAATCTCTCTATTTATAATATCTACAACATCTCGCTTTAATAACAGGGCTAAGGTAGTTGTTGAAATGTTGCATATATGTTTTAATGTTGTAATATTAAATTGTTCATCATGCATCTTACATTCTGAGAAACCATCTGAACGAAACGTAGTTTTGACAGCATTGATATTACTTACACATGATGTATGATTTTTAGAAAAAAATCTCTAATTGCTGAAAAAAACCTGAGACAAAAACACTTACGACCTGAGTGGTATACAATGTTCTTCCTACTACTAACCCAAAATGTCGAAAAAATCATCATTTTTACAACATTTGCGATTATATACTTACATAATTGTCAAAGATGTTCGAGCTATCCATTTCTTCTATATTAACACCTATTGCTAATTTTATGTCTCTAAAGATGTAAAGTTCCATTACAATTCGTTGTCAGAGGCACACGAGGTAAATAAGCCGTAAATCGCCTCGAATTAGGGCAGTAATGTAAGTTGTTCAGTTCACATCTACACAAAAGGCTGTGCTACCGTATGTCAAGCACATTTTATTTAGTTCATTATCCATTGGTCTTTTAATTTAACGCCTATACTTATATGCCATTGCACGCAAATGCCTTCATTCCACCTGCCAAATTTTCAAATCCGTCGGATTCAATGCTCAACTCATCGATGAAAACGAGAATTATCTCCACTATTACTTACTAAAGTGTGTAAAGTTTATTAATTAACATCCTGTCTATTAAATATTTGTGATCGTTGGAACATTTTCTATTTTACATCAAGTGATTATGGAGTTCAATTATTCATTTTCATTTCGAAACTAATTTTTAATCTGGAATACTTCTATCGCACTATGTAATCATGTCATTTTATCTCGTTTAGTTTTATTTTGTTGTATTAGGAACTCGACTGCAGCATTTATTGCCGTCTTCTTAATTCTTTCCAATTTACAGTTTTCTATACTTTTCATCAATGATTCTGCAAAAATATTATTTTTTCCATTTTTTTCTAGGAATAAAGTTATTTAATGAATGCTAGATTAATCAACCTCATTTTGTTCTTAAATTCATTTGTTATGGGACAGAATTATATACTTGCTGTAATTGATAATTATAATATGGAAGAACAAGCAAATTAGTGCAGCTGGTCAAAAAATTTTACAAATTTCAAGGCAGTCTCGAAAAAAACCTTTTTCGGCGACCGCCTCCTATTTTTTTATTTTTTTTTTTGTTTTTAATTTTAAAATGTATGAGATACAAAGTATATGAACTTTCTCAATTGCGTTTGCTTTCCACTTTGTCTCATACAGCATACAGGCTCTGTATACGCAGAGGTGCAGCGTGCCGACGTCTTCTCTCAGCCTGCGGGGCCTAACCTTCGGCGAAGTCCGCGTCATTCAGGTTCTCTTGCATCACGGGTACTTAAAAAAAAACAAACACACTTCATATTTTAAACATTTACAATTTACACGTCGACACACATCTACACATTACACTCAGAAATACACACATACACACACATTTATCTTTACTTCTACTGGTGATATCTAATTTAACTTTAACACGTATAAATAAGAGACGTTACTGAAAAGTAGATGAGATTGAGGTACTTTTTTGTTTAATTTATTTCAAAGAATTGGATAATTTATAACGGAACTGCTCTCATGTAACAAGATTGATGTTGAATAATCTTAAAGTGTTATTGCATAACGTCCTTTTTGGATTTTGGAATTGAAAGTTGCCAGAAGCAAGACAAGAAATTGGGGTGAGATAATCTCGTGTAATGTAATAACGGTTCCAATGATCTCAACGGCGAAGAATTTTAATTACTTTGGTGCGTTATCTGTATATTCTTTGAGATATTAAATACACTTTAAATGACACGAAATTAAACTATTATTCCTGTTTAAAAAATCCAAGATCGCGGATCCTGTAAACAACCGTTATATAAAATAAATTAGCCCCAAATAAAATGTTATAGTTATAATTTAATACTCCCAAGTGACAAATATTGAAAGCGTGTTGGAGTCTTTTTGGAACTGAATTGTAGCCGTTATTTTAACATTTTAACCCCATGAATATATAGAAAAAAAAGGGATCTAAAACAACAAACGATACATCTACTACCTCTTAATTACACACTACTTAGCCTAACACAACAAAACACAAGCGTCCACATTTTTAATTCATGACTACATAACTGCTATTTATTTTTATATATTTATTCATATTATACACATATCTACCTAATTAGATTTATAAGTTTTTCTCTTCAAAGCAAAAGCTTTAACTTGACTCGTCATCTATGTTGTATGTGCGTATTTTTTTGACACTCATCCGTTTTGTTGTTTTTTTTTTTAATTTTTATTGTTACTGTTTCATGATGAGCAACACATTTTTTTCACCGTCCTTTTTTTATCTTATATAAATATTATACCTTAGTATAATATTATTTTCTTTATTTAACTAGTTTACACATTATTATGTGCTGTGTTACGTGTTTAATGATATTGAATAATGGTAATATATACAGATGCGATAGGAGATAGTTTAGTTGCATAACGATTATACAAAGAATGCTGCGGATAGATTCTCTTACTCTCCAGAAAGAAATTCTCGATTTTTTTTAGACAAAAACACTTTTTAATGCAAATGCTAAAGCACCATCTCTTCCAGATGTTTTCTCTTTTTTGATAGGCCGTGGTCAATCGGAGAGTTTTCTTTCTCTTACAGGGATACCGACGACGAAATTGACCTTGAGCTAAAGACCGACAGCGTTTGCGCAAGGCGTGTGTGAAGGATGGACGATTGCGTTTGTGAATGCAGTTAGGTTATCTTTATCCTTTTACCATAAACGATCCATACAAATCGTCGATCCTTTATTTTTATTTTTTTTTTTTAGCTAAGAACCCTCTCTACGATTGTCGCTGTGCATACTTTATTATTATATAATTTAGATGAAGAGAACGACAGCATATTTATGATGACGTCTTCGAACAGATAAATCACCTTGTAATCTTTTGTTAATCGCTTATATTTTGCTTCTAGTAATCGTGGAAATACAATTTAACCTGTTGGATATTATAAATTTTGAAAGGAAGACAAATATTCATGTTTTTGATGAAATAATTAAAATTTAATGCCCGAATCTTCAAAAATTATTTCATGTTGAATCTCAAAAATGGTTGTTTTTTTTTTTATAGATCTACTACCCAATTCTTGCTTAATTTCCAAGAGTATCGCTGATAATATTATCTTTGTATGGTATCATGCGCTAGTGTAATAAGGCGTTTGTTATTGCTTAATGCAATATATGGTTTGTTTATTATACGAGGGTAGTCTGAAAATTTTCCAGTCTAATACAGAAACAGTTTTTTTTTTGTAGTAATTGATGTATTGTTCTTCAAAACAAACGTTTACGAATAGGATTGTCTGATTTGGTGGAAATCCTCCGAGCAAAACTTTGAGCCTAGGAAAAAGTCGCTGGGGTTGGATCTTGTAAATTGGATGGGTGATCTGTCAGTTCGAATATTAATTCGTGAATTTTTGTTTTGTTTTGGTTCGAAATGCCATGGTTTTTTCGCAATCACGGTCTTCAGCTTGTCAAGTAATAATGCGTAGTATGCTCTGGTTATTGTTGTTCCTTTTTCAAGCTAGTCGATTAACACATCTCTATACACTATTCCTAAAAACAATCGCATTCATTTTCACGATAGATGAAACATTCTTTTTCGGGAATCGATTCACTCTACGCAATCCACTGTTTTGACGTTTTGGCTTTAAGAGTGTATTGATGTATTGAAGTTGCATCTACAGTTATTAATCGCCTCCAGCTTCCTTAAACTGCTTCAACAGGCATTTGAAAATGTTCATTCGAATGCGTTTTTGGTCCTGAGTAAGCAAGCGCGGCATCCAATGTGCGGTTAGCTTTTTCATGCCTAAGTTTTCAGTCAATATATAACAAATACGTTCGAAATGTCCACAGCCTCTATTTTCCTCTAGCCTCAATTCGACGTTCATCGTCAATCAAGCTGGTGCGACCACGCTACTCAAAATTTCTCTGTGGCAAATGATCCCTGTAAACAGCGTCAATCCTGGCTTTAATTTGCCTTTCAACCTTTCAAATGCAGGCATTTAATGACGGCCTGAACATTAACACCGACTGACATAAGCGATTGTTAAACAACTGAGGGTGCAACACGGCTGAAATTTTCAAAAGTGTTTTTCAAGGCGTGCATAATTATATTACCAGATTATTTTTGAAGAATTCTTCATGTTGAAGCTTCATGCTTTTGCACCAGTTCACGATATTTAACAGAGCCTATAATATCCGCATATCATGGTATCCAGAATGACATGTAACCATACTGTCACTTTAGTGTCTTTTGAAATTATATCTTATTTATTTTTATTAATGTGGAGTCTCGCAAGCAGATGATTATTTAAATTAATAACAATTCTATGCAAATAACACATAACATAATTTGATACAATAACTAATACATCCATTTTTCCGGAAAAAAAACTTTTTTTTACCATATTTCAAGATTTTTTTTTGGAAACAAATTCATGAATTTCCCATTTTCTAATCTGACAACACTGGATAAACAGGCTTGGCATGAACTCGTCATTTTTATACATTTCTGCAACACTTATTATCACATGGCAACAAGATTACTATGTTAAGAAGAATACCTCATATTGACAAGTTTATAAGGTGATTTTCTGTCGTTTAGAAAAAAATATAGTGACGCCCGTATGGACAATCATTTTTAATTTTGAGGAAGCAGTTATCCAAATAATTTTTTGAAAAAACAATTCCATATAATTTCCTGATAAAATGATTTCTTTCTCTTTGTTATTCTGTTGATTGTGGATAAGTTCTGAAAGTTATTTATGGTTGTCCTGTACAAATTTCACTGTTTTACCTTATTGCAACTTTGCTTTTTGTAATATTCTACGTATTATTCGATATTATGAAAAAAAAAACCCTAAAGAAATCGATTTTATCGTTTTAAATTGAGTTTACCTGTAAATGTCACGCACCACACCATTATGTTCACTCTCATAAATGTGAAAGGAGTTACTTTATTCAAGGATGAATTTTTTTTTTTGTAATATGAAAATAGTCAAAACGAACGACCAAATTTTTAGAAAATTAAAATAATGAATATGCATACGAAATGAAGAGATTTATGGATATCTTATTAATTTTAGATTATTTATTGGCACCTGCATGACTATTTTCACGTATTCAGGAGTGCTGCTTAGAGACTGTTGCGTTCATTTTTCTCTCATAGATGGCGCTTCTCGACCTACACGATTATACAGAGCCGGTTTAGGGAATTTCGTAATTTGTAATTTTTTTTTGTTTATTTTTATTATCTTCTCCATGTTGACTTGTGTGAGGAGATTGCAAGGGTTGAACGAGGAAATTTCATCTAACATCTCACAATTCTTTTATCAATTAAAATTTGTTACCGGTTTCGTGTTACTAACACATCTTCAGGTAGAAAGAAATCGAGCCAGTACAAAAATGTTTAAAAGTTAAAACAATTTTGAGTTGTGAAAATAATAAAACTTGTTTTTCAAAGATATATTAAAGTACATTTTTTGTACTGATTCGATTTCTTTTTGTTTGAAGATGTGTTAGTAACATCAACCTATTAGCAAATTAATTAATAAAGGAATTGTGAGATATTGGACCAAATTTCTTCATCCAATCCTTATTTTCTTTTTAATTCGATATTTACTATTGTTAAGCTAAACTTGCTCTGCATCTTTGCACGATCTCTTTTTTCGTTTAATCGCCACCGTCCATCACATAGTTTTCTTCACCTGTCGACAGCCTCGAGAATTCACCTGTCTCACTATGTATAGGAGTTAAGTCGCACATTTCGCGAGCATCACTTATAAATTAATGTTCGCCTAACGCTGTGTTGCTACTGCATATCCGTTCTAAAACTATTTCAGGCTATTACAACAGATAGAATATTCCTACAAAGTTTTGGTTTTCTAATTCTCATTCGAAATTTACTATTTTTTGTCTTACTTTTTTATTGAACGAATGTACATGGTGGTGGAATTTTTTGCACAATTTTTTGTTTAGGGAGTCATTCATGTATTTTTTCTTGGTGGTCAATTGTTATATTAAACGCAATAGAATTTTTGTATATATCAGCAACTAGGTGTTGATGTTTTATGCATATGTGAAAGTACTTTTAGTAATACTAATTCGCTTTCAAACGGAAACCTTATTTTCATAGTTGTATATTTAATTTACTAAAGAAACATTTTGGCAATACGAAATGTTAAAAAAAAAAACAGGCCGTTCTATTTAAAGAAATTGAAATAGCGAAACATGGCAACGATTTCGATGACCATATTGTAGACTTCAGTTGGTATAAAAAAACTTTTTGATGTATTGTCTGAAACTCCAAGAAATACTCAATTGAATAACATTTGAATCACCACCCTAGCGTGTAAGGCCTTTAAAATATCGGGCGTTAAAGAAACAGCGTTATTTCGCAAAAAATCTCAAAGCACGTCAATTATTTCAAAAACTAAGGTAGATAGGTACAGGGAATATTGATGAAAGTTGACATGAATTCAAGAGAGGCATCTAAAATCGTATAATCTACAGGGTGGTAAAAAACTAAACTTGTATCGTGCGCCGCGGAAACTAAATATTCTGTATACGCGGATATAATTTTACTTTATGCAGCTTTCGAAATTTTTTTGTTTGAAAACTTCTTTAAATTGTTAAGGAAGGGAATTATCGTCCGTTTACGCATTAGGTGGACTCGCTGTATTATTATCAAAATCCATTTTTTTATCATTCCAACTTAATTTTTTTTTATGGGATTTTAAAACATTTTCTTTAGTGTACATATTTTAGCAATTTTAATTGTTTTTTAGGGTCATGTATACTGCTTTTATGCAAGTTTACATTATTATTATTATTTTCCTCTTTTTTGTATAAAACATCAACGAATTATTAAAGCACTTTTGTACTAAACTATGTCTGCTACTGCTTCAAACTTGTCACAGCGATTGGCAAATTTTTTCATGTATTAATCGGTTAATAACTACAAGAGATAAATTATTTTTAATCTAAAGAAACTTGGTTGTCTTAAATATCAATCAACGTTAAATTGACTTTTAATTCTTTTATAACTGTAATAAACAAAATAGAACAAAACAACTAAGGATTTTTTTGAAAATAATTTATTTTTGAGAATCATCGGTAATCAAATTGGCTATTGCACTAATTCTATAAATAACTAACGCAATTATTGCTAAGTTACCAAAAGCATATTTTGATAGCAACGGCATACAGAAAAGAATGACTCCCTAATATCCGATTCTGTTATGACGTATTTGTTATTGTATTTTTTTTATCTATTAGTCCTTTTTTTTTGGTGGTAGAGAGGTTTCTTATTCTACGTTATACAAACTGTACACACATTTATCCGATTGTATTCTTTGAATTTATTTTTGGAAAGAAAAAAATTAAAACTTACTTATATGGAATAAGTTTTCGATTGATTTTTTTGTTATTAATAAATGAAAAAGAAATATTTAGCCTGAAGTATTTGAAATATCATCTTATATCATGAATCCTAATAATCCTTTACGTTAGGGCCACAACTTAGATGTGCGCAAGATGAATCGAGTGTATGGCACGGAAGCGTTCTGATTGGTACTTGTGCGCATGGGGCGTTAACGTTGTGGGTCATGTCTATCAAGCCAATCAAATTTTGGTTCTCTGTCGATACTAGATTAAATGGATTAAATGAGTTTTTATGATTTTTTTCCTTTTTGATTTTATCGAATTTCAAAATTTCATGGAATATTAAAATTGAAAACAATCAAATTGGCTTGAGTGGCAGTCCACCCTTTTCTCTTACAGTGGTTTGACGGCAGCAATTGTAATTAAGCGCTAATGACCGAAGGAAAGTCGATCTCTAACGAGTATTTTATGTATTTTACAGTGCGTGTGGATCCGCAACCCTCTATTTCATCCCAATCGACGAATAATACCTCGTTTCTAAACGGTATGATGTGGCCTATGAGCAAACAGGAACAGGACGTCGGGATGATGCCGCCGCCCGGGACGAGTCTCGTGCCTTTATCGCAAAGACGTTCCTCCACGAATATCGCGATGTCCTCATCTGACGCCAATTCACCGCCATTGCGCATCATGAAGCAAGAGTTGATGGACGAGAACAGTCAGAATTCCGTGCTGGATTCTAGTGAGTTGCGTTCGGGTCGCTACCGTCATATCTCCGAGAGTAGTCTCGACGTACATCCGGGCGACTCGAACATGTCGATGATCAACGAGAACTCGATGGATATCATACGCCAGAATTCGAGCATCAATGAGAACTCCAACCTGAGCTTGGTGAACGAGAATAGCGTCGAGATGATGGTCCGTCGCAATTCGCTTAGTAGATCAGTGCCGATCTGCGAAAGTTCCTTAGATGTCAACGTCTCCAACTCCAACATGTCGTTAAATGACGAATCCACTTGCAGTACAACAGTTCATCATCTCACCAACGTTTCTAGCGGAAACAGGGTATTCTCGCAAGGTCTGTTAGGTACCGTGCACAATGACATCTCTAACGCTTCAACGGAGGATCTAAAAGTCATGGATTTACGCATGAAATTGCCGATGGCTACCGTCGCGGATTTGGTGAACACAACAGCGCCATCTATGGCGACTTTGCAAAGTTTCGGGGTGACGGAGGCGTCTAATATGCCGCTTCCCGCGCAATCCGGACATAGCGTCGAGAGCTTTCTGACAAATTTGGAAACCAACAAGATGCTCTCGAATCGCGGCATATTAGATACCGTACACGATTTGGCGATGAAAAACGAAATGAAGATTAATCAATTATTGAAGAGCGAGCAGAGTTTCTGCGCACAAAAGATGTCGCACGTAATGCCAGTGCAGACGCACATCCCTTGCTCCGCGGTAAGCGATAGGTCTCTACCCAGCGCACATCAAGCAGATGTCTTAAGTATCGTCGCTAAAAGCGAAGCCGCAGCAATTGGGGAACAATTGAACGAACAAACTATAACAACCACGATCGCGACAACTATGGAAAGTAGCGTTTTACCGACTACTATTACCGCTGAGAAATTAGACGCGCTCATCAATTGCGCTGCCGATACACACATGCACCAATCGTCGAGTAAATTGGCGAGATCACCGAGCAACTCAAATATGATGTTGACCAGCCAAGACGTGATGCTTAACGCTCAAAATCCACTAATCGTTCCACCGGTGATCAATACCAATCTAACGTCGCCTACTCTACCGCAAACTGCGGCAGCCGCCTCGCCGAACATTTCGCCCGAGATTATCTTGAACTCGCAGATCTCGCCAACGTTAATGTGCCGAAATTCTGCAGCTATGACGCAGGAAAATCTATTGCCGGGAAATCTAAATACGCTTTGTCATCCGACGCAATCCGTCGAAGGTCCTTTGTTGCCGTCGCAACACACCGCACCGAACAACATGAATCTACTACCTCCGGTAACAACTCAAACCTCGCCCCATCTTTCGCCGAATCCGCAGCAACCTCACCTTCCGCCCGAGCAATTGACGGCGATGCAACGACCATTACCGATGACGAATCCTCTTACTACAATGGGCGTTACAGAACCCGAGAAAGCGATTATCTTCAACGCCGCCGTCGATTTGCTGGAAACCCAGAAGAAATTGACGAATATCTTGACTACGCAGACCAATACCAATATACTAGCTACTCAACCGTTGATACAGATCCAATCCGAGAATAGTTTTATGTCTCAATATTCCACGACGACGAACAGTAATGTGACCGCGGTGATGACAAGCAAGGAGAAGGATTATCAAACTACACAGGATAAGAAGAACGAGGACAGGATGATACCTCAATCTCTAGCTACGATGAGTGAAAACGAATTAATGAACATCATCAATCCTAGTTGTTTTGATCAAGGTAACACTTTTAATTAATTCGGGTTACTTGTCGAGAGCAAGAGAGACCTTGTATGTTGTTTGGTTACTACTTTTTTATTTGTACATAGTAAAAAAAAAAGGAATGTATAACAGATTGTATGAGTATGCTATGATTTCTTTTGGTTTTAAGGAAGTATGCAAAAATACACAAAGGCTATTTTTAATAATTAAATTTAGTTCTTTTTGTTTTATTTTTAAAAATTAGCGTATGTATTATAGAAAATTATTGATATACTGATCGAATACGTTTTTATGTTTCCTAAAATATGCAAAAAAAGTGGGAGATTTAGCTGCCGAAAATCGTGCTCGAAAAAACAAGTTTCTACCATGACGTATATATATGTATATGTATGGGATGTTCCTGATTGGCTTCTGTGTTCTTGCGAGCTTTAATGAAGTCATTCTATATAAAAATAGTTTTGCACCAAGGGCACAGATGTAAAATCAATATAATTTGCGTTTTGTTATAAGATCTAACACTTACTCTTTCGATGTATATATAATCATAATTATGGCCAATGAGACCATTAGAATAAATCTAATGAGATTTGATCAAATAATAATATTTTTTTTGCCAGAATTGCCAAATCCGTGAATTTAGAAAATTCGAAATTCTGGTATTTCGCTCGCCTTTATATGGCATGTTAGAAATATATACAGGGTATTTCAAGAAACTAGTTAGTTAGAAGTTTTCATTATGTTATTATGAATGGAAGTAGATGAGAATATTTTAGACCAATAGATCCGATGCTATAACTACCATTTATCGTAACATCATTAAAACGAGTTTCGTGAAGTACCTGTATATTACACTATTTTTCATTTACATCAACGTGCAAGAGAATCAAGCAGAGCTAAAAAGCTAAACTAAAAAGATGCTGTTGTAAACAATACGTGCTGGCAGTACTGCTTATGGAGTATGTCAGTTTTCGAGCCGGTAGTGGGAGCTCTGAACTCGCTAAAAAGTGCCAAATTTAATAATGATAGATTATACGGAAATTCCGATTGAAAAATTAATTTAAATACTTTCCGCACGTACATCGTGTAAATAAGTGAACGTTTTTATATAAAAATGATCTTTTGTTGCAACATTAAAAATAAAAAAATTTGCAAGAGTTCAGTACCCATCACATTCATTAAAATATAAAAATTAAAGAACATTGTTTGTATACACATAGCTGGTCGTATGATTTTTGTTGTATGTTACTGTAGTTATGGCATATATTCTTTTATACATGTATGTGTTACAGGTTTTAATGTTAGCCGAGTGTTTGTTACGTATAAATAACAATTTAAATTAAGTATTACATTTAGAGTTAGTTAACGTCTTTAAAATCAACTAACCAATGTCTTATCTACTAAGCTACTATTAATGTACCGTGGTACTTTCTCGCACAAATATTACACATGTTACCCTGTATTGTATTAAAGATAGTTTTCACGCACCACAATCACATTTTTATCTTTAAATTAGTGTAGAATAGAAGCAGCTAGTGTTATCGTTGTAGCTTTATATTATCTTTCGATGCATATAGATACGTTGTATTAACAATTCAATTTTCGTATTAGAGGAGAATGCCTTGAGTAACATATTCACTAATCCATTGTTTTTATCTTTTCCAGTATAAGTACATCAGTTCATCTTCATTGGTGGAGGTCATCACATTGTTTATCGAAACAAGCCCAAAAGCTCCCAAAAAAACTCGATCATGATCCGTATTGTCCTTGCATATCCATCATTTCGATCGTATCGTTTTCGTTGTGTGGTGTTCGTTGTTCGGTATGTTACCAACGTAATCATCCAAAAAAATTTTAAACGAGAAAAGGCGAACTTGCTGAACGCATTGCAAAACTGGCAGCTTTTATGGCTTATAGTGTTGAGTTATATGCATCTAATGTGTATTTGTGCGCTTTGTATCTCACAAATACCGTGCGAACAGATAAAAAAGAATTGGATAATTTGTTATGATCTGCAAGGTGATATAAGGTACAAGAAGATAATGTCGAAATTTACAGTCAATTGTTATTTATGTGTGAAGTACGTCATTTAGATTGAATTGAAAAAGTTTAAACGCTAAAGTTACTAAGGAAATTATATTTTTATTTGTTTATTTTTTAACAATTGCATTACTGGAGATAACTATTAGGTTTGGGAGTGTTATTGGAGATGTCTACAAATTTGCTAAGCTAAAATATGGCGATTTAATCCCAAACTCTTACCGTATCTCAACAGTTGGTTATATTTTGCTGATGGTTTCGCGGGACGTTCCTAATTATCTCCTTGTTCTTAATACGTTTCATATTATGTTGTCGGTTTGGTTACCGCTACTTTAATTTTAATTTTAAACAAATCTGACGTCAACACTTATTGTGAACGACAATAAGTATTGACAGTATTACTATTCGAGATGTGACATAATTTTCTTTATTTTTTTTTTATTAAATAGCTTCTAGACTTTTTATTAAGTAACTTATAGTATTGAAATGGAATTTGGTATTAAGGTGAAACGAGAAATTTTAATTTTCTAACATTTATTTAACGACATAATACCAATAGTTGAGTGTAGGCTTTCACGACCGTAATCCATAGTAGAAATGTCTTTCGGGTGATGTTGTGTAGTTAATATTTTACTTGAGGTTTGGCTGACCGTGCTTGCTGATCCATAACCGTTCCGTTCCGCTGAATCGTTTCGTTCGTTGTATGACGACTCCGTAGTGCGGTTATGGATCAACAAAGCAGAACAGTTATGGATCAGCAAAGCGGAACAGAAATAGGATATATAACGAGGAGCAAGAGACAACAACAGCAGTCTTTAGAAATCTTCTGAAGAAGCTGACCGCACGGTCAGCGAAACGTCAAGTAAAATATTAACTACACGACATCACCCGAAAGATGAATTTTAGAATATAAATGTGACGTTGGATATTCGTTTTATTGGCTACTTTCTCATCTTATCTAGGCTTAGGATTGCTTCAAATACGGAGCGTGGATTAAATCGTCATAATTTTAGCTTAAAATGGTCTAAAGCTTACATTGTATGAAAGTACAATTGCTTTAATCTGCAGTAGAAAAGTAATTTTAGACGACTTAAATAATATTGAGGGTATTGTGCCATATATTTTTCCTTTAATGTAGTAAATTCATTCTATATGACGCATTTGATGCAAGTTCTTTGTACATAGACAACGAATTGCAACATTGTAATTTGATCAGGTGCTAATTATTTTCATTTGTTATTAATGTTATTGTCGGCCATTTTCTCACCAAAATCTAGTACCAATTGCCTAGTTTCCACATGGGTGTGTTTATCATGCTGTAAAGTTGTTTCGTTTATCGCCATATTATTACGTCATCCATACATCCGCTGCAATCGTACAATATCGTGTTTGTTTTAGCTAATTATTTATTGTTTAACAATTATATCGATTACACACGAGACACAAGATACTTCGCAGAAATAGAAAGTTCCAAACCCCTGTTTAACGAATAGCATTTTAAGCCTAATTTAGCAATATGTTATTTATTACTATTTTTTTTTACATAGATCGCATATGTTTTGCGTAAGAATACGCAAGTAAGTTGTTTTTAATTACATATACACAGAAAAGGCAAAAAAAAATTGTAATATTTTAGATATTTATTACATTACCCGTCGATCTGTTAATATTTCTATTAACAAAGAAATTAGTGAAATATAAATGTTTCTTTTTGTTATTATGGTGATCACGGTTTGCCTATTCCTAAATAGATTATCGTACTAATTATTGTTAATTAATTATCCTTAACATGTCCCAGGATTATAACAATTGTCATTGTTATTGCCAATGGTTTATTTTGTGATCCCAAATTATCTGGACCTTATTTGTATTCTATTTCCGTATTAATTAATGTGAGAGTTGAGATCATATAATTTGACTTTGCTTAGTAGGAAACAAATACGGTCCTATATTTTAATTTATTGCATTTTTATTGGAATTAAATGCCTCCCTTCCACAAAGAATATCCTTATTTTTTAAAATATTGATTCTATAATTTTGTACCTCCTGTTTTCTATGAAAGCGACCACTATATATAATAATTACTATTAAAGGAACAAGACATGATAATATTACAAACAAACAAACAAATCACTCATACAATCTTTATTTTTTTTTGTAAGTCTTATTAAATATAAGTGCGAATATTTCTAAACTATAAGAAGCAAGTAAGATGGCGTCATCACGCTTTTCGTATCCCGTAGTCCTTTCATCGCCGCTCCTTGATAAATGAAGAAATGGAGGAAAAAGAACGTCCCCTCTTTATATTGTAACGGTTTTATTTTTTATATAATCTATATTATGGAGATAAAAATATATAAAAATCAAGTGAAAATAAAATAAAATACATTATTTTGTATATTATATGTAAAGAATATTATTACATTTATGAATACTTACAAAGTGCTAATATAATAATTGTTACAAGGTGTATATTATTATATATAAAATATATATGTTCACAAAAAATAAATATTAGTCGTTTTCTTCTATGTCTATATGTACTCTCCAATATTAAAGAAATTTTGTCTATTTACAGGCAGTTGACCGTACATTACACACAACGGACTAACCACGGTTATTAATCGCGGAGCACGTGCGAAAAACGAACAATGCTCACCTCCAAAAGAAAACATTTTCAAGGAAGATTTAACATTGTTTCGTAGTCGTGTAATACCGTCGGTCCTTATTTGTGTGCTTCCTTGCAAATACTTCGATTCCATGAGTTGATTCATCACTCATGGGCATTTGTTTATTGTGTTTAATCTTGCTCTGACTTCTATTCTTCCTTATTGGTTTCTTAATCTTACTCCTAGACACATGAATACATTCATTTTCTCAAATGTAATTTTTCTGTTATATTTCCATTTCAAACTTTATCTTTATCTCTCACGTGCCACCCATCACTATTTTTGCCTTGCTTCGATTTACTTGTATTCCTTTCATAGCTTCTCCTGTAATTAAATCAAAAGGGGCGTCCAAACTTTCTTAATAACTAGAGATATGAACCATATTTTCATTAAGAAATCTGGTTTTCTGTTTTGCAATTTTTCTGTACGTAATAATTTCACTCTTTATATCAACAAGTACTGTGCTCAATGAAGCAATTTCTTTCTTTAAAAAAGTAAATTTCTTCTTTGCTAGATATAATTTTCTTAGAATTCTCCTTCGTTGGTTTTTTAGTTCAATATTTCGCATTTTTCTTTCAATATTTCGCTTTTCTATTGTTTGTGATTTGCTACAAATTATAAATTGTATATTTATAGCACTTATCAGTAATATTTTCCTTACCTATAACTGTGAATCTGCTCAATAAATTTAATTTTTCGTCTCTTAGAAATATTACTCATAGAAGCTCCTACTTCCGCGACAAGATCTTTTGTTTCACTACAAATACAAAACTGTTAACAATGGGGGTGAAGCCGAACAAGAGCATGTAACATATGTCTTTGCTATACATCTCCGTATTCGATACCTTGGCGTCATTTTCGGCCAACAGGTAACTTAAGGGCGTCATACAAAGGTTTTGAAAACGAAATTTCTTAGAACGAGAAATCAGTTATCCTTATTTGTAGGAACAGTCTATTAGGTGTGGAGACCAAATCGTTACTCTACAAGCAGTGTCCGAGCTCCGTTTTCATCTACTGGAGGCACAGTGACTGGGTCACCATAAAACCGAGTAATGAGGATGTTGGCGCCCTTACCTCATCGAATACATCAGAGGGATGTATAAGAAGTAAAGTTCTCTACTTTTCGAACGCTTCACGAAATTAGCAGAGACTAGACAGACTCATGTTCTCGGGGAAACCAGTAGGCAACATGAGACGAATAAACACGAGTCTGTCTAGTCTCTGTTAATTTCGTGAAGCGCACGGAAAGTGGCGAACTTTAGTAAGATGCAAAAAGTGGAGAACCCGTGAGGAGAGTGGTCGAGCCGTTGGATTATCCGCCGCCGAAGGCCAGAGTAATTCGAATTGGGTATATCGTGGACTTGGGGGTCAGAAGGATCTAGAGGAAAATTAATCTTAAAAGAACGAACTACCATTATGACCACTGCATAAAAACACTGCTGAGGAGAGGCTGCTAAACGCACGATAAAGGTGCTAATTGACAATTTCCTAGGTTTTGTGAAAAGATGTAGATCATTGCTAGCCAGTAATGTTATAAAATGTTATGTTTATAAGTGTCCACAATTTCTATTAGAAAGCTTTGCCACAATATTGCGCCATCCTGTATATAAATAAATAAATTCAATACAATTTCATAGTTCAAGTTAAGTGTGTCTAGCCTTACCTTACATAACTGTTAATACCCAATATATAAAGACATATGTACCTTAATTTTATTCCTGCCGATACTTCTGAGTCAATCTCTTCATTGCTTTCTTGTTTAACACATAATCGTAAATCAACTTCAATCTCTGAAGGCGATAGGGCCATACTATTATTGATAGGAAGTTCATTTTCATCTACCGGCGTTCTAACATGTATTAGAAAGGGCACACTATTAATCTTCAATGATCTTCGGTCACCTTTAATTATAAAGTCCTCATTTTGAAAATGCTTAGAGCATATCAACTTGTTCTTCGACCAAGTCCACATTTGTGGATCTTTTCCCAATATATTGAGCCATCGCTTTAATAACTCCCCTCGAGGAAATCTAGTGTTAATTAAAGTTAAAGCACTCGTTTATACATGGTGACTTATTTGAGACTTACGTGTGAAAGGAAATTCCATCCGGTTTAAATCTTCTACTATTAGAGCATCCTGGTATAGCACATGACATTTTTTACTTGTGCTAGTTTAAATATAATCAAAACATTGGCAAAAATAACAGGTAAAATACAAAGTAGTACGTAGAAAGGATAAAATATCGTTGTTTGAATTTGGTCTTTCAAACAAAATTCCGCAAAATGGGCAGCAGGCTTTCTTAAACGCAAGGTAATATTATATGAAATTAAAGTAAAATATTCTTTGGAATTATTTAAAAAAATTTAAATTGGTAACCTCAAATAAAATAAAGATTTCTGTTTTGTTGGCGATTTGACATTCGCGCACAATAAACGTAGCAAAACATTTTGTAATAAAAAAGTCTATATTTCTATTTTATAAAGTATTTTTGCAGATATTTACATAAAACGCTCTGGACAATTTTTTTATTTAAGTATTTATTTACATTTATTTAAGTAAAAATTGTAAGAATGTAAGTTTAATAGAAGATATTTTCCCTTGGTCGCGGTTGTAACCGTTCTACAACAGATGTCGCTAATATTGAACTACTTAGTGATAGCATGTCCCAACGGCGATGCTAGATCTTATGATTAATTGTGAAATCTCATGATTTCATGATCAAAAGCAAATGTTAAATCTTACGATTTTTAACATTATGTTACAGAAGTTAATTACATCACAAATGTTAAATTGAGATATCTTAAGTGGCGACATCTATCCAGTATTAGTTCAATGTCTTGTTAACTAGACGGAATTCCTGTTTTATTCCTTTTATTCCTGAATTATTTATCAATACGTAGTTTTCTGTTTAGATTCTGTACATTGAGAGACACAACTTTTGATGAGTTGAATTTAAAACATGCTTGGGCTTTGGGCTTCATAAATTTTAAATTGAAATACGTTAGGTAGCGACATCTATCCAGTATCAGTCCAATGTCTTCTTAACTAGAGTTTGCATTCTTGTTGCTAATTTGGCAAAATCACTACGTAGTTTTCTGTTTGGGTTCCGTTCATTGAGAGACACAACTTTTGTAGAGTTGAATTTAAAACATGTTTGGGCTTTGGGCTTCCTAAATTTTAAATTGAAATACGTTAAGTAGCGACATCTATCCAGTATCAGTCCAATGTCTTCTTAACTGGAGTTTACATTCTTGTTGCTAATTGTAGCAATATCACTACGTAATTTTCTGTTTGGATTCCGTTCATTGAGAGACACAACTTTTGAAGAGTTGAATTTAAAACGTTCTTGGGTTTTGGGCTTTATAAATTTTAAATTGAAATATGTTAAGTGGCGACATCTATCTAGCATTTGCCTAATGTCTTAATAACTAGACTAGAATTTTGGCCAAAAGAAGTTTTCTATGATAAATTTAAATAAAAATCAGTTATTATATTTAATTTAGTTTTTCTAGTTTGTAATAAGATTTATGTTACATATATTACCTGTTTTATTTATTTGTTAACGAGTTTTATTTATTTATTAGAATTAAATATTATTTTTAGCTTATTGTCTTTTTTTAAGTCCAGAGTCCAGAGTATTTCTAAATATATCATATTCATTTAGCTAAATTTTAATTTGAAAAGAAAAAAGAAGGTTCTAAGTTTTGTAGAACACATCAGAAAATGCCCTAGAAACAATAACCAAAAAATAATGCTAAGAGATGCAGAGATCAGAGATATCTCAGAGATATGAAAAGTACTCCCGAAACCACGCTGATGACGCCAGGTAGGCAGAAACATGTCCGTGTGTTAGTGTATTTTTCTCTCTCTCCTTTTATTGCGTTTGCCGTGAATTATTCCTTTAATGCCATGAGGAAACTAAGCTATCTTAGCATTATTTTTTGGTTCTAAGTTTTGTATTTAGAATTATTTGCTTTATTCTTATCACATCCTTATATCATACATTCTGTTTATTTTTCTTATATCTATACTATATGCTTTAAATTTCTTTTTCTTTATGATAAAATAGTGACTGCCCGTTTCCATCCATTTTAGTCTATTACCAGCTAATTCACTTCATTTCGAAACGGAAGACAGTCGACGCTTGCAAACACGCACTCAATTAACGAAGTTCCTTCGAGCATATGTAGCTTCGAGACACAAGGAAGGTTCCTTTCTATTTTTTCCTTTTGTATTTTAATCTAATATACTTGTATTTGTGAAAAGAAAACGTATCTATCGAAAGTAGCGCTACTGTGTAATACTGCCCCGTAAATGTAGCATTTAGAGGACGACTCCATATGCTTAAAAGGTTTTTCAGTACCTGAGGAAAATTCGCTTATCCTCCGTTCCATTCTTTCTCCGCCTTTTCCTATATTGGCTTAATGAGACTTCTTTTTTTTCGTCCTCGTTCTGAAAATGTGACTAACACGGGGACCGTGTTCAAGTAAGTGGGGATGCGGAGATAAACAGGGTAGAGAAAGGATGAGATCGAACGAATCCAATCCAGTACTTGAAATTATATCAGTGATGTCGTTAAAATGGTTTGATCAACCTACATAGTTTGTCAATTCAATTAAAAAGATGTTCATGTATACTTTATATATTGTGAAGATTTAGTATTGTACCTAGTTAAGTTTCTTTTTGTTGATATATACTGCTACTTTTCCAAATAAAAAATTTCACATATCACTCATATTTAATTTTCGATATTTAAAATAATAAAATCTTCTTCATTTTGTGCTATTTGAAGGGATGTATATGTAAAAAAATATTTTCATAATATTTGTCACTTTCTCTTCGTTATCCATATTGGTCAGCGGAACTTAAGCGCGGCCGTACGAGAATTTTTGATGAAGAACGTACAGTATGTCCAAATGATTAAAAAGATTCACGATATGATAATGAATGATCGGAGATCATCAGGTTGTGGGCATCTTAATTTACCGCGTGGATAACATTTTAACAACTCATTTGAATGCAAGGAAACTTTCCACAAGTTGGGTGCCGCGATTGCTCATAATCACACGCGCACGTGTTTCAACTTCAAAAGATTGTTTGGCAATGTTAAAACGCAATCTGGATAAAGCTTGGATTCTTCACAGCACACCAGGGATGAAGGAATAGTTCAAGCAGTGGGTTTTTCATGACCAACCGATGCCAAAGATGGCCAAAGGCACTTTATCGGCCAGCAAGATCAGTTTTCCTATTTCCTAATACGAAAAAAATGGCTGGTCGGGAAAAGATTTGGCTCAAACGATGATGTATTTTGCCGGGTTGAAAAAATCGTATTTTTTAAATGGAATATAAAAGATAAAAAAAAATTGGGCTAAGTGAATCGACCTCAAAGGAGATTATTTATTTATATATTTATTTGAGAAATAAAATGTTTGTTGCCAAGACCAGGTACTTATCGTAATAATTTGGTAGCTAACTGGAAAAATAGATTGCGAGATACCAAGAGATATTTCTACTTTGGGCGAAACTGATTTGTCTTTTTGAGCGCCGCTAACAAATCATTTCATTGGTAAGTGCTGTGGAGGAAAAGCCGCAAACAAACGGCTAAGAATAATCTTAAACGAATAAAATTCTACTTTCGAAAACGCGATGCTTTAAACATCTTCAATACCTGGTTTTTATTTTATAAAAAAAATTAAAGCTTGGGGAAATGCATTTATTTGCCTTCATTTAATTGGCTGTTTTTGCAGTACTTAATTACATCACATCAGCTTTCTCGGATTTAGTAAACATAATTCACACAAGCTAGCGATGTGCGTTTGTTTTCGTGATACAGAAACTAAAAGAAACTGTTCGAAGCGGGCGGCAGAAAGAGGAGGCCACCGCCATAAGATTGACGAGCCCCCTCGACTTGCCGAAATTAAATCGGCCAATCTGCGAGGGGGCCGCGCAGCAGGTGATGCGAGGGGGGATCCCCCTTTTACGCGTAAAAGGGGGGTCGCCGGGGTTGACGTTCTCTTCTCTCGCTCTTGGACATAACGGAGAGGCAGCGGCGGTGGCGTGCTGGTTGGTGTGCTTCGGCAACAGACTGTACTACCACCCGGCTAAATTGGTTTGTGTGTTTTTATGACCGTGTTTTAGTACCGTGCCCGCGCGCGTCTTGGATTGCTATTGGGTTAACAGGACCGATGGGACGGCGTCACGCAGTAAGGCAACTAAACTGATACCCAACGGAGATACGATATTCCTTGCTGTTCTGGTGAAGTTCTACACGTAGGTAAGATGTATTAGTGTATTAGGATAAATATACAATTAAATTAAAATTTGATGGTTTGCCGAACGGTTGGGGGGAAATGTGGGGGAGCAGAAAATTTCCTTATAAAGAAGGATTTTATGGATTAATCTGAACGGTAGGTACGTAAAATTTAATTATAGGTTGAGTAGAACCCTGTTTTATAGAGCAGTTATCCTATTGATTCAAATTATTTTTTGATAGCTGACAACTATGGGTGCTTTTTTGCTTCTCAGGTTCTCAAGTTTTTGTTTTTGTATTTTTTTTTTTCAAATTTCAACTATTTTTTGAAAAGTACTTATTTTTTTATTGCCTGAAAGATTCAGTATAAAAAATGGGTTAATGAGAATTGAACATCAAAAATGTCTTTTGAACTATAAAGGTGAAATAATATGGAATGATACTTTAGCAGCTGTGGCCAAATATACATTAACTGTTTAACTCATTTTTGAACGAAGTGGACCATATATGAGGATAGCCCGAAAAGGTTCCAGTCTAACAGAGAAACTACAATAGCCCTACAGTTGCCTTACAGTTATACAAAAAGAAACAATTAACAGGCAAACAAGGGAAACAATTTATAGAACACACTGACCATAATAAAGCTACAGAAATACACATTTACATGCAATATTGAAATAAGCTATTCTGCCTTATCAGGAATGCGAATCAAGAAGTTGCGTAAGGAAACAATTAAAAATATTGCACTTACTGCAAGTGCTATTAGGCTTGGCCGAATCCAAATAAAATGTATTAAATGAACGAGAAAATTGACGAGCAAGCAGTTTATTGGCGTTTGTATGATTAATTAATAATATAAAAAGAAACTTTAGACCAATTTGGCCATCGATTACTTCAGAGGCGTGCTGAAAGAAAGTGCACAAGTTCGCTACGGTCGATTTTCCGTCAACAAAACTATGCTGCTCCTCAACTTTGTCAAGTTCAATTTTATTTCTCAATAAAAACTTGTAAGTTTATAATTTTTCCCAGCGATGTTCCTATCTTTTTAGTCCCTCCAAATTAGTTGAAATCTTGTTCTGCAAAATAGGCGTTTACGAATGTGATGGCCTTCTCATTCGATGAAAATCTCTGTCCTTCGGGCGAAGCTTTTCGATGATAGCTTGTAATTTTTCCAATGTTAAAGAAAAATCTTACATTTTGGAAAGGGAAATTGTTGTATCGAAGCTTTACTGATGACGTTTCCAGTTACAAATAATTATGTACGAAGATCTGAGGAAGAAAGTTACCGCTGAGCTTGAACACTTAGATAAGAGAGGATGCTATCAAGTAATCCACATCTTTCGGTATTAGAGTTATGTTAACACACGAGTCAACAATATTTAATATATTTATCATAATACAAAGTACGATGTTGGACATTAAATATGGAACAATATGTCAACCAAATAATCGTTATGACCCCAAATTTCTGCTAAAATGATTACTTCCTTTCGAAACTTTCACTTTCCTCAACTCGAAACCAGGTACGTAGATAACACCGTCCCCGTTATCTAAGGTGTTCGCGTAAAAGGGCGGCGGTGGGGCGTTCAAGGGGCGGCAGTGTGTAAAAATAAAATAAGAAAATTCAATCTAGTAGCCCCTACGCAGCGTTTAGCGTACATGCGGGACCACCCGGAACGCGAATGGGAATTTCACGCACGCACACACGCTTACTACCGTCCATATACGTACATAAGTTCAGAGTAGGGACGTAGAAGGGAACCGAATACGCAAAAGTCCGAAAGTCGGCTTTATCCGGTGGATAGCGTTCCCGGTAACGGCGCGGTAAAGAGTTCTTCCGGTTCGTGACTTCGAGATATGCGATTTCGGGGTCGAAACGTAACGTGACGACGTCAACGGCGACCGTTACAAAAGACAGTTTACGCACTTTCCCTTCCCTTCCTCTTATACGATTATGCTACGTCAGCGCTATGATGATGATGGAAAATTTCATGGGCCAAGAATTTCTTCGATTCTATTTTGTTTGGACGCATATAGGAATGAGTTAGATTTCGTTAATTATGTTGCAGGACGACCCCTACTAATTTAACGCTGCGGGTGATGGTCTTCGGTGTTTTCCAGGATCAAACTGGCTGCCTATAAAATCCTATAAGGGAGGAAACAGTTCCCTTATAGCTGTTGATTGGGATGTTTTCTAGCTTGAGCCAGATCTTTGGATAACTCCATGTGTTCCAATGTGTTTCCAATTGAAATCCGGCGGCGGTGGCCAATCATGCGTTGCCACAGAAAGCGAAGCAGTTAAAGATCAGTAGATAAACCTGCCCTGAATTCAAATCGACGCTTCAGCACTGGATTGCCATTTTATTTCTCAGCCTGGTCAAAATTATAGATTCCGTTAACTCCGGAAATCACTAGTTGTGCGATAAGAAGGCGACTCTACCAGGCTCCGGAGAAGTAATAGAGACAGCATGTTTCCAAACTTTCTAGAAATATCTCAATTATATAAAGACAATACTTTATTTGTAATACCGGCAAAGGTCCGAAGCGTAGACTCTAGTGGGGCTTTACAATGCGCGAGGAGCAATCCTATTGAGACCAGATGTCTTGCTGTTTTTAAGCTGTTTAATCCGGGCTGAAAGTTCATCACAATTTGTTTCATGAAACGGAGGATGAGTCCTCCAAAGATGCGGAATCACGAATTAGATCACGAACTTTTTCGACAGGCAACCCAAACGACGTAGTTTGGCCATCATCAGGTTCGGCAGAAAGCACTTCGGCCAGATATACGGTATGGGCCTATTCATCGTTGTAGTGGCCCGGAGTTGCTATGATTGACTGCGTCCAAGCGAAAATATGGCCAACTTCAAAGAATAAGTAGTTTTTGTGAAATCCGCTTTTCGTCGAATATTCGTCATTGAAATTACATCAATACAAATGATTAAAGTTTTCATAAACATCATCTTTGTGTTTCATCAAGATGATATCTGAAGATACAACAATAAGACATTCTACCATTAAACCTTGAACACTTCAATAAAACGCCATAGAACAGATTAGAGATCCAGACATCATCTTTTGCGGTCTTTTATCAAGCTCTTCTATATCTCATTATCCGCCGCTCTTCTTCCCCCAATTTTTTGCAATTTTTATCCTCGTTTTCGGAGCCCCTTTGAGATGACGCGGCCGAATATGTTGAGACGCGTCCTTATACTGAAAGAGGCGAGCAAGCGAGAGGGCGAATTCGACCGGGCGATATTAAAAAGTATATACGACCAAGGAAGTGCGAGAGTAATTTTACAGCTTACGGTTTCTCGTTTTGTAAATAGAGAAGAAACGCGAAAATATGGTCCGATTATCGAAGTGTGAGAGGTGTTCTGTTTGAGTACGAGAGTTCTTCTGAAAAAATCTGCCGCGCTAGTAGATTTCAAAAAAAGATTTAGAAGAAAATGGGGATACGACGTTAAAGTTGATTGTTTGATGTTGATGACGGTATAAAAGGTTTAGTTAATTTTCTGCGAGCATAATTTGTTTGTTATCACTAACTTCGTGGAGCTAATCGTTTTTTTTTTTTATTTCTCCAATTTGCTGCTGTATTACGGAAAAACTGGTTGCTATCTTTGGCTGCTCTTTTCACGCCGGTCTAAAAATAAAACGTGTTTTGAATTTTTTGATTAAAAGTTTAAAAATTGCTTTGTTTATTTTGTTTTACATTCCTCATGAACGGATAGAAGAAGCTGGAACCGTAAGTGTTCGCTCCTGAGGGTTTTCACTGTATTTATTTGACTCTACTGAAAAGTATTATTTCTTTGGGGTAGAGTATATTGCTTTGAATTAAAGAAACCTGCCTAACAGTGTGGAGGCTCCCTATTTCCTAAATCGAAGAATCAATTCGATTTTAAAAGTTAATTTAAAAAAAAGTTCACGACGTGTCCTTATTTTTCCATTTCATCCACGACCGCAACCGGAAAATTAGAGCCGAATACATTTCGCAGTGACCGACACCTATACAGTAGGTATACTCGCGCATATTATTAGTAAGTTCGAGCGCCTGGTATGGTTCGGAGGAATGCGAAGAGAGGCCAAAGCACGCGCCTCATATTAAAGTCCTCGCTGCCTTTCCGGTCCTTTCCTTTACGTCAGTCGTCCGCTCGAAATCTTTACCGTGCGGCTACCTCTTCATAACCCTTCCTGTAGTCTCACAGTCACATTCAAATTAGACCGCCACACACGCTCTTATATGTATTACGCATTATTAAAAAGGCGAAGGTCGCTTATATATACGTTTAAAAAGCATGCATGCGAACCAGATCGCCGTTCCGGAAACGGAAATGTACGACGTATCTTGCGCTCGGTCTGTTGGAAACAATTTTCCCAGCGTTTTCGTCGAAGAGAGAAAATTTTTGGGGGAACCTAATGGTGGTTATAGCTGAGGTGCTATTAAAAGGGGGCGGCGGTAATTATGATTTCAAAAGTTGTGTTTTTGCTTTTAAACTTGTAACTCCAATAAAAAAAAAATATTGGTTATAAATAATGGTGAATATTGAAATCAGCATACGTAGGTTTTAAATTTGCAGCGTGCTGTGAAAACCCGATCTTAATGAAACGCTGAATTCTTCCATTTTAAACACGTGGGAATTTCCCCAATAATGAGCGTTCTGCATCTTTTTGCAGCCCTTTTCTTGTAAATTCCGTCTTCATTTGTCCAGTTAATGTTTTCCAAAGGTCATTCCTGGTCATATTAAAATAAATTCGTAAATACATACATAAATGATGTTCTTTTTCCTCCGTCAAGTTAACGCGTTGTCAGCCAATAATGTGGCAACTAGCCCATAGCGCTCTTATCATAAACGTGTTAAAATTTATCATTCCGCATCAGAACTGTTCCGAGATGCTAAATTCGAATAGAATTATTACGTAGTATGCCGGAAATGAAAAAGTACTTCATGCAAATGCTTGATCGTTCCCGTCCGTCCGCCCTTACCTTTGCGCTTACGTATAATATGCCCGGAGATGCGATGTCACGTAATTGTTATACAACATCGGAGCCATCCAGCGTACGATGTATATTAGGTAGGAGAGGCCGTAAAATTTCGCGACGAACGTCGGTCGCTTACGGTGGCCTACACCGTCGCTCATATAAAGAATATCCCCTTCATATACATACACATACAACGACTATCCGCGCTATGTACCTACGTATACTATCGTACATAGTAGATAGAGGTTATGTTATGTAAAGTACATAAAGGTAACTATACAACATCCTGCGAACTCGACGTGTGTAGACGTGTGTGTGCGTGCGTGCGTAGGCCGTTCATTCTGTTGATATGAGTCCTAAAGGGTCACGTGCTTAAGCTGTTACGGCAATATACTGCAAAGTGAACCGCGTCGCTGTCGCTGCCGTTGCCGCCAAGGCATCCGCCGCCTCCGTGGACCAACATATATGATGGTCGCCCAGATATAATGTATAACACCCGGGAGACGGCGGCTTATACTGTGGGAGGCTTCGCCCCGGTAGATATACGGTAGACGTACGTTCGGTCGAGGAGAGAGAACGGGGACGACGGACTTGACGGACGGCTTTCCTTCGACTTCCTTATTATATCCGTCCAGGACAAAATTACCGAAGTACCCGAGGTACTAAATTCGAAAGTGGATTAAAAGTAAAACTACACGCGGGTCCTCTAGCGTCGGTTTCATATACATGCCTCACGTTGATGGCGTGGCCGTATTGAAAATTGATATCACATATGCATCGACATATGGACAAAGAATAGGAGTTCCGCTAAAACTCAAATTTTGTATACATTCGCTATCTTTTTGTTTGGTTTCCTGTCAGCCTGTTGTTATTCCCAATTTAGTCGAATTAGCTGGTAACATTCAGAACGCTAAAGTAAGTTATTGAAATTCCGTTCTAAGAAAACAACCATAAAAGTAGCCAACGGTTACCCAATCCGTGCCATCGAAACATCAAAGGCGGTTGAATTCTTTGATGTGGGGGTAGTTGGTTCACAGAGGTACCATGGGCCATAAAGATTTCGTATATTTTTTGACCACCGTTGGTCCTATCTTGACAGCGAAAATTATCAAAGTAAGGATGGTAAATTATTTACCATATTGGCCCTTTAACTTTTGCTCAGATCCGCTAACTTTTCGGCTCCCCGCACTTCGATCAAACCAACTCTGCTTCTTGGTCCAGTTCACTTCATTATTACTGTTTCTTATTCTTTTGCAATAATTTTTGTGAAAAAGAACTTTAATCTCAATCCACTTGATAACATACATCATATGTACTTTTTAAATATTTTCAGCTGTCTATCCTCAAATAAACAAGTATGCAAACTCAGCAACCACCTACCGCAATTCACCTCGTTCATTGATCTTAGAGAGATTATGCAAAGCATGAACGCGATAGCCGAAATCAGAAAAATAGAAACAGCCGACGGACGGCAATAAATCGATAAATAATGTAAAATAAGCAATATTAACGCGAGTGGGTTCATTGCCAATAACCTTCCGTTGAACGGTCTCCATTATCCTTTATAACGAGTTCACTAACTTTGACCCAGATATTCGATCTCTCTTTTGCCTTCCCGTTCTCATTGTTCCTGCGAATCCTATCCGTGTTGCTGGTGCTGCTCTCTAGCGGGTGCGCACACATACACGTACACGCAGCTCGTTGTCGGCGGACTTTCTCTACTCGCGAAACGAGCGTCGAGATAAAAATCGTCTGCTTCTTTGCCACCATCACCTTCTCCGTCCTCTTTTTTCCCATCCTCTTCGATGCTCCGATCCTGTTTTTCCTGCGGGACTGGCCGAACGGCCGCGTCACAGCTCTCACTTTCTCTTCGGCGCGCGACTTAAAGAAAAATATCATCCCTCGAAGATATATTTTTCGCTTTCGAAGCGCCGGAGGTTACGAGGTGAGATGTGGGGTGAAGCGCCCTCTGCCGGAACGATCGGTCGTCCGCGGCAGATTGTTTCCGTGTTTGGCTTAATAAAGAGTCTCTTAAGAGGTCGGTTCTATTCAACTTGGGTGCGTGTATATCTAGAGGAAGCTGAAGCTAGGCAAAAAAAAATAAATTAAGGATTGTAGAATCTATTCGATAGATGGTGATGAAATTTGCATTTTCTTTATTTTTTTTTTAGAGTGATTCTTCTTTAATGTTCTTTTTCTTCTTCTGAAGAAGAAGAAAAAGAACATTAAATTTGGATGTCAAAATGGTTAATGATGCAGCTTATGCTTAATAATCTCCTTTAAAAATCATTGGAATGACCAGCACACGCTTCGTTCCCAACATTTTGATTCATTTGGCAAACATCTTTTTTTATGCTTAAAATGAATCCCTCATCACAGATAGGTTGATACAGTTTCAAATCATAAGTGATAATAGTCTACCGTAACTCATGTTGGTTGATAGATTGAACAGGAGAATTGAATTATACCAATATATGAACATTTTAAGCTCCCTTTTCTATTTTTGAATTTATTCCTTTAGAATGATGAAAATCATTTTGATTAAATGGAAAAAAGCAAATATTTTCCCATCATACAATCAGCTTTCAAATTCCCCAGAACTACTTCAAAATATTCACATGATCAACTTTCATCTCCCGTTTCTCTGTTGGCAACATTCCACCATATCATTCCTACGACAGTCAGCCTCCATGACATTTTCATACGTTTATTTCCGGTACATCGAGAGATGGACGTAAAAAAAGCGATTTTTTTTTCGGAGGGCGGAATCGTTGATTACAAATGAGGCGTTTGATTGACTGGCTCATTACTTTTTCAACGGTAAATGCACGTCTGCCGTCCACCCAGCCTTCCTGAATAATGGAAAAGCGTGACGTCCGTGCGTGGAGAACAGACTGTATATATTTTCAGGAATAATCCGCTAAATTATTGAAAGGTGAAAAAGTAAATATCTTGGGAGCATTACCGATTCTGAGAGTCTCTGAGCTGGCCTAGAGTGGTACGGAATATAAACTTGCAAGGATGTGATTTTTTTTCGAGTACGTGGAATGGGGATTTCCATGTTGGGAAGGGAAAAGTGAGATTTTAAAGGTTTATACGTGGACTGTTGCGAAAATGTGGAAAATCTGTTATTTTTAGTGTTGCCATTTAGTTTCGTTTGACGATTGACATTTTTCTGTTGATCATATCAAATGTCAATTACTGGAATTCGTCGAAAATAAACTTAAGTCAAACTTGGCTACTTTTAAATGAATATAGAAGACATTTAGTGTAGAGTTGCTCAAATAGTGCTTCTAGCTTTAAAAAGTTTATATTTTGTTAGTCCTTCTGTGGATTATAGTTTTGTACATGTTATTAACATTGGCGAAAGTTTAGTTTTAACAATACGGGAACGAAGATTTTCATTTTTTACATTTAGCGCACATTTAATAACAAAATTAATAATACAGCACTGTTCAATACCATCGTCTGCTACACCGTGTTCCATGTCTTTAATTACTGGTACGATTTCTTTATACATTCCTTTATATCTTCGACACACCTCTTAAAGTCCCTAACACTCGGAGCGCAGTGCATCGTCTCCATCGGATGTTTCTGGTAGCACTCAATGACCTTCTCTTTCCATTTTTCATAGCATCTCTTACCTCTTTCCAACGCTTTGTCTGTTTGCTTTCTGCAATCGCATCTGCGTTTAGATTGCTGGGCCAATTGTTTTTTGACATGCTCCTATAAGGAAAATATAAATTAATATACGGTCAAGTACATCGAAGAATTATTAATATACGATAGAGATTTACTGTTGCGTTTGTTGTTACTTCGGTTCCCGCTAGAAAGTCCGCTATTTCATACGAAAATTTTAACACGCATGCTACCTCTTTGTTCTTGTAGAAGCAGCCTTCTTCAGGTTCCTGCAATTCGATACAATTACAGGATCGTTTTTGATTCTTCATTGTGCATTTGGGGGGTAGATGTTGTGGGTTGATGACATCTTCGATTGTCATTACCCAATATAGTCTTAACAAATCTTTATCGCAATCAAGCTCGGAGTGATTTGGAGTGGTTTGTCAAAATGATGTGCATTTTGACAACTATAATTACAAAGCTTTACTGTCAGTGGTTATTGGCTGCATATTGAAAGGTTTCATCTAACACCTTTTAAGTGCTGAGGAGAATAATGAATTTAATGAAAAATAATTTTACAAACTAGAATTATTGGTGTGACAAAGATTACTGCCTCGGCTTAATCTACAGAATAATCTTCATTTTTCAACATAGTGTCTATTTTGCTGCACATCGTTTTGCAAGATTGCTAATTTCTTTGTGGAGAATACAGCTTTTGGATATCATTCGCTGTTTCGTAATCTTGACGTTGCTTCCCTTTCTTCGTGAAACTTAGACATCAGAATGTCTCTCGCGCCTAAAATTCACGAAGAAAACGCTGGGAAGAACGAGGCACAGGGAGCCTATTAAACAACAAATGTTTGTACTTTTTATTGTCATAAATGACAAAGCGTCTTCACCAATATGTACTTCAGTTAGATTTATGCTCACGGGAAAGCTTGTAATTATAAAACAAAAAATTTGCAGAAAAAGGTAATTTGCGAAAAATTTGATATAAGACTAGATTTGCAACAAATAAATCTTGACAGAGCTAATCAAGTGCTTATAAAGCTGAGAAGTCAGTTCGTCTTTCAGGAGCGGGGAGGAAACTGAGCAGACCTCAATAACCAACACCATCAGTTAAAGACAAACATGAAAAATGGGCCAGAAACGCAGAATGCTCAAGTTTTTGTAGACCACCGTTTGTGTCTTGTGGTATTCCTGAGTACTTCCCGCTACTGCTGGTACCCTAATCGCATTACCACCGTCAATAGAAGAAGTCACTGATCAATATTATATTGAATCAGCCGCTGGTACTAGCAATTAAGGCATTAGACAAAAATTTTACTTGGGGATTTTTGTTTAGAAAGCATAAGGGAAATTATAAAATTTCTAACATTTATTTAAACACACCTTAACAAGACGTGATGTCCAAAAGGGTGTGAAAGAATTAAAATCCTACATAAGTAGGATTTTAATTCTTTTTTTTGGATTTTTTCGAGCTTAATTACATTATCTGTTATCCATCCCGCTATCCTTTTATGCAATATATCGGCGACTAACAAGTAAACCATCGGCTTTACTTGCTAGTCGTTACAGTCGAAGTTAGTGCTGGCGATGCCGCTGCTTCTGGTGCTGCGAGAATTCAATTTCAATACGCGCTCTCAATCATGCATGGAGTGGGTGACGGGCGGCCACTGGAGAAGCGGATGGGTGGCAAAACGGGCGGCGGACAAGGAAAGAGGAGACGAAGCGAAACAGGGGGCCGGGAGGTGGACAGGGGAGGATCGAACGAACATCAAAGTCCCTCAGGCTCAAGACATGGCGGCGTCCTCTCTTTCTACTTTGCACACGCACACACGTGCACGCACGTACACCATCCATCCGCCACCCCCTTTTCGGATTGACGCTCGCTAGGCCGCTAGCTCGCTAGCTCGCCGGCATACACTCAGCTCACGCATAATTTAGACGCGCGGTTGCCGGAATGGACATCGCCCGAGCTCAATCAATACCCCAGCATCCAGGACTACTACTCTCTCTACTCCTATACTGACTACATTACCGTCGGTCGTCGTCTCACTACTCAGAAGTAGCCCTCCGACTCGACTATTCGTTTCTCCACGTTAGCGTACGACTTGCTCCGCGTACTGCTGATGTTCGCGCTGGTAGTCGGAGAGGAAAGCCAAGCAGCAATTATAATCCACGACACATCATTGAAAGTATAACCTGATCGAAGGAGCTACACAGCCTACCGACAAAGATGCAAAATGCATTTTTGATTAAGCAAATAGAAATAACAGCAGCGGAGAATTGCTCCTATGAAGTCGGCCGTCTGTAATAGTCGTGCGATCGACGTCGTGAAAATTGTTAGTTTTATAAAATCGCGTGCTAAAAACTTCACTCGTTTTCCTTCTTTTACGACTATTTCCGATGAATTCTTTCCTCCTAGAATATCTTTTCCGTTACTTAAACATTGATGCCGCCCTAAATTTTGATATACCGTTTTAGTATCTTTCCATCTCTATCGCCTCCTCTCACTTATTTGCCCATCATTCACTTCATAAGTAACAACGCGGTACGGAGGCCGTCACGAACTCGTGACACTGAAATAACTCCGGCGGCCTAGAAACATCAAGTTTGGGGCAAACTTTTGGGCTAAGTGATTAAGTTTGTTGTGTCCTATCGTCCCGCCTGTTCCCTCGCCGCTCGGCACCGCCATATCGTCCCGTTTAAGTGCTCGTTGCATATATTAAACCCTTATTTGCGGCGTATTGCAGATGTTCATCGCGTATACCTACTTATGCATGCGTATGTTGGGTGTATATTAGATGGTGTGAAATTCGGAATATAATTTGGAAAAGCAACTATTTAAATTAATCTCTTAATGTACAGGTTGATTCGTGGAGTTTCATTTTCATTGAACTTAGTTCAATATTTTTATTAACAATCATTCCGGTTGTACCGGAAGTTGATAGCAACTTTGTTATTTTAAATAGAAGTGTGGGTTTCATTTTCACATAGTTTGATAAGAAATCAAATTCGAGCAGCTATCACCTTTCGTATGTGAATTTTTTGAGAAAATTGTTTAAATTTGTATTTATTGTATTATGTGTTCTGGAAAATGGAAACGAAAAAACGACCAACAAAACCTAGAGTAACATATGAAAGTAATGGAATAATAACGTCAGTTTATTTTTATCACTACTAATGCGCTTAAATACCAGGTGTCTCTCAGGAAATGGTGAGTACAACGTATTATTGCGAAGAAAAATACATGCAATGTATGTAGACGTTGAAGAAGGTTTTGCGTTCGCTGTGAGAGAATTATTTTAATTTTACTTATCCTTAATAGTAATAGCGAAGGATGGTTTTAGTGATACCTTGACGCTATTGTCCGGGCAGAGTTGTTGGGGTGGAGGAGAAATTGTCCAACAATTTGAAACCATTTACAGGGCAAGATACCAACACTTTGTTATGTTACACCTAGTTCCAAATGACTGCCTTTGGCCTTAATGCAAGCAAGTATTAACGCCCACGCATTCTTTGCAGCGTTCACTTCGTGCATAGAAAAATTCTGCATTGCTTGGATTGGGGCCTGCTTAAGGGAATCAGTGTTGGAGTATCTTTTATAGCAAACCTTATCCCCCAAAACTATCCAGAATTTGTAATCCGGACTGCCAAAAAGTTAGTTTTCGGTGGCAAACTAGGTAAATTCGCGCGGAGCCAGTGAAATGTCTAGTGCTCGTTTTGAAAAAGGGAATGATTTAAAGGTGTTACAGACTCCAGATCTGAATCCTGATACACTTTCGCTGAGGTTTTAACAGCCTTTTACAGAAGTGCGAGTCTGTGATATTATCGTAGCAGACGCCCTACTAAATCATAACCGATACAGGATGTAACCAGCTCGGAAATGTCCTAAGATGATCTCGCGTACATCCGATCTTTTTTGGAAACGTTCTACGGAAATCATCTGTTACATGTCGTAAAGATACCAAAGTAGGTCCAATTAGGTTTGAATAAGGGGATAAGATAGAGCCTTTCTGGCCGAGATGTTACGGAAAGCACGACAAGTTCTTATTACGGAATCCAATAATTTGTAGGCAACTAGAAATATGGCAGATATATGCACAGAGAAGTTTCGTTTTGAATCAAAAAGTTTGAGGAGAGCGTTTAGTATAAGAGACGACTAAATATTCGCGAACATTTAAAGATATCAAATTCAGAATTCATCATTGAACAAGGTGAGGTAAATCTGTAATTGTAAGAACTTATATTGCAGTTTATCAATGGTAATAGTTAAGGTAAGAGCTCATTTTAATTTAAATCAGCTTTTCCAGAAAATCATTAAATCTAAGAAAACCGATAAAGACAGGAATAGGGATAGTTGCATTTAAGGAAATGTATATAAGAGTCGACATCAAAAATTTTTGTCACTTATGGGCGTCCGAAGAAAATATTTTTTCGTTATTTGCACGTCCCAATGTAGCTTTTAAAAACGGGTTTATTGGCAGTAGTCTTCAGGAGTGATAATTACGCATACATCTGTACTAAACATCTAAGAATTTCATTTTTAATTGTAAATTTTTCAACCATATTCACTGTATGTTTATAATTTTTTTTCAAACTTGTCTTCAGCGTATTGAGGATTGTGCAACCAGTAAATGACCGTCTATGGTTAGTCACGCTTTTGTTATCGGTTCAAGAATTGCAGAATGAAGGGTTATTATATTCAAACAAACAAATTAAAAAAAAACGCTTTATTTAGAAAACTTCTTCTTTCATCTTATGGGGAACTATCCGGAAAATTGCGCAGGGTGCAAACATTAAAAGGAAATTATAAAATTCAGTGGAAGGTTGATGATGAGGTATTACAGAAGCAAAACATCGAAACGATGAACAGTATTGCGATAAAAAGTTGCTAAACCTTTCATATATGAAGAATGGATTGTCGTAGGTCTTTCTTATCCAGAATTGCAATAATATTGACATTTAAGAAGATGCTAGGTGTGGGTTTGTTGCTTTAATTACATAGCTTCAGAATTAAAGCGGTACTACACACACACACATAAACTTTGTTTGTATGTCGGTATCAAGCCTCAGAACTTCTAATTATTTCGATTGTTTTCGATTAGTTTCCAATAATCGATTCTTGATCGTTGATACTCACGTCTCATTGCTACAATTCATTAGTTCCGCTTAACAACAAAGCGATAACGTAATTATTCCGATTTCGTGAATATAGAGCGTGACACACTAGAATGGGTACGCTCCCCTAACACATAAAACGGAAATAATCAATCTCACTTATTGTTTTATGTATTTTGTCCAATGTCACTTTCGCCGTCGTTCATTATGCCCTACATTTTCGGACGCTGTTCGCGATGTGAGGGAAAATATCTAAATATAACTCCAGAGTGTAACAGATGGCTATTAGACAAATTAATGGTGTTTGATACAATTAAATGCGTTCGTCTTTCAATTTTTGCCGCTCAGATTAGCGCATTAAAAAGTGTACTGTTATAGTATGTTAAAAATCACATTCTCGAAATAATGAATGTGTTTTTTATTTACACTTTGGACACGCTTTACACGCTTGGACCTCTTTTTGAAAATGGAAATGAGGGAAGCAATAATTGTTAATGGCCTCTTCCGGAAGACATGGACCTCGATAACATTTCCTACCAATAAGATGGTGCTACTTGCCACACTGCCAGAAAAATTTTTAATTTATTGCACGAAAAATCTCCTGGCTATAATTTCCCGAAGTGGTGACGTCGCTTGGCCCTCAAGATCTTACGATTTAACACCATTAGACACTTTCCCTTGAGATTTTTTTAAGGATCAAGTCCACGCAAATAATTCATGGACAACTGATAATTTAAAAAGTGGGCCTATTGGCGAAATTAATTTCAGCTTGTGCAACAAAGTAATTAAACATTTTGAAAGAACCATATGTAGGAGTCATGGTAGACATTTTTCTATCAGATATTGTGTTTCACACATAACAATTTTATTTAGAATTTAAATCCCAAAGTTTCTGGGTGGAACACTTATTACTTACGTTAACGCGAAAGTTATTATCACGATTCCACACATTCTACCGAATAATTTTCACTAACGCAAACCTAAAAAAATTAAATAATTTCTTTGAATATACTGACAGATCTATACGGAACTAATGCCAATCAAACGATGACAATAATAAACGGTAATTATCAATTCGCGGGTCTCATCGTGCTCCTCGGCCCACATCGATCATGAATAATAACGCTAGCTGGCGGTCTTCACGCGAACGAACGGCAATCCGGATAATTACTCCGGAATGCTTCCCCATTAACCCCTCCTCCCGGCTTTCCTTACGGTCCGTCCTGTACCCTTGTCCCGTCGTAACGCCGAACTGATTCCCGAAAAAAATTCCGCTCCATTAGCGGATCGCGGCGTTCCCGACTTCCGCGTCGATCAGACCCGGCTTCGTTACGTCGCGTCATGTTGGGGTTGCCCCGCGCGTGGCGTTTATTTATTTACGCTTCGTCGTTTGTTTTTTACGCGCACTAAGCGATATCGGAAAAGGGGGAGAAAAAGGATGTTTCGCCTACTGCGAATCATCCCGCCCGTTGGGTCGTTCTGTTGCCGGAGAAGTGACATGCCTGTCACTTCGCTGCTTAGAAGCGACTTGGATCTCTGTTAGCCAAATCCCGACGTAACCGTTAAAAATTAATTGGGAAGAAGAAGGTGTGAATCAAGAGGAGGTGGAGATGGGTGGAAAAGTTTATGCTACTTAAAAAGGCGATGCCTGTAGCTATTTTGAGGATAAGGGATATTGAGAAGTTTTCATTATTCAATCAGTGGAAATGTGTCTCTTGGTTGCATTCTTTTCTCAGATATCTTTGTTACATGTACACGTTTGCTTTAAGTGGCTCTTTATCTTCTTTCATTTTAATAAAATGTCGCTAAATGTCTGTCATCCATATTCGTTTAATAAATGCCTGTAAAATTTTCATATGTTTGAAATGAAATGATTTATATTGGATTCTTGTTTATTTTATGGAATTTAATTAAAAAAAAAAGTTGTATCCAGCTCTAATTCAATGTTAAAAAGTCCTGCCCTAATCCAGCTTTAAACCGAGCCGCTTTAGCCAATGTAAGAGCGTTTCAGATCGTGCTAAAAGTTATATTTTCTCGTCAAAAAGTCATGCACCGCCACTGAGTAGGTGTGAAATTTTTTTAGAAGATAAGGAATTAAAAATTATTTAACTATGACCTCTCTTTTTACAACAGAAACTACAGGGATTCTTCAAGAATAATTATTTAATCCTTTGTTGTTTGTAATACAATACGCACATTTCCACCGACTTCCACGTCACAAAGCGTGTATTATCAAAGATAGCGTCTCATCTTGTCGTCGCCGTCGTCGTATAGAGCCATTTAAGAAATTCCAATAAAATTAATGCATCGCAATATACAGGCGCGTGGCGTACGGACTTTAAGGCGCGTTTTAGTATCGTCATCGGCGTCTCCCTATACACATGGAAGCCTAGGAGGAAACGAATGCCGCCGCCCGCTACTATAGTGCGGCATTACGGCGAACGTTCGACGATGCCGTCGAGGGGTCCGTATACTCGCAAGGCGCTCGTTAAAGCGGGCGCGCTGGGCGGCTTTAAACCTAGTGCACGACGACGGTCATAACATCTAGAATTTATCGATTTAATTTCACTTTTCGTAGGAAATCTCTCTCGCCGCCGCCTCTGACGTCGCTTCCGCCACCGGGACGACCGGTCGCTGACGAGGTGGCTTAGCAAGAACGGCCAACACTGGAGCTTTAGCTGTTATATACGATCATACTACGTACAGCTATAACTTTCAGGATGATCGCTTCATTTCGAAGCGTTATATAACGTTGCCTTACACTTAGAAATAAATGTTGTTGTGTATCTCGTTTGTTTATACGTACTTTGCAATGACAATGATTTGTGAAGAGATAAGGAAGAAATTACCATTGAGACGTCCAATCGTCAAACAAATGGAAGCTGTAGGCATAGATTTAACATTTTAACTATAATAATGTATCTTCCATGGAGAGATACATAGATAGATAATTTTAAATATCTCGAAAAATAAGCACTTCACGAAAAAGATGTCTATAATTAAAATTTAATCATTTTGCGGAGGAAATACGTTAGCGCTAAAATGAGCTTTCCTCTCTTCCTCCTTGTATGTGGGTCGGCGGGTATCTTTGAATTCTTAAAAAGAAATCCCTATGTTTTATTGCAGATTCGGATTCTATGGCAAAAAATATGTAGGATTTGTCTGAAACATTTTTTACGATTCATGATAGATGGCGCGTTTTTTCTTCCATTTATGTTTTTTTTTTTTTTTTTGTAATTGCAATAACTCAAAATAAACGTACAAAAGAAAGAAATAACTTTTCTCCAAAACTAAAAGACCTGTTTCCGTTAGGATGTTAATACTGCCTACTTTGGAATGAGACATTTAACTGTACAAGAGAAATTTGTTATGGTTTATAAAAAAGGGTTTTCCGGGTAGGATTCGGTCACGTGTTTCATTTAACAATACTGTCAAACTGATGGAAGTGTTCAACCGGAAAAGAAGGACCCGCCGAGCAACAGTCACTAGAGAAAATAATGAAACTGGTGTATTAGCTGCAGTGGCTAATAATCCCCATGTTAGTACAAGAGAAATAGCTCGCGATTCTGGATTGTCCCAGACCGGTGTTTGGAATAGTTTAAAACGTCATGATCAAGATCTTCATGGCGATTACCAAAATTAGGTAGCTTTTTGTCGATGGGCTTCATAAATTAAAACATTAAAAATTATTTATGAATTGTTTTCAACATGTCCCGCATGCAGTTTTGGACTCGTTTAGCAGATAAACAGAAATACATCCCATTATGAAGGGAAAATGCTGTTGAAACCGAGTAATGAGAAAGCACTTATTATTTATAAAACAGCCGAAATGTCACTGCACACCGCACCATGGAAGATTTTGTTTTGAAGAATTGAATGACGAAATTTGTAGAAATTAATGAAAACTAAGATTAGGAAAATAACAACATTGACTGATACAATGAGTCACACACAGAAATTATTTTCAAGCTAGGTCGGTAATACTGGAATGTTTCTATTTGTTTTTCTGTACATTCCCGCAGATACTTTCTTCAAAGTCAACGATAGCAAGAGTCATGCTTATTTAAATTGGAACGTGTTTTTGATGTTTCCCATACTCCCATCTAGTATTAAAAGAATTTTGATTATTGGTGAAGGATAATACACAGAATCAAATGATTTCAATAAATCGTGTTCATTGTTAACTAATAAATTTATTAGAATTATAAACTATGTTTATCAAATTAAGACCTGTTTATAAATACTCGCTTAGTAACTTATTTTGTGAGAAGAGCAACAAAATTTAGGAATTTTTCATTAGACCTTCATTAATATATTTTCTATATCAATAAATTCGTTCATTGTATACGAAAGTGCGTGTTCATCGATATAATAAACCGCTATTCATTAAAATGATAAACCAGTTTCTTGGATCAATTAAAAAAAATTGTTATATTAACCTACTTTTTTATTGTATTTACGTGCCTTTTTCAGTTCAGTGTAGGAAGGAAGCTTAAAAAACATTTGATGCAAACATCATCGATAGAAGTCGAGACCGCTCTTCTTCGTGAATGTTTTCTAACTATTTGATTTGTTCGAAATCATTCCTTACTGGACAAGACTTTAATATAACTAGATCCAACTGTGTTTGTGTTCCATTAACTAAGGCATTGAGTTAATTTTTTCGGTGTCCAGTAGGTATTTGGATTTATAGACCAGTGCGTTAGACTTTAGATTTTTTATAACTGGACATTGAATTCCACTTACGCCGTACAAGTAGTGTATACATGTAAGAAGAAGGACAAGGACACAGCAGAAAGAGAAGATAGGCGAAGTAGGGCGAAAGGGGAAACCGAAAAGGGAGACGAAGGAGGTAGAGGGACATAAGAGAGAGAAGCAGCGAGCATAAGAGAGGACACACGCACACATGCAAATTGGAAAACACGCACACTACCGCATCGTCGAGCAAAGAGAGGACATACACACACACGCACATCCCGTGAGAAGAGGATGAGGAGGAGGCGGACAAGGATAGGTGGAGGTAGAGAGTAGTTTCTCCATGGCATATGAATACCTAAGCAAGTGGCCGAGTGTCCGCGGGGTAGCCTAAGAGGCGGAGGACGGAGGCCGGCGACGGGAAGGAGGGGGGGAGGCTGTGGCGGAGGGCGGCCGGTTCGGTAGTAAGAGGGTGGCTAGAAGGATCGATAGAGCCGTTCCCCGTTCCCCTCTGACCGCCCCGCGCGCACTTTACACTTCCCGCAGGACTTTCACTCTCCGCGTCCGGACGCACACAGGACTTTCTCCGCTGCTCCGCCGCCACCACCGCCACCGCCGTACTTCTCTCTCTTCTACTGCTGCTCTCGGCCTGTGCGTGCACGTGTGTGCGTGTGCAGGACACAGAGGCGTGCCTCTTGAATTTTAGAATTGGAGTCGCGGTGGTCAGAATTTGTGGAAAGCTCCAGATCTAGGAAGTTATTCTCTAATTCTAGAAATTATCTTCGCAATCCAACATTAACCTCCATCTTAATGCACTCTTATGTACATAAATACAGCTGAGAGTCTGCGATTAGGAATACTGTTTTAGATCTTCGGTCAACGCGAACTATTAAATATCCATTATTTCTGGGAATAGCTGCTGATACTTTCTTATTTCTAAACATATCCCCCGAATGGTTTGCGTTTGTTTTTAATTCCACTGGATCATCCCTAGATCCAGTTTAATTAATTTTATTTTTAAAACCGGCAGTTGTGTTTGAGTTATTTGATTCATCCTAGATTGAAATGATGTTTACAAAAAGAAACGATTTTCACAATTGATATTTGTTTTTGTAGAAGCAGTAACAGCACAGAAATTGGGTGAATAATTTGTTTATACTTGGCGTTTATAAAAGCAGTTGTGTGAAAAAATGGAAATTTCATGCCAAGGTTTTCGTTAGATGAAATATATTCAGAAATCAGAAGCACAATTTTGTCGTGGGCGTGCTCCCGACAGTGATAAACTGCATGAAGGTCGGCAAAAATCGGTTATTGTTTCAAAAAAACATTGATGCTATACTTAATATAATTGAAGATTTTAGTGCACACGATTTTGCAACAATAAGCGTGAAAAAATATTCTGTTCCCAATGTTTTCGGCCATAATTTGACTTAAGCACAATTTTTTGTGCTTAAATCAAAGCTTTTGCTCGTGCAAATTGATTTAAGGAAACGCTTAAAAGAGTTCGATAGAGAGACTTCGAAATGCATATACAATATCGTAAGAGGTGGTGAAATTTGTATATATTTGTACAAACTGAAAACTAAGCAGCGATCTAGTGTTTGGGTGCTTCCAGATTAACCGAATTAAGTTGTTCGTCCACGAAGTACTTTCCAGAAGATGACTCCTCGTTTCTTTCGTTGTACTGATCATGTCGCTTTGGAGGACTAATGCTGAATGGATGCACAACAATTTGTTTGCTAGGGAAAAACTCGGCAACGTCCCATTATCGTTTATCATGACACACAGCCCGTCGAACAATTGATTAATTGAAAAAGAAAAACGTCGAAATAATGTTTCATTGCTCGTATTCACGCTGGTTTATCGGTTAGCAATTTCGCTCTATACCTTAATGTCAAATAAAAGATGCGAACAGTGAATTTTATCACCTCAAGAAGTTTTGGACGTATCACCTTCAGAGTAAAAAAAATGTTTCGAGAACTTGTTCAAACGCTTGCCAAAGTGTATAAATTTTAGCGAATATTTGACGAATATTTTCAAAAACAATAAAACAATTTGTGGAATTTGTTTTTCTTTCATTGGGACACGTAAAAACTTAGGTGTCCCTCGTGCTCGTAACTGCATGAGTTTTAGATCAACTTATAATGGCCTCGAAGTATTGCATTACTTTCTTCTGCACTAGCGTGATTAGTGAATTTTAAAGAGATTTATTGTTCTTCATTAAAGGAGTTGTCATAGCGACGACAATTCCTTTAATAGGCTGTAAGAACATTTATTTAGTCATATGTTTGTAACACTGCTTTCTTATAGATCTTATAGATCTCAGTGCTAACTCAGCTTCAACGACAAAACAACTTATAATATCCGGTCTTGATGAATCAATTAGACAAATGAATACTAAAGGATGATCCATTTTGAAACTTTAGAATTTGTTCGCTGAATAAAACACAAAATATTTGAAAAAATCCGAATTTTATTCTCATCGCACGTCTGATGTTCTCTTTTAGCTCTGAAATCGTAGCAGATTTTTGATATAGTTTCTTTCCTTCAGATGGCACCAGAAAGACAGATTCAATAGGGTCAAATTGAAAGATCTCAGTGGACAATCATTGTCACCAATCTGAGAGATAACACGAGAAGGAAGTTTCGTTTGGAACGAAATCAAAGTTTCGCGTGCTGCTCCGTTCTGTTGAAACCATGTATCATTCAAGTTTAAATCGTGGGTTTTGTTAAAAAGAAGGGTGCATTGGCTTTTCTACTATGGCATGTGAATTTTCACTAGCCCAAACGTGATAATTGTGTCGATTCAAAATGAGTTTCAACGATTAGCGCAAAGAACGACAGTTTCTTAGTTTCTCGTTCTCTAAAATCTCTAAATTTCTCTAAAATATCAAAATTTCTCTAAAATCTCTAAAATTGAGGTTTATTTAAATGCAAATCTTTTGCTAGTGGCTATATATAGAGATTTAGTTGTCATGAAGGGCACCGAATTGGCATACCAGCTTCATTTATTCGAGGAATATTTTCACATACATGGGCTAAGGCTGATCTTTGCGTTGACAACGTAACCTTAGTTTGTCAATAAGCATACCGGTTGTTTCAAACTTTTGCGCTCTAAATCTCGAATTTCTCGCTCACTTGTAATTAATAATTGTGTCCAAAAAATGTTCATAGTTTACTTTTCGTACACGTAATTGATCGCTTATTTTCACAATACTCGTATAATTTTCACGCGTTGCTGCGTATAATATGGCACCGCGATGAATTTGCCAAATGTTTCGATACCAACTGTAAAGGTGTAAACTTCCGATGAAATCGGCGTGCAATTCAAATCCTATAGTTTAGGCAAGAACTAAATCGGAGGATGTGAATTTTTTCACGGAACTGGTCGCATTTGTATATTCATAATAAAGAACTTGTGAGAATTTTTTTTCTATTAACATGAACTCACACAAAGTCAACTTCAATCCTTTAGATTTTAGCTTTTAGCAGATAGTTTATTATGAATTAGGTGAGATATTTTTTCTGAAGATCTTACTTTGTGTTGATTTTAATGAAAATATATTTCTTTCTCTTTGTGTAACCTCAAGTTTAGAATGTTTTTCTGTGCATTAATCACTAAAGAAAAAGATTATTTATAATTACTCCTTCGTATTGAAAATAAGATTTTAAATTTAAGATTGAAAATCCATCCCGTTCAGTAAGTACGCTGTATAATCTTACAGCGCGGCCAAGGCGAAAGAATATGCAAACGAAGTGACGAGCCTTCCCTGGCCAGAATGACCAGCGGCCGTGTAGGCTTCTAAACTTCACAAGGGGGTGGTTGCGCTGTGCGCGCGAGGAGGAGGAGGTGGAGGGTGGCCGTCGAGCGTGCGGGGGGTGCGGGCGGCGCTGTAAACTTTCGCTTCTCAAAGATCAATACCTCTACTAGGCGTCCAGCGGTGGCTTATACTTGGACTTGACACTGCCGCTACATCACCGGATTAGATATTCCTGCCCGGACCATGTTCCCGTGCTCCTCTATATACACCGCACACCATCTCTTTCCGTATAACCCTCTCGCTGCTCCGGCTTCACCCCTCGCCCCTCGTAGGATCCCCTTTTCGTCCTCCTTTCCTGGTTTTGTCCCCCGCTTGCACCCCTTTCCTTTCCGCGCCGCTTCAATCCGCCACCAGCACCTTAGCCCTGCTTACTATGCGAAAATATCCGCACAAAGATTGGTCTTGCATAAGTCAGTCGAATAAACGCTAGCGTCTATCATTTCTCGATATTTCTTTATATTACATAGACGTATATTATATACATATATATATATATACTTAAAAGGGTCTTTCTTCTAACCTCTGCGCTGTTTTCTTTTCGCGTCCTGAATAATCTCCCTTTCTGTTCGTTGTCATTTCCCTTGGCGATGTAATTATTTTGGATTTTGTGGTTATTTCGGTGGAAATTAACGGAATCCGTTCGTGCTGATGTTCTATGCAAATAAGTGTTTGAATCCAGCTTAAAGATTCCCTTGTGGTTATGTTCTTACTTTACTAAAATCTTTTTTGTTCTACATGATAATGTAATAATAATATTTAATGGACGGAATTATATCCGGAAAGGCGAATATTTTATACAGCTATTATTAGTGACGATCGACATCACTTAACATATATTTCGTAAAATATTTAACAAATTAGAAAGAAATATACACCAGTTGTACGTTAAAAAAAATGAACAACGGCGGAGCACTCCATTAAAAGTAGTTTTAATTCCCGGAATTGACCATTAGAGGACTCAACTATTTTCCGGAGAAATTTAAAGGAAATGTTGGGTTGATGTGAATTCTGAAAGAATTTTCGATAACTTAAGTTTACCTTAACGGATTGTTAAATACTTCGATTCGTTTTAAACAGAAATTGGTGGAGATTAAGCAGCTTTATTCAACTAGAGCATATTTTTCTCTAATCGAGCGTTAAGAGGAGTTGTTTAATTGAAGGGTACTTGATTGTGAGTTATTAATGAGATTAATGACACAAAATAGAAGGTAATGGTGAAAACCGGAAGTTAGCATATTTTCTTTTCGGAATTACAGCTTTGCGAATGTTTATGACTACATTCTAATTTTGAAATTACCTCGCAATGATAAGAGGAAACGAAGAATGGTGTTTCTCTTGTTTTGCTGATCCAATTAAATTTAATTAATGAAACAAAATTTACAATTTTTATTTCTCAGACGTCATTAAATTTAATTAACGAAATAAAAATCGCTGAAATCGACACGATTTTTCAGTACTCACCAACGCGATGGTAGACATTACAGAGTGCTGGCCGATAAGGTGGAGACAGGAGGTAGCCATAAAACAATAAGCCTACAAATCGCATATAGCATTAATTGATTCTAAGCAATAGCATTTCTTCATTTGACTGCGCAATCCGTGTTCCAACACAAACAAATATAAATTTCCCTTTCAACACTTGTTTGATCTACAAACTTACTTTTACAACAACTACCAGCCCGCTCATTTTCCATCGTTCCGAATAACACACACACGCTCACCAAAAAAAGAAATCTCAGAATATGAACTTTTCCTTTTCCCGCGATTGACCTTTTCCCTTCCGAACCGCTCCAACGGTTCATGCGCTCCTGCTACCTGAAACACTGCAGGAATCCTGCCGGATCCCGCGTCGATATCCTCGGGATATGGATGGCGAGGAAACAAGTCCCGCCACACTGCATATATAGGTTATGCAGCATCGCAGGATGAGGATATCGAAGTCGGCTTTGATTGATACCGATGTTATTGTTTTGTCTTTGATATGTTTTTGTTTGACCCGACGGCGCGTCGTACCGTCTCTGTAATACACAACCTACCCGGATGCGGGTATATATATATAGATATATATTGATGATGTCGCGCGGTGTGTCAACATCCTATTAGTCTTTTTTTCGGCGGCTGTAGCGCTCGCGACAATGCGAACGGGATGAAGAGGAAAACGGGCTGCTGTGGAGAGAACGTGCGGACGTTTTTGGTTGTGGGTGATGTGTAAATGGGGTCTGTCAGGCGGATCGTGTTTTTTGAGAGCAAAACGAAGTGTAGGCATCTTATTTCCTTTTTTTTGACGACAGCACTTTTTATTTAAAATAGTAGAGCTATTTGATTAAGTACATTCGAATATGGAGATCAAGAAAGAAATTTAAATAAAATTATTTCAATTATTCAATTGGTTTGAAAGTACTTTTGATGTCTACCCAGAGAAACTTTCAAAAGTCAAGAAAATGAGTTTTTCCGAGAGAAAGTATTGAAGAAAATGTTGTTTTACACATGAATTGCATGAATTATGTACGAGTTACATATGATTCAAAGGAATTATTGTTTCTATTAGATACAAATGCATCAATTTTTCTAAATGGTAGTGAATTAGACCGGAAAATGCATTGTTTGGCACTACAGTGGTACCCCTGGGAAAAATTCACGAATTGGGTTTGAATTGATAGACTTTGTTCTGTTTCCTAGGCTGAAAGTTTCGGTCAGAGAACAGAGATTTTCATCGAACGAGGAGGTAAACGCCTATTTTCCGGAACAAGTTGCCAATTACTGCTTGGACGGATTAACGAGATAAGAACGTCGCTGGGAAAAGTTGAGAAATATGAATTTGATCAAAAACACTTGTTTCTGTGTTCAGCTGGGAACTTCTCAGACTACGCTCATAGTCAATAAATTTTTTATTATTCGTCGTCAGGTAAAGCCGAAACATTTATTGTAGGAAAACATGAATTCGATAGGAGTAGAGCAGCCGGTGCTTGTTTGTAGAATACACTGGATTCTCCTATTTTGTTTATTTATTCATTTCCTAAAAGCGCAAATACTACATATTGTCCGTATAATACACGCGTGTGTTGGGCCAAAAAAAAAGAAATCGGTAACCGCCACTGACTGTTACGTATTCAAGCACGGTACAGGTGAGCGGAAGAGATGTGGAAAACGTGTGGGAAATTAACAAGTGCATTGTGGTTGTGGTGGCCTAGATAGCACGGAGCCAGCCAAAAGCCCGGCGGGACGAAACAAAATATACAGCAATTTAAGCGTACTTAATTAATCAAATATAAATTGTTCCAGCTGTTTAGCGCCCCGTTCGTCCGACCTGACTGTTCGCTTGTTTGCCGGGCTATCTGACGGAGGAAACGAGGACGTTTCGCAACATGCCGCGTAATTACCGATGGGAATACTGTTCCGACTTATAAATCTACTTGAACGCCCTGCTTCAATCTAGTAGGAATTAAAAATTAAGCAGCGCAGATGAGATAAGTCAACGGCTATTTGAAATCCTATATCCTAATTTCTATATGCAATGTAGTGTAATGTTCAGGGACATGCGCTTCGGTAACATCTGTCAGGGACATTTTTTTTTGAGAAATTCCTTTTGTCCCTGGGACAGATCGAACGCTTTCGTTGTCGACTTAGTACCTTCGTTCTCACTGCCTGATGTTTAGCGATGTTCCTGTTCTATGATCTTCACTTGGTGCTAATGCCTTCTATTTTTCCTTGGTCTGGTTCCGTTCTTATTCTCTCGGTACATCTTCAATTGGTTCAATCTCCATCTTTGGGAGTGGTTCATCGTCCGGCTTCATTTTCTCCTTGTCAAAGAGATGACTAGAGCTTGAAGCCCTCGCCTATCAATCAATTTCATCAGCGCAGCACTGGTATCCTCATCTTCGCTCACATAGCTCGCTTAAGTTAGCTTTCTGTAATATTAGATCCAGATATTGGACTTATTTTTGCTATTCCATATTACCGCCATCTACATATATGCTCGATTTTGAGTTGCCAGTTTTTTTTTTTTGGTTCATTTGATAAAATGGAACATCAGAAGAAATGCAATTGCAATAAACATTTGCTACAAACGTTTCCTTGGAGAACTATTTCATTAGGCAGGACACATTTCCAAACTTAAAATATACTTTTGGTGAAAATATTTCTTGTTACGATTAAATTGTTAATTTGCATGAAATTTTTACGAATTCAAAGAAAATAATTGAAAAGTCACGATAATCAATTAGCAATACATTATTTTTCTTTCAATAAATGGGAAAGAAATGGTACTCTGCTCAACTTCTATCAAACGTACGCGTTCGTAAAAGCATATCTAAATGAAACATCTCCCGATTTTCTCGGAAACTCTTCCAGACAGGTTAACTAATTGCAAGTGGGTCAAGACGGACTCAATCGGTTATGATTAGGTCTTCGTTCGGGGTTTTCTCGACCGAGAGCGGAAAAATCACGTGTAACACGGAAAGTGGCCGTATTTGTCGTCTCCGTTCCTTCGCAGCGTCGACCCCGAGACATTATCCCATCTTGGAAGAGAAAGTTGCGTTTGGAGGGTCGACGACACCCTTTGCCCCATTTACCTTCGTCCCCTCCGCGTCCTTTCCTAAGTCTACAGGCTCGCAGTCGATGCCTGCCGCCCAACAAACCAGACCATATCCTGACATATCTCATTTCTAAAAGTTTTCATGTTTTCCCATTGCGTCCGGGATTCCCTGACCTACCCTTACTAATATCTCCTCCTTTAACTTGAGGAAGTTCCAAATCGCTCGCTTCGCGCGCTATTGCCGCTTCTCCTCTTGCTTCGCTTACCTCTCTTTCGAGTTGCCTTCATAAATCATTTTCGCATAGGCGGTACGCAACTTTTACACAAGTTTATGTAGCGTTGGCAGCCACCGACAACGCCACCGCCACCACCGCCGACACACCCGAGACAGGAAGACTACGACCCGATGAAACAACAGGTGAACAAACCGAATCCTATGAAAGAATTAAACGAGGGAAGGAAAATTATTTACATGAGGTTTTTGCGGCACCTCAATTTTTAAATGGAATTGTACGGGGCATCATCCAAATTATTACATATTGTGTGTTGTTTGTTACATATTTCTTTATAATTTTATTCACGTTTTTTCAAGAACTTAGTTTGTGTTCCTTTTACGCGTTTACTTGCTGTTTACACCGAATTGTAGCCACGTTGTATATAGTAACTTACGAGGGTGTTCCAAAAAAATAAATGGGAAAACTTTTATTCACGAAATCAAAGAAATACACAAGGTAGTAAGTCACCGATGCAAATTACTTCTCACGTGGCTTCAAGACTTTGATGCTGATTTCTTCTGTGCCGGTTTCGATTTGTAGCTGTATCGATGATGGAAGAAATGCTTCGACAACCATGGTGACTACAAGGAGTGTACTTGTACCTTTTTGGTTTCGCGAATAAAGGTTTGGTCTCAGAACTCTTGTCATCTTACCTTTTGATTGATGAAAATGAATCGGGATTACCTCCATAAAATAAAAGCCAGTTTGTATTGACGGAGTATTACCTACTAAAAGTAAGGGATCACTACGAAATGTAAAGGTAAATGCAAGATTCTCTGAAAAATAAAGCCTGTATTGAACTAAAAACATAATTATCATGAAAATTTTATAAGAATTTTAAAATTCTTATAAAATTGCTCTTACGAAAAAAACCGAAGGAAAGCCATATTCGTCCAGAACGAATACTTTTAGAATTTTTTCGGGCCAAAATTTCTAGCTACGTCACTGATTGTAACACCAATTTTTTGAAAAAAAAGTGAGTACCCACCAATAAGAATGTATAGCTTATAAAGAGATTTCCTTATTACAAATAAATATTTTTTTTTATGTTCAGTATAATGTTAAAAGAAGAATATCTGAGCTCCTAGTCTACCTTACTGCAAAATATGTATTAAATTTAAGTTCCTGCAAGTTTAAGGGACCCAACATGAAATTGCAAGATCGAGACTAAATAATAAATTTTTAGAAAGGTAAATAAAAAAGAATATCTGTCCTATTTTATCTTCATTGGGTATTGTACATTATAAAAAAAAGTTTTACTTACGAGCACCTTTGCGAAAAAGGGTCACCTATACACGCCGTGCGATATAATTCAGCGATTATTTACGTCAGAAACTTAACTATCCGCAATTTATGGCGTCTAGTCGCCGTAAATCTTTGAATTTTATGCCAACTTTTTGACGGTTTCATTAATTAACCGTTAACCGATATGATCACGCAACTATAACTTGTTCCACAGACCTTTTATTTCGTGTATTATATAAAACTATATTAATCGCTATTTTGCCATATACATATGTATATGCTATTTATTTTTATTACATAGTCACAATCTTAATACCGTTAGACCAACGCTCTTAAATTTACGACGATCGAGCGAAGTTTTCTGGAAAAATATCTGATGCAGCGCCGCTTGTCAGTCTCGTTGAAGTCGCTTGTCATAAATCGGATAGCCTATAGGTATATTATTCCGTTTTGCTGGTTCGCGTGCGTCTAATTTCCCGCTGGCGGCAGGCATGTATCGCGATAACTTTCGTGCAGCCACTTTGAAAAGTCAATCCGTCACGAGATCCAGCGCGTGCGACGGGTTCCCGCCGCTGCCCGACGATAATGATCCTTGTAAGGTTTTCGTTCGATATGACGGGAAATGATCACTCAGCTTAACCTAGTTTATTAATCCGGATTGCGATGTGCACCGCTTAGAAAAGAAATATGTAAACTTAGAAGATGGTCCAGGGACAGTAGTTATAAGCAACTTTTTATACTTTCTTATATGTTGTCGGGTGGTGTCAAACGGGTCGTCGGTTTGTTACGAGGATGGGTACTGCTTGTTAGGCTCGATGAAAATTAGATTAGATTGAAATTAATCCTTTTTTGCAGCGATTAGACAGACTCGTGTTTCGTCGACTCTCACCAGTAGGCGAACACGAACCCTTTCTTATGAGACGAATAGACACGAGTCTGTCTAGTAGCTGCAAAAAAGTAATAATTTCAAAAGTATATTCCATAAGGTGTAGAATATGTATCTATTATTGTCTGCGATTAACATCTTCTTAATGGCCTCTCGACTCTCTTTATAAGGAGTCGCCACTGGCAGATAGTAGTTGGCATTTTGTTTTGCAAAATGTTTAAGAATGTGATGGCCTCGTCTCCTTGTCTTCCGAGCAAAACTTTGAGCTTAGGAACAGGAAAATTTACCCGGGGTCCGCATCTGGAGAAGCTTTAAATAAGTTGCCAACCTGGCAAGAAAATGTCCAGGAGCGTAGATGCATCTATTTTAAAATAATGATAGCAAGGACTGTGGCGTAATATGGTAAACAACACATAAGTATCTGCAACTTCCGCACCACACCGTCTCGGATTAATTATTATATAATTGATTAAACCGGTGTGGTGCGGAGGTTGTCGATACTTATGTGTTGTTTACCATCTATTTTATTTAAAAATAATTGCTTCAATTGGCATTTTTTCTTTGAAATTCCTTTAAACAAGGATCGACGCTTCACGGCATTCTTCCATTATAACATTATTCCAATGTCCCTATGTTACGTACTTTGTATTCCTTCCCGTCTACGGAGAGTACAGCTTCGAGAGATTTTAGCCCTTTTTAATATATCAAGCCCTACATTTTTTATATGCTCGCTAGTATAAGCGCTTGTTATTTTCTATCCTTGATCCATCCCTTCTTCTTTTATTTGCCTGCCTATTTCTAGATTATGCAACCCTGTTGTCGTTATTTGCATCATTCCTCGTTCCATTCTGTGACTTCACTTGCTTATTTATTCGACTATTAATCGGCATCGTTAAAATAATATTGCGGATTTCCGCATTCAAATGGCAAATTGGCTGTTAAAAGGCTAATAATTGCAGTCGGTTAGTTACAAGCGAACGGGTACCATTGCGTGAAAGGCAAAATTGCCACGCAAATCTAAGTTTTCAGCACGCTAAACTTAATCACCTACAATCTATGGGAACTGACAACGTCTATATGTTAGTAATTATTCTTCGCCGGCGTGTCATAATAGTGCACCATATTGTGGAGGAAAATTATGTATGAAAATATTCAACCGTTAAAAGTTAGATTAAACATATCAAATGTGTCTTGCAAATGACTAAATCCTTTTAAACAGCGAATTAATATGCCATAAAGGAGCTATTGCCCCCGAACTGTTATCGTTGGATCTTCGTCGTATTACATAACCCATTTCTGCCGCCCTAAAAATGGATATCGATTACGCCGTCAGTATTTCGTTTGTTTGCAGGCATATTTCAGGTGAATATATGATTGATTTGTTTCTTCAAGTTTGAACGGAAGTTTTCAGAATTTTTATACACACGTTTATCTGATATCTATATCCGTTTCGACGCTATAAATTTCCTATTCCAAGGTTTTCAATAAAACTTTTTTGCGAATTAGACAAGAGCAATAAATCGTTTCGAAATAAACAAAACGTTGACGTATCGCGATTTTTCTGAAGATTTCATCGCGTGTTGATAAAGCTGCCGTGATAAGCACCTTTTCGCAGCGGAAAACTAAGTTAAAGACAGAAGTGTATATCAAGCGATGAAGTAGGTTTTTGGGTATAGAAAATACAGGGTAGGCAGCATCGATGATGGAAGAAGCACAGAAGTTAAAGCAAGAAAGCCATGCTTATAAGAAATCTAAGTAAATGGGAGCATAATTTTTGGTTAAAATTGATTATTTCGGGTTGATGGAGTAGTTTTCATGTAAATGTACCGCAAGTGGTTCTTCGAATTTACTAAAAAACAAACGATTAATTTTCCCCCTCATCATCGAATTAACCTGCGACATTCACGAAGCGACGAAAAGCTCAAGTATCGTAAGGGGTTGTATATCATCTTTTCTTTGAAACATTCCCGATATAATACGTTAATAAATTGATGAATGAATGAACGAAACGGAGGCATGCGTCATTAATAATAATCGTGAATTGCGAACGTAGCGCTGGCCAGTCGGTTTGGCTGGTGTAAGGCCGGCACGTTCGCGATGGCTTGCGTGCCAGAAATAGGCAGGCGCCGTACGCCTCGCGGATACACCGCCACCGTTTTACCGCCGGAAAATCGCGGATTACACCGCCGGCTTAGTCCGCTAATAAACACCGATAAAACCAGTAAAAGTTCGACGGTAGGACGGTGACGGGTGGTCGTTCTAAATACGAAGATACGGAGTTACACGATGTATTAAATATGACGGTAAATATGCCAGTAGCTATTTTTAATATTTATTACATCGTGATGCGTTTTCGTGGTTATCTTTTTTAATAATTTTTTTTAATTAGTTAGAATTTGGGACAAGATACATAGGTGAGTCCTGTAATGTTATAAAAGATTGTTCAATGCACTTGGTACTATTGTTGTATTATTTGCAATAAATTATTTAACATTGCTTTTTTTTTTAATTTGGCACGATCTAGACGAAACCATCACCATCGACATAGATTGCTAGACAAGAAGTGTCTGTTTCTATGTTTAGAAGTATTCGTTTAAGTAAACTAAATAGCGCGGCATCAGTCGATTAACTACTTTGAAAACCATGCTGATTCGGAGAAAAAAAAAATTAAAACGCTGGAAATAGTACCAACGTTTCTGTTTATTATTGGAGATAGTAAACTAATTGGCTGATTGTTGTATTTAAGGTTCGTTATAAATTTGATATGCGCAACCACCAAAGAGAGCAATGGCGACCAAGCCACGTGCATTATTAATTTCTCTAGAATAAATAGTTCTTTTTGTTACAAAAAAAGTATTTTTCAATCGTTAATACCGATAGTTATTAATATCATTATACTCTTCACATTTGAATATGGGCATCTTTTAAAGCAGATGGAAAAACACCAATACCAATAGAGGAATTGAATAGGTAAAGTCAGGGAATCTGGATTCATTGGAAGATCTCTTAGTTAGATTTTTTATTAATTAAGTCCAAGATCAGTTACCATTTGAGCTTAGAACATATAGAATCTGTAAGACTTAACTCCATTTTATTTCTGACTTAAACAAAAAATTCTACAAAAGTATGCATTCAAACCATATACAAAAACCCTACAAAAACATGTTACTACTTACAAACTAACACATGTACCTCTCAACAATTGCAAGGTGTGCACGATGCTGATCTGTGCAAGCATATAACAAACGGCGATTTTGGTTTACGCGTGAGAAAGGAAAAGAAAAGGCATTCCACCCCCTCGCAAACGCGGCGAGGTGTTGTTTGACAAAAGAACTTTCGCGCCGTTCCTCGGTTTGATGGATGGAACCATTTGGAGGTCGTTGTATGGGGTTTGCGAGCGGGGTTTGGAGAGAACTTATTGTAATCTTGTTTGTGAAATTGTAAGTTTATATGAGCTGTTTGTGCTGGAGGACAAATAAAGGATTACCGTGGCGATATTTTATATTTTCGTATTTTCGAAATGGGAAAGGGTAAAGGAGGTAGAATGCGTGACGAATCATATATGAAATGAGAATAAATTCTGTTCAAAAGAATACCTATGTGGATTAATATTTTTAAGGTTGGCAACATATTTTCATTATACTGTTATTTATCAAACGTATCAATATTTTTCTGTTTCGTAATAAATCACTGTGAAAACATTAGATATAGAAAATAAATTTAAAATCAGAAAGCCTAATTTCTTTCTCCCTAAATTACTTTTTTCCCGACGAAAATTAAGATCAGGAGGGAAAAGGTTAAGAGGCCTAGGACATGGTAATAAATCATCTACACAGAAAACAATAAATCCGACAATACTTAGTCTAGACTCTAAGGCAACGCAGGTGTACAGTGATGAACACTTGAAAGTTAACGTTTTTCGATTCAAATTCAGTGTACATGTTATTATATTATAAAATTAATTTGGCGGTATTTTTTTTTTATTCTTGGATTAAGTCGAAGATATCAAGTAGATTGTAACAGTTTTTGTACATTGACTGCAATTGTTACAAAACTTTCTTCCAAATTACTTCTTCTATACACGGACTAGACGGACACACTGAACATCAGCGCGAAATAACTCAAATTTGAAGCTTCTGAGTGACGGAAATAAACGATTTTTTCGATTTCGTCCTTTAGAATTTTTTAAAATCGAGTCATCTTGTTTTCTTTGTTGTTATTTGTCGTGATAAAAAAAAGTGTAGCTTTTGCTTTATTCATTGACTTCTTGGGAGGGCATTGCTCCAAGAATGCGATAAAAGCATCGACGGTTTTCCGTCCCTTCCAAGAAGCTGGTCTTAAAACAATTTTTTTCAAATCAACGAGTAAGCAAAAACTAAATTTTTTTGATCATGACAAATGGCAACAACCAAAGAAAACAAAACGGAGAAATCAAACATAAGATGCAAAGCTACGATTTGTTTCAAATTAAATGTCCGATGTCAAGTGAGTGCATGAGTTTTTGCCGAATGTAGTAATATCTGTAATTTATTTTCTCGCTTTTTTCGTTTCCATTAAATCCAGCAATCTTTTGCAAATTTCGGCACCCTTTGTCATTTATTCGTTCGACTTATTATTCGAAGCAAATATTTGAGAGTCCAAATCGACGGAAGGTAACTAAAATTCTAAAATCATTTCAACGTTTACAAAGTTTCCTCAATTTTGGACCATTCATGTCATCTAATTTAAAAGACTTTCAAGACAATCAAGATGTGTCGCGAGTTTTTCAAGGTTTTGGCATTCATTTGAGTTCAAAGCATTGGCAATAAAAAATAGGCAATGCGTCGCCTTAAAACCTTCATAACTTTTCATGAAAGTGACCAATTTCTATGATTTTGATCTTAAAATATTCTAGAACAATAATTATTAAATGAATAGTTACAATTTGCTTTCTATCAGACGAAATCGGAAACATCATCGTAACTATTGTACAGACACTCCAAACTTTTCAATCGTTCCATTACAACATGTCCGTTCGATAATTAAAACCCGCCAATTGGAGATGCGCTAATCAAAAAACAATTGGATTTTGGAACGAACTGTCGTTTCCTCTCACCACCTATACATCCACACTAATTGCAGTTTCGCGCTGGAGAGACGATAATTCCAACCGTAGCATGGTCGATGGCGAGTGCAATGATCGCGAATCGTATTTTAATGATGATGATGAGGCCAAGCCGGTCACACAAACGAAATAACGCAACGCCCCAATAAAAATTTTTAGGTGAGACGGGAAAATTATTGCACTTTTGAAAGTTTTCGCTTGTTATTTACGAATGATTCTCTGTTTTTTTTCCTCTCTTTTTGCAGCTGTTTCTTCGCTTTATTTTTATTATTTTTACATCGTCGTCGACGACGACGACTTGTGCAGTGTTGTAGTTCAAGGTTGTCCGTTGTTGTCTGCAGGTTCCAAAAGATGCTTTGTTCTTCTATCAAGCTAACCGACAGGCGCGAATTTCGACAGGAGAAGACGCCGAAAAGGAACAGGTCGACAATGCTCGAGGAGAAGCTGTTTATGAAAAGTGATTACTATCACAGGTATCTACGATGTTTGAAGGGAGAGAGGATGGTTGTTTTGGGGGCGACGAAGGCGCTGGTTAATGATCGTGTTCAATATGGCTTATATATTTAGAAATTTTCGAAATTACAACAAAAAATGGGCTAAATATTTCTTGGTAAATTCAGAGCCTAATCACATACATTTAAACGCAATAATGATTGGTGTAATTTCATTCGGGCGCCAGCTACTATGAATACATCCATAATAACCAGTCTACGCCAAGAATATAACAAAATATTACTTTATCTGCAAATGTTGCAAAAACATCACACAGTAGTACAGTTTATTACGCCATTGCATTTTTAGAAAGTACAATGAAACTATTTTTATACTCGCAATTGAAGGGAAATTGTCTTTTTAAGCACCTACCGTATATACCACATATGTTGCGAAAGTTTTAATGGAAAATTGTGATGAGTTTGGAAGTTGGCGAGCGAAATTACGGCGAAAACATTACACGCGAGCTATAACTTTACGTTTATGTTCCACTTCAGTGTACTCTACGTTTACTCAACACCCCATCTTCTTTGAAATTCGGTAACAATCTTACCTATCGTGTAAACGCGTTGATATTCTTACGAATTAAAAAAAAAAAACAATATTCCTCCTAAAAGCTGAATATAAGGTATCGATTTTGAAGGTGGTGAATAACCTATTGACCTAAATTATCGGTGACGTGCCGGCAGACAATTTTCCTATCGTATTCGTTGATATAAAATATGTAATGTTAGTAAACACATTATTTTTTAAAATAGAAAACTTTTTCTTGCAGCTATACATTTCGTTGGGACAAGCCTAAAAAGCATCATTATTCCTGCAACAATCCACAGTTTCTTGCGATAAAAGAGATCAAATTTCCTGAAAGCTTATCGCGATTAAACGACCCACCTCCGAAGCAATGGCTGAAAAAGACCCCGAGGATAAAATCCATTGATACAATTCCAAAAATGAACGAGAACGATTTCGATAATGAAGAAGGATTGTCGATATCTGTACTTACCGATCAATTATCGAGAGAAACGGAAGAATTAATAGAGGAAATAAAATCCAGCGTTAACTTTGAAGACGATGAAAATGACATCGACCCGGATATTCAACAATTGATCGCTTCGGCAAGGGAGACTGAAGATGATATTCAGGAGGAAGCAGGAGACAAACTAACGCCTGATGATAACACCAGTAAAAAGATTGAAAAGAAACGTAAGCATTTGAAGAAGAAAGAAAAGAAGGATACCGAGAATGAAGAGAAGAAAGAAAAGAAGCAAGAAATAGATAAAGAGAGGGAAAAAGATAAAGACAAAGTTAAAACAAGAACGAAAACGATCAAATTCTCTTTATCGAAGCCACCAACACCTCAAACACTTCAAATTATCCGAGTGGACGTGACTTCGAATCTCTCAATGGAAGAGGAGCTACCCGAAACTTATAGGACCGGCAGTAGCAATATCTCGGATTGTAGCAAAGGCTGTGGGATGAAGATACTTAAGAATAAGGAAATTAAGGAGAATTTGCACAGGAAGATGTCAGCTTCGAAGGAACTCAGTTCCAACGAGGTGAATTTTATGTGTAGGAGATTAATTTTAAAGGATAGAAGTGATGATATTGCTAACAGTAGCAATAATTAAGTTAAATAAAGCTTTCAAAGTTATATCGTGTGGATAAAATATGCCTTGTAATAATGGTTTCTGTACATTTTTTGAATGAATAAGAACTTATAAGGCGGTATGTTAAAATATAATTTTAAACCATGTTACGAATCGAACCTCAAGAAGAAAAAGGTTATTTTAAAAAGTTCCTATTGATAAAAGCACAATCTTTCGAGCTCGTGGAGATGACATACCCTACTTGTGTGTTATACAGGGTCGGTCATAACAGGTGGAACAAATCCGGCCACTATTTTAACCTACAAGGCGAGTTCCATAATTATCTGGTATCGGCAAGAGATGGCGTAATCTTTAAATCTTGTAAAGTTTGCAAACAGGTACATCAGTTACTTTACTACTCAAATGACCGGCTGCATAACATATTATTATTATTTCCGCAAAATGGATGCCGCAATTGCTCACAATTAACTCTACTTCAAAAAGAATGTTTGGCGATGTTAAAAAATTTAATCGCAGTATACCGGAGAGCAAAGAACAGTCCAAATAGTGGATTTTTCGTAGCCAATCAGCGCCAAAAGGAAGGTTATTTTATTGGCGAACAAGATCATGGCCAGTGTTTTGGGATGTACACAGCATAATCAACGTTGATTACCCTGAAAAGTGCAAAACAATGAATGGAGTGCATTATGTCAACTTATTGGATCGTTTGAACAATACACTGAAAGGAAAGCGTCCGTATTTAGCGAAGAAAAGACAATGCACGAGTATACACGTGCAGAAACAAGCTCCTATTTTGCAGGGTGGAGAGGGAAATCATATGTTTAGGTGGAATACAAAAGATAGGAGAAGGTTGGACTAAGAGTATCGATCTCAAAGGAGACCATGTTGAAAAATAATATGAATTTTACACATAAAAGTGTTGTTTTCTTGCCAAGGCCAGGTATTTATCTAACTCTCCTCGTATGACTTACAGTACATTATTGTAAAGCTATAAGAACTCGTTAAGTTAAGTTTTATCACATAAGCTGTTAGAACAAATACATATGATTTTATTGAAATATTTAGTAAGTAAAGTTTCATTATGTGCAACAACACATTCAACAATGTTCTCACCTTCTATATTTTTATTATTTACTACTTACTTAGAACATACAAAAGAATAATATTTCTACATTAATGTTTTTCAATCTAGTTACGAGTGGTAATAAATATGTTAAACTACCGACCATCTTATTGTCTCCCTTGGTATTTACTTAAGAATTTGTATCGTACTAATTTTGGAACTATTTCAAGCCATATATTCTGAAGACATGTGTGAACTAACCTCCATTTGTTATGCCTTTAACTAGAGTCAGTGTATGTAATTCATGTTGAATAGTTTTTTGTAACATTAGATTTTGATGTTTAATAAAATTTTTCGAATTTTATGTAGTTTTATTTATAGAAAAAAAAGAAAGTTACTTAAACTTGTGATTTAGACGAATTCATGTAATGCTTATAAATGCGATAACACGGCAACTATTATCCAAATCAAACAATGACGACATTATGGACAGTTGAAGTCAAATACATATCTTGAATGAAATTATATTAATGCTTGTATTAGATTCAAAGTAATTACGAGCAAGGTGCTCAAGGTCTGTAAATGTGAGTATAATACTGGTGATCAAATGCTAGCCATACAGTTTAGTAGTGTTCGAGTTGAACAGGTGACCCAATGTTAATGTTCAACTTCAATGTTCAACAATGTCAAAATTCAATGTTATTTCTAGACTGGGCTGCTTTTGTCTGCACCCCAGGAGCTTACCTTATCTACGTAGCACATTGCTGAAAAGTTTGCAGCATTAGGTATATTTCCAGAATTGTCACGCTGAACTGTTCGTTGATGAAAAAAATTTTCTTATATTTTGAGAATGATCGTTCGACTACGGATGTAAGACACGCATAATTAAGATAATCTTTATTAATAGCTAATGGATCTGGCGCACCATCACCAATTTGTATTAATCTGGTAAAATCGGAATCTTTGTTTATAACTTCCTCGAATTTTTCCACAACACACATACTCTTTATATCACTTGCAGCACATAGCTGTGCGTGTATGTACATCGTTCACAATTTGCACGTGATGTCAACTCTTGCAAGCAAATGTCCACGAAGACATTTTTACAATTAGATGGATACATAATTTATTTAATTCGACTCCTTTTTTTTCTGTTTTCTTACCTCTTCATCTTCTTTTCGTCTCTTGTCACGTACTAGTGCGAATTAGATTAAAATATGAAATATAAAAAAAAAGTATCGTAAAGAATTTAGTTGATCGGTGTTATGCTTTCTCTGAAGACGAAAACCTGCACAAAAATAATCAAAATCAAGGAAATGCAAAGGAAAAACAACTACCCGGCAGCATTTATTAACAAGCACACAGAAAGAAGGTTATTTGTTTTTCCAATGAAACATTAAGAAAAGGAGGTGGAATATGTAATTTGATACGTGTCCACATCGAGTGCAAAAATGTGTGAGCGTATATAAAACTTACGTTCCTTGAATCGAGTTGTTCGTATTGAACACTCTGTATTTTATATGGTTTTTATATGTTTAAAAGTGTAATCCATAGCGGTATGTATAAAAGACAAAAATAAGATGAAAAGATAAGAAAACAGAAAAAAAAGAGTTTACTTAAATAAATTCATCTAATTGTAAAAATATCTTTGTAGACATTTGCTTGAAAAAGTTGACATCACGTGGAACGAAACGTTGCATAAAGAAGAAGTGATGCTACTGAATAATAAGTATTTTCCTATTTTAAACATCAACTTAATACGATCTCTCTCTCTCAACAGACGTCATTATATTCGTAACGTTTCGAATGGAAAGTTGTTATCTGGAAAACCGTAAAAAACGAATCTCGAAACGTTTCGAAAGCCTTTTAATTACCTCAATTTACACGTACGGCATCGCACATAAACCGACCACGCTAATCGCGGGTGAAAAGCCCGGCTCCGTGCTTAGTTCAAGTGTGCTTATCGTGGGGCGAAAAAAAAAGACAATAACAAATCGATAAACATAAAAATAAACGCGTTTATCATTTATGTTTTGTTATTGTCGAACGAGATACGGTAGGCTAACGTACATTGCTTTGTATCGGAGGAATAAAAGCGTGGACAGTGTTTATACGATGCGTTTGCGATTGAATATCGGATGTGATGTACATTTTGCGTTGGCGATTGCCTTTTTCTTGATTAAATCTATTAAGTGAGAGTTTGCAATTTTCACTAAATAGTTAATATCTTGCAGCATGCGCTATTTAACTAACGTAATGACTTTTCCCAGGCATCTGGTGGAACCTAAGAAATTAAATTTTGTACAAGTAATAGAAGCATCTTCTTCTCATTTTGCCATTATCACCAGGCAACAACATTTAATTTTGAGAATCTAAGAAGATAAGAACTGCCGATCAAATCTACAGATTTTTCCCCAACACACGTCAGTTCTGCTTCGACAACCTGTGCGTGTGTAGAGAAGTTTTAATTATAGTTCTCAATGTCTCTAGTTCCGTTCAACCTGCGACTGTACGTGAATAGGTAACTTTAATTCACGAAGAAGATGTGTTAAAAATACCAGTTAAATATCCAAAATCAATAGTCTAAAACTGTAAAAACAAAAAAAAGGTCTCCTTAAATGAAGGCAGTTTCGTTTATAGCATTTATGACTAGAATTATTATCATAGTTGCTTACAAACGATGATGCTGCATAAATCCGTTGAGGAACTAATGCGATTCTAGGTTCACGTGCAGTTCAAAAAAGGGGGAGCGCCGTGATAAATAGAGGTTCTCCGAAAAGAAGCAAGGCCGAGGATCTAAGAATCGACGACAGCCAAGACGTCCCGTTGAGTAAGGTCGCGGTTTTTCTTCTTCGGCGAGATAAATAAATAGGAAGCAGTCGCGTTACGCAGAATTTTAGTAATACCGTCTAACGCCGCCGCCGACGTCGTTTGTAAACACATACGAACCGAGTTGTTTGGGTTAATATGTACGAGAGCTGTTCGAAAAGTATTGCTAATTAGTGGTTGTACCCAGAAATTAAGAATTCTTTTTTGAAAAGATGGAATAGGGTACAGCAGGTTGGGTATTTTTTGATGAAGAAAAGTTCAAAAGATTCGATCTTTATTCTTGTTGGCGGTGATTATTATTATTGAATAAATTCATGAGTCGTCATTACTCACGACATAATAAACATTTTTTGAGCCTTCGTTGTCGAACCGGCTCAAAGTTTTTCAACACCTTTTTTCTTCAGTTAAAGTGTGTTATCCAATAGGAAACTAATTATCTTTTTGGATTGAGGTCCCTAAAATGCTTGAGGATGTTCCAATCTCGCGAATATCACCTTCATCTTATCTTCCTTAATCAGTTGAAGCACAACAGCGATACTTCTTTCTTGAGTCATTGCTGTTTTTGGTGGTCCTTACATTGTTGTTGGAATCTCCGGGCAAAAATTTTCTTGGCTCGATTCCATTTTTCGAGTGACTTATTAGTTTTAAAAATTTGCTGTAGCTAAATTTCTTGTCGTATATTGATGATATTTTGTGTCTTAAAAGGACGTTCATGATCATTCGATGATTGAAAAAATAACCCGTAAGTGCACTAGTTCATTAAATAATTTTTTTCTGTTATTAAGTTATGACATGATGCATTATCTGATGTAATAAACTTATTATTGATCAATATCATTTTTACGGCATGTGGATCAACATTTCCCTAAATTCCCCTCGTATTAACGACCGCAACACCCACAGCTTCCGTTTCTCCAACAACTCTCTCATTCACGGCAAGCCGCGATTCATTCAGAGCCTGAGTAGCGCGCTTCCCGCATGGCACCACCGTTTACCTTCGTTCTTTCTTTCTCCCTCCTCTCTGATGCTTTCATCCTCATTTTTATCTCTTTCTCACGGCCCATGCAGTCGATTGGTACAGCATGGCTTATTTTGGAGCCGTACACCGACCTTTTTTTTATTTACTATCGCCGCTGTCGGTGCTTATCTCCGTCATTATGCGGGTCCCCGGATCATTCCTTCCCGGAGTTCTGTGACGCTGGCGCCCCCTAGCGCCGGCTCGCGTGAGTTGGTGGAGAAACGTACTACATCGCGCCTGTCGACGATCATTTGTCATCAAAATGTTGGGGATATGAGTTTTTTGTTTTGGCGTTCATAGCTGACTTGGATTGATCGAGTCTATGCATTGTTCTTTGTAACAATTTTTAAAGTGATTTGCGTATGGAGCAATTGTTTTTCGTTCAAGTGATTACTTAGTGTAAAGTATTGATCTTTTTTGTGCGGGTTTCTTGTTCAACATAAAAAATGAAGGGTACACGCTTTGAAGGAGATGGCCAATAATGATTTAGAATTACAACTTTTACAGATTATAACAAAATCAATACGGAAGCAAGCAAGATAATTCTCCGAAAAACAATAATTATTGAGAAAGCGATGACCTAATAATGTCGAAAACACGCAACGCTTACGGATTTATACGAAGCCTCTCACCCCTAAAAAAAAAGGAAGTGGTGCCGATCTCGTAACAAGACAAGGATGGATGACGCGACACGCGTCCCCGTCGAATCTTTCCGACCCCGACCTCTCTCAAACTGTATGAATTCAGCTCATTTTTCCACTTGACACAACTTTTCCCTTAAGCTACGTCGACGAGTTCATCAAGTCGATCCTCTCTCTCATCCCGGGGAGAGGATGCGTTCACCGCTTTTCCGGGAAAAGGGGCAATTGCAGGGGAATCGGAAGATCGTCTCGGAAGAACCGAGAACAAACAATTTCGAGGTATGCGGAAAATCGGCAAGGAGACTCCGAGAGATATGGAAGATGTGGGACGAACGGTGAAGTTTTTACATAAGGGGGTCGATTGATTCTGATTATCGACGGTAATCGGATTCATCTCATCGTGATTTCGATTTTTTGCCTATGTTACGTTTATGTCTCACTTTTGGTGTTCAACTGCTGACGAATATTTTTACATTTTACTTTTTTTTTTTAATTTCATTAATTTTAGTCGTCACAATTTAATGGAAATTAAAGTAATGTCTTTCTGGATTTGCCACGAATGTTATTCTAATGTTCTTAATGTTTCGCTGAACATACTGTTATCTTTTTTAAAAGCTTTCTGTCTAACAGTAGTTGGCATCCTGTTATGCAAAATATGCGTCTAGGAATGCGATGGCCACCTCATTCGATGAAAATCTCTGTCCTCTGAGCAAAACTTTGAGCTTACAAAACAAAAAAAAAGGCGCTGGGGGCCAAGCTTGGCGAATAGGGTGAATGGCCTATCAATTCCAATGCCAATTTATTAATTTTTGCCATGGACCATAGAAGTGTGAAGTGTGTTACGCATTCAACTTCATAGCAAAAATTAAATGAAGACTGTAGCTCCATCTAATGTCTGTCAAATCAAACAGCCTTACTTTCCTGCATTAAAATGCTATCCAAAACAACAAGGGACCGATCCGAACGCGTAAATAAAGTGTTTCCTAAATTTATTTCGTTAAAATTTAAACCGCTAAATTTCTAGAGAGAAAAGTTTCTATACGAAAAATACCGTCACCGAGCGGTCGGTCGCCTTGAAACCCCGGACTTTAGCGGGCGGCTGACAGCGAAGCTCCATCAAGCAATTAACACTTCTGAAAAGTTCCAACGATATTAGGTCGCAGCGTTTCGTTGTCCGACAACGAAGTTAAATAATTTAAGGTCCCTATCGCGTGTGTCCCTCTCGAAAATTAAATGTGAATTTATGACCGGTGTCGTAGGACTTTCCACCTCCCTCACGATCCCTATATACGGACTCCTTCTGTAACGACACGTTTTCCTCCGGCTACCGAGTCTGATGTTGGATGGCGAATGCCGGTATTTGGCTCTCCTAATCGGCGTAAATATCGCAAAGGGCTCAGCGCGCAATTTGGCCGCCCAATTGTCCAATTCGGGGCCCGGGACTCAGACCCGACGTCCGATGGATGGGCCCCGAGAGGTAGGCGCGCGCGCGCTGTTTCCGGTCTGCCGTGATTAGAAGGTGTTAAACGGACCTACACGGTCCAAAGAGACGCCTTTTCATAATTAGGAGAAGTACTTTGACTAATGGTTCGGTCGTAATTTATAGCGTTAATGCGTAAATATTTCAAATTATTCCCCCTTTAGTACCGGGGAAACCGTTTCAGTGCAGTAACTTCCTAGAAATTGCTTGGTCTTCGTAGGCTATATCGGATGGCCATTGAAGCATTTTGGAGAATTTCTGAAGTAAACTGAAATTTTTGAGAAAAAAATAGGTGGGTGTAGGAAATATTGAAGAAACTTGGCACAAATTAAAAAGAGGCAACATTTATTAATAGTTGCACTTTTATTTCTTTTTTTCAACATATTTCATTTAGAAAATTATTGCAGAATAAAGAAAAATCCAATGCACCACTTCATTTAGCTGCTTCATGTCATTTACTATCGATCCTCTGTTATTTTATCACATTGTATACGATCACACACATGACATTGACACTTACGTAAACGAATTAGTGACCTTTCGTCGTATATGTAGGTATATACTACATGACTAAGCCTCAAACAAAAGATGGTAATCCTGGGAACGTCCTTGAATGGATAGACTGTATGTGTGTGCGTTAGGTTGGGTCTGTTTGCGTGTGTTCTTCGGGTATGCCGGTATGTCTGTGGCATTCACAAACGGAAATCAGATCCTCTGTTTCGCCGACCACATCCGGAAATACCGTTTACGGATTCTATTTCGCGAAACTCCTCAAAAATCGACCCCCCCTCCCCCGTTTCACGCAAAGTGATGATATAATAAATATACATATGTTCATGTCCATTAATTACGGAGCGGGAAAGACAAGATCTCTTCGAGATCGTTCTTCGGCGAACAGGGTTTAAGTCCGCCGCTCTGGTTGCTCTGGTTTCGTTGCCCCTAAACGATAGTAGGTCCTCTTTTCGGACTCGCGTCCTTTTGTTCGTTTTCTCGCATCGGCGCCTGCTAGATGTATGTATATGAATATGTAAGAATTTATAACCTGTTTTAATCCAGACGAAAATAATTATCTACCTGTCCGTTATAAATTAATTCTTAAGTACGTTGCGGCCGGGTCCTTTTCGTATTGCTCAACGGTTATAATCGAAAGTAATTAAATCCGGAGGTAGATGAAAATCTTCTGTTTGATTCCAAGAGGATCGGGTATTGGTATTTAAATGATTGTAGCAAGCTTTGTCTGTCGTCAGCTCATATTGAGCGTGAAAAAGGTGGAATGAAAAAAAGAATGTTTTTAGATGTCTAATAAAGTTGGCGAATTGGCAATAACATTAAGATTAATTGAGCGAATCCAGCGAACTTAGAGTGATAGAAACGTTGAAAAGTGGATATACATTTCATATGAACCATAAGATGTTCCAAGTTTAAATAAAAATATGGAATAGGGAAAATCACAAGTCCTTTTATTTTTCAAGATGTTCTATGGCTATGGGGTTGTTTAAAGTCACAACAAAGAAGCTTCTATTGGCGGCGGAATGCTACACTCTAGAGGAATTTTTAAATATTTCTTGTATCTGCCCTTAACTACGTTGATGGTCGAAATCAATAAATTATGGACTGTTAACTGTCAGCTGTAGACTACCACAAGCTCGACAGTAACGACAATGAACGTACCATCTTTGCCCAAAAGTAGTAAACAACACTTGGACACTTGGGCAACTTGGATGTTCTTCAAAAATGTTCATACGGCCGCATTTAAATTCAGCTGTCCAATATTTTACGGTCGATAACGAGAGTCCCCCTAAAAATTCAATGACTTTGACTTCATACTTTCTAATAATGCCCCGAAATTGCTAATAAACCTATTGAAAATGTTAATTGAAAACGTAATACTAATACCAATACGTAGCTTGGTTGACCTATAAATTTAATTTAACCTTGAAGAATCCACCTAATTACAAACACATATACCAAAGAAAACATCTCTATTCTTTTTTTTTGAAAAGAAAAACGCAAGTTAACCTAATACATTTTCCATTCTTTTTCATTCCTTCTCCTTTTCCACCGTTACCCCGTCACGTCATTAATAAAGTAATTTCGAACGGATACAGAAAGGGAATATCGCCATCAATATTATTGGACGTGCGATGTTTGCGGGTTCCTGCAACCTGTTGTTGTGTAGTAGCTTTTCGCGGCCGCAAGAAATCCTCCGCTAAGATGCTGCTAAGTCAGCTGAAATTAATGATCTCGGCCTGAATCAGAACCGCATTCACAAATACACGGAGATGCTGAGTTTTGTAGGAGTTATCTCCAATCTTGAAAAGCTTCTCCACGGTCGGGACGTATAAAATACAAAAATTCGATATGTTTGCAAGTTAATACTACTTAATAGAGCTGCATAGTTAAGTTGAGTAAGTACTCTAAGTGATGTGTTTATAGTACAAATAATAATAAATATAAATTGCATTCATGAATATACCATAACAGGCGTCTTAACCAATAGATCTGTTCTGGAAACTGTAGAATAGATGGTACAGCTACGAGCAGCAAGCTTGGGTGCAATAAAACTTGCACATAACAATAATCAATAAATAACATTGTGTAAATCTTACCACAAGTTACACTAAAGATCTTCAAAAGCATACAAAGATCAGAAATTTCGGTATGGATAAACATGAAATTCTTGAAACCAAGAAAACTTTTGCTGGACTTCTTCAATCTTCATGACATACGTGAATAGGAAAGGTTCCATGTTAATACTTCATATTCCAGCCAGGACCTCACAAAGCCACTGAAAGGAATTCTCAAAGTGGACAGATTTGCAAAATGCTCACTGCAACAACAAACAAAGTCGAACATTTTGTTAGCGGATCTAACTACAGCATGGAGGTTATCGCCGAATGACAGAAAACCATCAAATATGATGCTGGAAAACTCGAGCAACGTGACAGACAGCAGAATCAACGCGGTAATAATAGAATATACGATCTCACGTTTGGAGACATTCGAGTCAAAGTTGTTAATCTTGCATCGTTCGAGCAACAAATCAATATTCAACAGCAGCTTACCGTAATCCTTAATGTAAGTAATTGTTTGCGAACACAATTCAGATTATTCGGCAAACAGCTGATAAACATAAAAATAAAAAAGTAACGACCCCAAGATAGAAACTTGGGGTACACAAATAAGAATGCATTGATCTGATCAAAACAGCACTCAATCCTCAACAATGCAACTTACGCATGACCGATCGTATTAAACGATCAATCATGGTTAGACAAATCAAAAAAAAAAGAAAAGAAAATGCACGCGTAATAGCAATGTGCGTACTTTACATTCAAATAAAGATATCTACGCTTTTTTAATATATGACGCGTTTTATTGGCAAATTAAATCTTCCCCTTTTAATGGTCCATCTTTTGCATTGCACGTATACAAGGGCTCAATTTAAAAAACACAATTGTAAACAGACTGCTGCGACCCCTCGTATATAAATTCATGTATCCAACTTCTTTTACAAAACCGCGCTTGCTCGCGCTTGAGACACCCGCCTGCTTTGTTTTGCCGAGATATAACGAGAAAGGAAGATCCGTCGAATGACGCACAACTATATTTATAGGATCTCCTTTGTGCTGTCACAAATCAATATCTTCGTCGAGAAAAAAGACACACGCCTATGATGATAGCGCGAAACAACCTTGAAACGATCGAGACCATCGGACGGAATTGCTAGCCATTCCTGTGGTTTCTGTCCTGTACAGGTGGCATCCACTTTTAATGCCAACATGTAAACCGTACGTTGGTATCCGCGCACATGGAACGTAACAAAGAGGCATTACGGCGATCTTTAATCCCGCGAAAACGCCGAAATAAATCAACGACTGTAATGCGAGAATGTGTTGTTTTTGACCGCAAGTATGATACGCTTTCGCTCATTTTTATGCATGTGTTGGATTTGTTCATGGTCGGTATGGATTAAAGGTTAAATTATATAGTTGTAATAAAATCGTTTCCTAGTAACGTAGGTGGGCATATGCAATAAGTTTCGGTAAAGAATACAGCTTAAAATTCATTGTTTTATGCAAGGATATCATTAAAATATAATTAATCTCTATTTCTTTATTGTTGCTATTAATCTTTAATTCTATTAATTCTGATGTAGGTCAGAAGATCCGATTAAGACTGCAGTATGCGGTGTAATTAAAGCGCAACTGGACAGACGTATATTAAACAAAGAATGAAAGGACTTTTCCAACATTTAACTCCTGATATACTTGCGTTAATGTCTACTAATTGGAATAAGGAAATAAGGATCTAAAGAGTCTATTCTGCACACTTTCTAGTGAAGTCGAAGAAACGGCCTCTATTGAGCAGGGTTATCTTAAGCCAAGTGGGGGCCCGTGACGGTCTAGGACATATGGAAATTTAGGATTGATATTAAGAGAAACGAACAACATTTTAGTTTGCAGACTTAATTAAGATATTTCTTCTTAAAAAATATTTCTTTAAGCATCTTTCTTGAAGCATTGCACAGGGTGACTTATCTCCCATTTTCTTAAATACCGTTTACAGTCTCTGTCAAAAATTATTCATAACCCGGGGCAATAGCTCTTCGTCAATTGTGTGCGTCTTTCAATGCAATTAAATTACGGGGTTTATGAATATAAACACGTTCTGATAAAAAAATCACAGGACGGCAAGTTCGGTGATTTTGGGGGCCACAGCACGTCACCGAAACGAGAAATGAGGCCCCCAGGAAACATGATTTCCATAACTTCCGTTAATTCATTTGCAGTGCGCGCTGTGATACCGTCCTCCTGAAAATAAACATTTCTCATGTTTATCCGTCGTCTCCGCAGTTTAAATAGAAAAAACGTATTCAACATATTTAACGTTTCGAATCTGCTGTTACTGTAATGCCGTTTTCCTTAAGAAAGTACGGCCCAATTATATCAAAAGGAGCAACCACGTACCAAACGGTTACATACGCGGAAAGACGCCTTTCACCAGGGTAACACCAGGATTTTGACGGACCCATTAACAAAAATTTTGATCCATTCAAGCTGAAATGAGCTTCATCACTCATTATCGCTATTGCATGTGGGTCTTCCTCAATCAACACTTGCATACCCAAGGCGGTCTCCTCGCTGGCCGTAGTTGAACTTCTGAACCACGTTCATTTTATACCGACGATGTTACAGGAGAAAGATTTATTGCATGGACTATTAAACCTGATCAAGGTAATAAACCTCTTCGAATAAAATTAACTACCTGCGATCAATGTCAATCTGTAAAAATCAGAAAATACAGTTTTATTTCAGAAATTCACCGCATAACATCATTCGACCAAACAATTCATAAAACGCCCAGAGCTATGAGAGGAAAAAAAAGACGCTTCCAACAATAACAAAGTTTCATGCGCGTTGGTGGTGCTTCATAAATGCGACGAAATCAAAAGTGTTTCACGGCGGCGACGTCAGAGCGCGTGACTTTCGCTACATCGCGAGTGAACGAAGCGAGGTCTATGTTTAAAACACTGTCGCTTTCCGTCGGCCATGCTCGGTCGATCGGGATCCGTTCAGTTGTTGTGTCGTTGTTTCGTCCATCCACGGAAACAAACCAGTCAGAAACCAATGCGGAATATGAGATTCCTTTTCGATTATCAAATTTTTGCAGATTCCTGGTCGTTGTTTTGCATTTGGAAGGAGATTGAATGGATTTGAGGATTCTCTTTTCTTTAATCTTAATGCTGATTTAATTTCACGAAAATACCAGAAATCCTGTTTGGAAATAGAAAAGATATGTAACTGAATGACTCATTTAATATAAGGAAGTTATTTAACTTTAAGGCAAAAATATATTTATGTTCACCCTGTATAATTTTAAGGGATCATTTTTATTTTACTAACAAGTCGTTAAAAAATAAATACAATTTGTTGAATAAAATAAATAATTTAAAAGATATATACTTGTTTGATTAAAACTTCTTTTTCTCCGTGCATAAATACACGTAAGAAGCCACAATTTCGACTCAAAAAAAATCGTAGCGATAAGAATCTATTTACAACAAATAATTTTTCCTCAATAACATAAATCGTAACACGTATTTCAGCGATTTCAATGCCTTATTGTCGCCGAAAGTATCCGATACATTCTATTCTAATATACGATCGCATCGCCATAAATTCACGCTCCTTTCACCTTAGAACGAGCGCCCCGAAAATGGTAAAAAAAACCGCTTTTCAAAGGAGACGGAGACGAGGAATCGCCGGAAGAAAGGAGAGCGTGTAATATATTAATAACCTGCAACATCTGTCCAATTTCTCAAACCACTTTGGCGTATAGAAAAGTCACCGGGACGACATGATCGCATTGGATAAGGATCGCGACCCTTAGACTTTTCCCGTCTCTTACCAGCACCACCATCGAGCCATTATGCAAATGTCCGACGACACGAACGGCGCTGGACGAAATTCATGCAAGGATGCAGTTTTTTTCTGAATCGGAGGATTCCCTCGCTTACCCGAAACTACGGAAGGATGTCGATATCACGGCACCGTCCCGTAGAGAAAGGACGGAAAGAACTGACGGAAAAAAAAGAACAGAGAAGATATCGTAGTGGGCCGTATGTTACGGTTTTCCGTGTAACACCCAAACATAACATTTGTTTAATCTTCCTTTGAAGCTCGTGAATGGCGTTTGCCTGCGTGTCCCCTCTATTAAGTAATAGGTGGGATAATGTGCGGACCGCAAAAAAACCACGGCATGTCCGTTTCGAATATAGAGAAGAATAGAGAAAGAAGTCAAAATTATATCCGCATAATTGTGTTTTAGATATAGAAGTACGTATACGGTCAATTCAGATTTAGATTTAAAGATGTGGACCTATATATCTAGATATAGAGATATAGAGAGTACGTATAGGTAGATATATGTTTTTAAGAGAATTACTTGAGCGTGAGAAATGGGACATAAAATGGTGCTTTTGTAAAATACCATTTTTATTCTTTAAAAAAAAAACAGGAAAAAATCAAGGTATTAACTTTTAAAGGCTAAAAATACAATGGAACATTTGGTTCGGTCTTTATCGTTGGAAAATACAGTTAGGCGTACGATAGAATCAGTATCCCCTGATATATCCCTTTGATATACAAGTTTCCCCGCATATGAGGTACAATTGGACAAATACTGGTATTTTTTAACATTTTCACGTACAAAAACTGTAGATTTTTTTAACATATTGGTGACAAGGACTCCTATTTGCTGCAAACAAATATTAATAAGAAGAATCTAGACTGTTCGAAAACTGTTTTAGACAGCACAACTCTATCATCAGCCTTAGAAAATACCAAAGTGGTATCCTATAAGTTCATTGGGTTTTTATTTCCTCAAACAACCAACATCAAAGTCCTTCTCGAGCGTCTCTAAAACTTCGCAACAACATTTAGACTTCGTTTCGAACCCTTAAATGTTGCTAATACAAAATTATTTTCATCACGCTTAAACTCATATGACCCGCCCATAATTTCTTTGATTTCATCACTTATCTGGGTTAGTTCTTCTTCTTGATCGTTGTGTTCACTCTCGTCTAAGACCGCAGCTTCTTCAGCTTCTGGCGTTAACGTTTACTAGGCTTTATTAGGCTCTACTAGGCTCTATGTGTATTCGTTTCCCTTTTGACCTTCTTTTTTTTTGAGGCACGTCCACTTGTATAATATCTTTGAACATGGCTCAAGAAAGTTGAATAGTTTTTTCAACACTTGTGTTTGGTTCAAACCTAGCTCTTAAGTTAGCAGATGAGGATGAATGAATTTTCCCGAATGTTGCTTTTAGAAGACTAGAAAAGTCACGTTGCAAAATTCCAAAATGCGTCTTTTTATATTTTATATCTTAAGATCCGGATTAAAAGAAATGACTTTAAAAAAATGGCTATTGTTTTCAGTAATTGGGTTGACTCAGCTGACAATGACTTGTCCTATTCATGTGTACTGCAGTTTATAATTTGTTTTTATGGATTCATTCACTTGTTTTGTGTTTCTCATTTTTTTCAGAGGACAGTGTGTGTCTTGTTTGGCGCGCACCCGGTATTACAATATGACAAATTTAATTATATTGCGTATATTTTGAAGAGAGACATATATCCACTTAAATAAAGATTATTAATAATGTTTTGAGGTAAATTATAATTTCTGTGTCGAGGAGGAGCTGTTTACATAAATTGATTTTTTCCCCACACTTAAATATATACTCCTTTCGAAATATCTCCCTTGTAAACGACTTCTCAAAACGACATCCCAGCATCTTTCGCGCCACACAGCAATCTTTCTCAACTCCATTCATCTCGTCCAAAACAAAGAGAATTCCGCTATACGGCGTCATTTCAAAATTCAAATTAACTAGCCGATAGCGAAAAACAAAAGCGAAACAAAAAGAAAATCGAGCGGCGAGTGAAACAAACGAAACGCGAAACAAAAGCGGCTAGCGCGGAGAGAAAAAAGAAATCGAAAAACAAGCGAAGAATTTTGACAGTGCAGCGCGGCGTGCTTGACGTGAATTCGGTTTCGGTAACATTAATTATTATTTTAATAAGGCAGATTCTAAGAAGAAACGAATAGCTCTTTGTATGCAGCGGTACCTACGTAACGTTCGCGAGATGCAGTCTCTTTGTTTTGCTTTCGTTTTTTTTCCAGATTTTATTGTTTTTATTCGGATATTTTGCATACGTTTAACGTTTAAAGCGGATGGAGCGCTTCAGCTCGCGAATTTCGCTTGCAGGGTTCATTTTGTTTTGTTTTCGTCGATGTTGCATGTGTGTGGGAATAAGTAAATGTTTTCGAAGTGATTAATCTCCGTGGAAGGCTTGCTAAATGAAACCTTAAGTGGTTTTTATTAAATAGTAATAAGAAACTTGCTTTGACGTGGTTATTTTTAAATGTTTTTATCGTTGGAAGTTCAAGGAGTGGAAAAAAGACGAAAAGCTCGATATGTTAAAGTCAATAATGCAAGGTGCTTGATCTCGGGGAGTTTTTATTACCATGATGCTGTACTTTTTTAATTGTTGGAAAAAAAGCTTTATGTGGTAAACATAAAAACAACAATTGTTATTAGTTTTTGCACAATTTCTATCTAAGAAGCTTCACGTTGGTGACTTAAGATAAATTTTTTCATAAAAATGGTGAGCTATCGTTAGTTGATGGTGACGTTATTAGGCTAACACAATCGGCCAGCATTAGGAATAATTGCTCTACGAGAAACAAAATCAAAAATTGGTATGTTTCAAAGATTTATTACTTAAAGCTTTGCGAAAATTCTAAACCTGAAAGCAAGAAGTTGAAATTGCGTTTGCACGTTGTATTGGTAATTGTAAGATGGCGCTACTAGTAGGGAGACTAGTAGTGAGTCTAGTAGCACCATCTTGCAGCTACCAATACAATGTGAAGACGAAATTTCAACTTCCTACTTCCAGGATTACAATTTTCGCAAATTTTTAAGTAATAAATAAATCTTTGAAAATTTTTGAAACCTTACGATCTTTACCATGTAACCAATTGAAAAAGTTCACTAACGTACAATATTTCTCAAAGCAGAAGCAATCGATTTTTTTATTAATATTTCTCCATCAATTGAATTGTTTTACTTCTTCAATATTGCGCAAATTCAACTTCCACCGATATTGTAGTATAGGTGAAGGAACTAACAGCCGCGTGAGTAATCGCGGGCATGAATCACCTAATTGCAGATATATTAGCAAGAGCTGGCATTCCGCGATGGAGATTGTATTCAATGTGGGAAAACAGAGATATTACGCGTACTGCTGTAACCGCTTTGCAGTTAAAGAAAGAGGAAGATAGTAATGCGTGGTTGGTTGTGAAGAAGTTGGTGACGCGCTTACATATTTAAAACGAGAATTTTGTAATGGTTTTCTTTAATATTGCCAGTAAAATAATGGAAGAAGGATATACGGTACATATTTTTGAAGAATTATTTATTGGAATTTTTGTCAAAATGGGCTTCACGGAACGAAATTTGAAAAATGCAAACAATCATTTTTTTTTCTAAAGATTCGAGCTTCTGTTGTTCATAAGTTAATAGGGGGAACTCTTTAGGATCTCACTGTTCATCGAAGACACTCTGTATAATACTACAAAAATACACCTAATGAATAAATAAAAATCTTTTCGTAGAAACAAATTTAACACGCGCTTCGGTCTTTGTCTACCGACCGAGACCTATTATTTTAGCATGATTAGCCGCTGAAAATTATAGGATGCAACGAGCGATGCATCTTGGAGTTCGTTCACATTTTCGACTAGACTAAGTACCTTATTGGTGGTATCCGAGCGTTTCCTTTCACCGGTTGCATACGACTTGTCGAACTCAAATAAGTTTTCGCGTACGTATATGTGTAACTGTGTATGTGCTCGCTATGTTAGATCGGGAGAGAATCGCTCGAAGTCGATGGAAAATAAGAATTAAAAACAGTAACGGGTTTAACGCGGCGACCGCATCTCTCGGCCAGTTCTTCGGCTGCGCACATGCACGGGGTCGCCGGACATTGCGGGCGAAGAAGGTTACGCGGTCAGTGATACATGGTTCGCCGAAAACAGTCGATCTAATTACGTACTCACGCACACATGCTTCGCATACACAGACCGGTAATCTACGTTCGTTAAGTGAACCTGAAGAGATTTGCCTTTGCATTTTTTTGTGGATTATTAGGTGTTGTTATATTTATAAATGATTCGAATTTTTGTAGCAAATTTGACACTAAAAATCGATATATTGTTGCGAATTTGAAAGAATTATGCTAAATGTCGTTGCTCTAAGAAGTACGTTTCAGGGTTATAAACTGCATTTTTGTGTAGCTGCTTCGTAAGAAGTAAATCGCATAATAAAAACTTCATCTCATGTTAATGGTTTTTCCACTTTAGGATTTTTAATAATTTTCGATACAGCTGTGGTTTACAACATGTTCTCTAAGTTTTAATCTCTTAAATGAAAAAGATAATGTTAATTGCACAAATTGCGACCTGTCCGCCAAATAGGATGCAAATCAATCAGCCGCAGTGCCCCTAACACTGTACCTATGCAACTCGCTGACGAGTAGGTCATGTCGAACACAATCGAATGCAGCAAAAGATTGGTTGTCCACCACTTTCGACATAATTTATGTTGTTCTCGAAGAAGTAATTTAGGGTAGAAATGGCGGAACGATTTTTCTAAATCCATGTTGAGAATAAATCTACAGAATAGAGTTCTTTTTCAAGAAATATGTCAGCTGGTTTAACGTGGCATCCTCAAAAATGTTTGGTCTATAATTCATCGCCTGGAGTTTATTTTTTTTTATGTACGGGGACAATACAATCTATAATAAGTAATCTTAGTTAACCTTTGTTTCTTTTTGAAATTAGTAGACTTTGTCAATGGGCATTACTAAATTAAAATGAATTATGTTGCGTAATTTTGAAAATTACCAACGTGACAAGTTAGTAATCTTCACTTTCTCTATTGGCAGTTCTTATGGTTAAAAAGAAACAGACGTAACAACTGAAAACATGGAATTTCTTTGAGGTTGTTGCATGTTGTGTATCGCTACTGTGAGAAGAATTTTTGTGGTGCCCTTGGTTTTCTGGATCCTTTTCCTTCTTCCTCCAGTTCCATCAGGTTGATGATCTTCCTGGGGTCTTCGGTCCTCGGTGTTTGTTTCTCGGAGTCTTCTTCCTGGACTCCCTTCTCGGTTACTAAAACAGAAAAATATAAGTTAGTATGGTACTAGTACACGCTATGGTGATACCTATGCCAGCCTACTCAGGCGATCGTAGGTGGTCTTGTGGTTCTTCGGATGGTGGCGTTCTTCACTGCGGGATTCTCGCTAGTTAGCGTCTTCTCGAAGAAGTTTTTGTTGAGCCGTGCCAGGAATTCCTGCAGCCGCTCAGGTGTGTCAGTGTTGCCAGCGAGGTGCTCTGGGGTACGTGAAGTACTAATTGCAAGCAGCGATTCTGTACAGTCGCAAGGGAGGTAATGTGGATGAGTGCCGCCGTGACCCAGACGGAACTGGCGTAGGTAAGGATTGGGCGTATGTGTGTCTTGTACAGCATGACGCCCGTTTCAGGGCTGAGGTGGGAATTTGAGAAGATGGGATACAACTGTCTGGCTGCACCTAGTGCCCTGTTTCGAGCTCTTCTGAGATGCTCCGCGAAATTCAGCCTTTCGTCTAGGATCATTCCGAGATACTCGATCTTGCTGTTCCAATCGATCTCCGTCGCTCTGACTTTGATCTTGGGAAGCGGACCGTGTTGTTTCCAAGCGAACGCAATCGCTTGCGTCTTCCTAAGGTTGATCGTGAGTCCCTGGTCATCGAAGTAGTTAGAGATTTTGATCAAATGCGCCTGCGCAAGTTTGACCGCCAACTCGGCGTTACGCGATGTAGCCAGGATTGCTGTGCCATCTGCGTAGATGGCGTGCAGTGCTCGTTGATCTTCCGGTTTTGGAATGTCCATGACTTAGATCGCGAATAGGACTGGGCTTTGCGCCGATCCCTGTGGAACTCCAGATATCATGCTCCTCTCTGAAGATTCCGTCCCATTAACCATGGTGTGGAATCTTCGATCCTTGAGAATTATTGTGGTCGCTCGGGGTTGAATTTTTATAAGGTTTGACAGGGAGGAGCAGAGCGTGCGGGACGGGTTGTGATTGGAGGATTCGGATAGAAGAAATTTCAATTGAAAATGTAATACGTAACCATCGTCTCTATTCAAATTGTTGAAATGTTTGTGGAATTCGATAGCTTCGTGGATTTTTCTATAATAATAATAAGATAAAATCCAGACGGTTGATCTGTCGAATAATTCCCCAAAATATTTTTTTTATAATTTCATAATTTTTCAATTAAAAAGATTCAAAATTACTCGATACATATTATACGTACCTTGATATTTATTTGTAATTTTTAATCATTCGAAGAATTTAGAAAGCTTGCATTCTCAAGGATTTTTCTAATAAGAATCGAGCTTTCTACTACTAGATGGACCCCTATACTCAATAGATGAACGATGTGAAATGCCAAGAAGAGATGTGAAGGCGACGCCGATAACTTATACCCTCGTAGGCGGTTCGTTGTAACATTACTATACAATTAGCAATATACCAAGTCGTTTCATTTCTATCATCCTAATAAAAAAATAAGTTCAAAGTTTTGATTTTTTTAAAGTATGCGTTTATTTAAGTAAACAAAAAATCATCTGTAGATACCATCAGATGATTTCTACGCGAAATTAATAATTTTGGAATTTTTAATAAATTCCAACATAAAACCAAAATTTGAATTTCTCGTGTTTTACTTCAAATCCCCTTGAGAACTTTTCAGCGCAATACAAAGGCTTCAGTTACATGTTTCTGAGTAAAATTGGACTCGAAGGATCGATTTCCGCCACCCTCATTTATCTCTCTCGTTTATTTTTCGAAGTACACACCGAAAAGAGCTAAAGGTAGGGATCAAAGTTTCCCCACATCCTAAAACTTATAGCTCGCTTACCGTAAGACATAGAAAATCGGGGTAACTTTTAACGGATTCAGCGTATCGAAATCTATAAATGAAGCTGTTAGTTAGCTGTAGAGAGATATAGGAAAATTAAGAAAATGATGAAAAAAATCTCGGGGTACCCCCTTTGGAAATTCGGACGATTTTGGCCATTTCAAAGATGTTTTAAAATATTTATTTTGATGGTGGTTCCTTATGCAATTTGACGTGCTGATTACAGAGGTTACAACCATTTTGCGGTATCTACCGTCCAAAGATATTTGGCTAAAAGAAGGAATTTTCTATTTTTATTTAATTATTACATTATATTATCTTAGCATAACGTCAGCATGTTATATTTAATTCAAAGCCTCTGCTGATATCGAACTGATTTCCATAACTTACAAATTATGATTGTTTGTCGTTGATTGATAACAAAAGAAAACAGTAACAATGAAAATCTACGAATAATTTTATAGGATTACCAGAAACTAGATTTTCAAATCATTGAAACTATATCGTGAAACAAGATACTTCTAAAAAGATATCACATTTTTCGGTACCGATCTGTCGCTCTTTTAAAGTAGGTACCCTTAGATCCAATTTAAAAAGATTCACTGAATAAAAACCGAGTTCTGATCTCTTGGCTGAAATGTAATACCTTTACCGTTCATTCAAAATGCATAGCTTCAAATGACAGATAATAGCACCATCTTCATATCGTCAGCTTTTGTATTATTTTAAACTGTAGATAGATAAATATATTTCGTTGTTAAATTTGGAAACTGCTACTAAGGATCGGAATTATATAAAGTTCATTACATCATGTATACAGCGTCTTATACATATAGACACTCGTTGGAAGATATCTTTAACTCGAAGCCAATTGGAAAATAAGAACATGAGTCATCGAATTCCGATAACAACACACGTATTACTCGATAATGGCGTAGAGCATCAGAAGCGATCGATATTCGAAGAGGCGACTGAGGGCTTCGTTCCCGAACGCAACAAGGTGAGCTGGCAGCTCTCAATCGAAGAACACAGATTAAAAAAGCGGTCCACTCGTACAGATAAGTTTCCTGGATTTCCGGTCCGTTCTTGACGCATTGTGCGACGGTGTTTGTTTAACACCCTCCTTCTACGCCTCCTCCAACCGAAATAAGCAGAAGAATGTCATGTTTACTTTAATTATGTTAAGATAAAGGTGTATATATGGACGTATTCCAAGGTTATTGATAAGGTACGATAGGTTATGAAGATGTATACAATGCATTTTTTCTCTCCTGTTAAATATGTTTTTCCACTTTAGGTTTTTGGATCAATTTTGGCACATCTGTGTACAGCATGTTCTAGAAAATATTAAGAAAGTTTTAAGACTTTTAGTAATTAGAAAGTTTTAATGGCGGAATAATTTTTTCTGTCGTATTAATAGAATTTAGATAATTTGTTTGGGTTGCTAGATTAAATATACAGAAGATGTCTAGATAATTGCAACTCATTTCAAGTCATAGATAAGAGAGATATATAGATGAGAAGCCTCTGTGGGGATTATGAAATAAGCAAGAGCTTAACTCAAGAAGCAAAAAAAAACAGCAGAAAGGATTTCTAAGAAAGGGATTTGGAACATTAACGAAAAATGGAAGAAAAGCAGGATTTTAAGAAACGCTTTAAAACAAACGCAACACACTTGCTGTAACCATTTCTGTAAAAATCATTGAAAATAAATACAGTATTAGATTAGATTATTATCCGAGGTGGTTCTTGACCTATCCCACTGTGACCTTCCCAGATCTATTATGGTTCCTCATTCATTAGATCAATTATATTAGCTTTGCTTTCTTTGCTAGATTCAGCAGCGTCCCCTCTACATAGGTTTCGGGTTTTGGGTATTCCGAGCCCATTTCTGAGAGCCTTCATTCGCACAGCATATGGACGCCAATGTCTTCTTCCACCTGGCAGAGTCTACATGCTGTTTCCACAGCCAGGCTCAAATTACTCATGTGCTTCTTCAGCACACAGTGTCCTGTTAGCAGGCCCACTGTTGTTCTAACAGACTTCCTGTCTTAGTAGGCCAATTGTAAATGTAGGCCCAAAATAAATACAGGCACAATTTAATTGTTCATCTATTAGAACATATCAGAATTTTACGTTCTGCAGGATTTGTCTCTAAATTGCTCAACGAAGGAATTCCGCTCACACATTCGCTGGACAGGACCCGGAAATTAGATCTACAAGCGCAACCTCACTGATACGCGTTAACCAAAATACTTCCTCTATTTTTCGCAATACGTCCACGTAAGAGATTTATCCGGAAACGTGTATAAAAAATAAAATCAAGCGAGGAGTTTATTGCCTACATAACGCGTAGTAAGTGTGCAACAATATATCGCCTACTACTGACAACATCCGCGTTAGGATACGTGTAGTTAAAAGGTTGATTCCGTATACCGTTTATATTTAGTACTTGCCTACGTCTCCATACGTTAGCGTGTAGTAGTAACAACATCCAAGTTAATATACGATACGCGCGGCGTTTACGGCGGTTTTACGAGACCCGTGATATTTTCAAAGCAATTATTGACTCAATCACTTGGAGTCTGGCGCTGCTTTCTTCTACGCTCTTTCGTTCCCCGCGCTATGGCTATGTACCGAACAAGGTTGATGGTGATGCGGCTACCGATGCCCAGCTTACGCTTTGCTGATGTTGCGCTACCACTTCGGCGGCTCACTACCGCTGGTGATTTTCGTTTGTTTTTCATTAAGCAACGTCACACCGTGCTTACGATGAAATCGGAGAAGGCTAAAGGTATAGGGAGGTAAATACGGGATGCTCCAAAAGTTTAGCGAGTTGTCTTTAGAAAAGGTATGTACAGTCATTCGCAAAATCGAGCGTACGGCGATAAGAAAATAACATGATTTTTTTTTATCTTGAATAAATATGATATAATATAAAAACAAATAACTTTTCAATATATAGAGTGTCTCATCGAGAACTGCATTGATCAATATATATGAAAGTTTAAACTAGTAAAGTCACTTTTATTAATATTCGAATACAACGCAAATTTTTGGACCCGACTTTCTTTCTTTTTTGAAAGCTTTGTCCATGACTATCCCAAAATACAGTTGCTATCACTTTTTCGGAGCCGATTCATCCTTCACAGCATTGTTTCCGGAGTTTAACGGAGTGTCCAAGTTTTATCAATACCCTTTCACATAAACTGCTTCAACACAGCTCTGGAAGTCTTCAGTTGCTTTTCTGGTTCTGAGTGAGCAAGTCCGGCACTGATATGACAAACACTTTCGAAATGCTCACAGCCTTTGCTATCTCTCTAACCTAAATTTGACGGTCATCTAACACCATTCACAAAAAGTTTTCCGATGTCTTCAATATTCATCATCAACCGAGCTGGTACGAACACGTTTAAATTCAGTTGCTCAAAATTTCGCCGTGGCAAATGATGGTGCAGAATCCCCGCGAACAGCGTCCATCTCAATTTTAATTTTTTTAGGAGTATTGTAAGAATTTAATTTTTATTTTTTTCCATTTTTACAGAAACACATCGAGCGATACAAATGAATGTTAAACAACAACTGAGCGTACAACATGGCTGAAATTTTCAAAAGTATCTTTCAACATGTGCGCAATTATAATATTGCAATATTTTCAACCGTTACTCCCATTGAGGCTTGAAACCTTTTAGACTATCCTCGTATATATATCATTTTACTTTGACATTTATTTACAATGAAAAAATTGTGTTGGTGTCGGTTTTACGAAGAAATCAAGTTCCTTATTGATTTTTCTGTGACAGAAATAAACTGCAGGTATTCGCTAGGGAATATAGGTAAGTTTGTAGAAGCGAAATATTTTGGGAAGAAGCATCACGTTTATTTATAATCACAAAAGCTGCGTCTAAAAGCTAATAATGTACCAAAATTATCATCGTAGAAAATTTGAGATAAATGGTAAAAGGAATATCTCGCACCTTTTTTTTACATATTCAATTTATTACAATTTTCATATTGGACGAATTTACCCACAATATTTTGAAGAATACCAACTTTCATATCCATCCAAATATTTGAAGACTTCTAACGTAGTTAACTGATTACTTCGGTAATATTACATCAAAAAAAAAAAATCAATTTTGCCGTAATTATACTTTAGTATAATGCTGTAATTTTTTGAACAAAGCAAACTGGTGTGATGCAACCTCGCAAGGTTTTAAGAAAAGTCGATTGGTATCCAAATAGGTCATGAAAGTTTCGGAAATGCAACGCGCTAATCGTATGGTCCGCTTTCTGGATTCACAACACAGATGACTTTCCCTCGAACCGCATTCCGATGTACAAGGTGCAACTCTGAAGTATGTAATGTAAGTTTCAAAAAATCTTCAGTTAAAACATCGATACTTTTTAATATTGATGTTTAGAGATTAAGATCTGAGGTAAAAAGCTTAATTTGTTGCTTTTGCCATGTATTCATAGGAATCATCCTTTATGCTGGATTGAAGATGATTTGAAGGAAAATCACTTTAAAGACGCACCTGTAGCAAAAAAAGCAACTAAAAACATGTAATAAAAAGCCTAAAATTAGTGGACGCCCGAATTTGAGTTGGAAGGACAATCAACGACAACCTAGTCTGTAAACCACCTTGAATGAAAATTAAGAGAAAGAGAAGAATAACAATGAATTTTGAAGGGTTATATTTTTTGAATAGCTTATTTTTTTTTAATAAAATGTTTTTGTGGTCGTTTTCTTTTTAATTTTAACAAACAATTTAATAAATTATTTTTTAAACGTTTTAGTACGTTTTAAAGCAAGTGAGACCTAATTAATACAAGGAAAATTTTTATTTTTAAAGTTGGATACCGGCTTCGACTAAAAGGACATCATCAGGCTATAGCCATTGATGTCGTTGGGAAACAATAATTGAGATTTCCAGCATATTAATACAGATTAAATGAGACGGAATCTTAGATTTTCTAGGCGTGCTTCACAACAGAAGAGATCTCTTTCGGAGAACACGGAACAAGGATATCTGTTTTTAGAAACCTTCTGAAGAAGTTGACAGAATGATCAGCGGAGTGTCAAGAGTCAAACTCAACGACAAGAAACACCCGGAAGACCTTTTTACAGAAGAAAATAACCATTTTCATTTAATTATGCTTTAGTTCCTTTCCCCTGTTTAATAAAAAGCGAACATCGTATTTGCGAATCCTAGTAACATTATGGCTTCTTGTAAAATGATTTTCAAAGGCAGACAACTAACTAGACATCTTAAGAACGGGGTTCAGGATCTTGAAATATTTATATCTGGTATTTACTGATATTTTTTTGCAATCGTCAGGCTGCCTCTTCGGGAGGACTTCTTTCTATGTTTGGTGGAAATATTTCTTTGACTTAACTTTCAAATAATGACTCAGATGCAACTTTTTGTGGATATTATAAATATTTAAAATAAAAAGATCTAAATTTAAAACTTAAGCTCAGTACCCTGTATACCGGAGAAGAACAGAAACTATACATGCTATTTAACGAAACGAAGAAAAAGAGTCGAATTTTTTCTATACGGCTAGTAGTTTCAACCCTCAATAAACGACCTTGAAGTGCAAGATGTTTCTTGTGCACGGGGTTGATGCAGAAGCAGCCCGACGTTAGAAAACGAGATGTGGAACAGGGCGAGTCGGATCGAAGACGATGCGTGCGAGAGAGACGGGAGAATTTTTGGAATTTTTCACGCTACCGAGTTGCCCCCTTGCGTCCGCCCTCTCACTCGCCCTCGCCGGGTTACCGTGATGCGCGTTGTGATGTTAAAATAAAATTCGTCCGTGAAGTTTTATGTCCGAAATTCTATTTTATTATTTTTCCTTTTACGCTGTTGTTGTTATTGTTGAGAGATTGTTCGTATTGCTGGCTTTTGGTGTACAAGGTACCGGGAGGAGGTCCTGTCGTTTTTATAGTTCTATTATTTCGCCACCGTATAAATGTGGATACTGTATTCCTTACGTTTTTCTATACATATTTGATTTAATGTCGCGTCATCTGTGTAAACTTTAGGTTTTTGTTATGATAACGGAAGCAGCTCGTGTGTTTGGCTGGAATAATTTAAAAAAATGTTACCTAAAATGTGCAGGCTTTTAGAACAGGATTTCTTGGATCCCGAAGCCAATATAACGCGGTTATAGCTTCATGGAATATATTATTCTGATATAGGTCATTTGTGATAGCAGATGAGGTACGCCATTACTAGCAATTTCGGGCAATGTAATTGCAAATAACTAAAACAACCAATCAGCTATATAATTTATTTATATTTCTTGTGTGCAACGTCTTGTTCAGTATTTTTTTCCCTTTCAAAAGTACCCGAAACCCAAATTAAAAAATACAACCAGCTATACTTAAATAACGTGTTTGGATAAGAGTATCTAATCAAATCTAATCACTGAAAATGTCGAAATTAATTGCTATATCGACTTCTATAGAACTGAGTAGTGCCCCACGATCTGCGAACGTAGCAGGCTTCGACTAGTGGCTAACGCACTAAGAATAATTAATAATAATGAACCAGCTACCATCAACAAAAGATTCATTATTATTATTATTACCCTTGGTGTGTTAGACACTAGCCGAAACTTGCTACCCTCGCAGATCGTGAGGCACTTCTAACTGGCTTAGTTGTGTGAAAGTCGATGTAGTAATTAATTTCGAAATTTTCTCTTATCCAAACATGTTAGTTCTATCTTCGTATACTACAAGTACCACCTTCCACATACGTGTACTGATGAGTTGAGATACAGCAAAATATGCTTATCTACATAGTGGTTGTTGGTTTATTATTAATACTTAAAGAAAGAAGAGAAACAATAAAGAATAACGGGATAGATTTTTCGTAATATCAATTGAATTAAAAAAACCAGAACCATCTGATACTGAGGAATTAATTTGTTACGTTGTAATTATTAAAGCTGGTAAGATCTAAATCTACAAGAGAAGATATAAAACCTTCATAATAACAAGTATATTCGCTTGACGTCGAAAAAGAAGACGAGGAAAAAATCCACCACCTATTAATTTCGGTAAGATAGACTCTGGTTTCATTCCCCGCATAATTTTATAGAGCAACAGGTCGCCCTGCTCCTCTTCCTCCTCCTTCTTTTCGCCCTCCCGTGCATCCCTCCTCACCCCCCGTCGCGTCCCGCCAATTTTTCCATCGAATATCCGCCATCTCTTTCCAATACTAGCGTTCGTTGGGTCTGAAAAAAACACGGCCAAAAATACTCGTGCACATGCAGCGCTTAGATGCAACAACAACGAAAGTCTAAACAGCGAGCATCAAATGCACCTTTAATATAATAACATCGCCTCACCGACGATGAGGAAAGAATGGTTCATCACGTGGCGCTAGAGCCGCGAGTGACGTCACAAAGACCGCGGGGTGGGAGGGGGTGCGTCGACAGGGGTGAGTTGCGGGGACGCGGAGGTGCCTCCGTACCGTATTATCATCCCTTTTTCTTCATCATCAACGTCGTCGTTCATCTTTTCCTTCTTCTTCAAACAAACAACTGTTGTGCGCACACAGCCAGCGTAACTCCATGCACAAAACCAGCTTTCGAATTTGGACATTTACAACTGTGTACTGTACTTTCGAAAAAAGTCGATTTCGATCTGATCTGTGTGTGATATTTGTCTTTGTCTAATGATTACATTTGGTGTCTTCTTTTATCCTTGCTTTGCTTCTTTTTTTTTACGTATTTTTCCACGGATGGAGCATTTATTTATTGTTTTGTTAAACAATTTGAGGTTTTGAAATAAAAAAGGATATAAGCAAAAAACTCAAAAGAGGTTCAAATTTGAATATTGACTTGGTATTTTGACTTATTATTTACATACATAATCCATAAGCCCATCTACCCTTCTACAGGGTACAAGGCGTTGGTGGAGTTGAATCGTCTGGTCTTACAATAGCGTTCTATCATGCATCTATTGTTAAATTTCTTTCAATTTGACTCTCCTTCTGACCGCTGATGCCCTTGTTTCTTCTAACCACGTTCTTCTTGGTTGACCACTTGCTTTCCTTAGCTTCTATGGCTTCTGCCATACCATCTAAATTGTGTTTCTTCTTCTTTTTAGGTATTTCTTTCCTACCCATAAACAAGTTCTTAATGGTGTGAAATAATATTCTTTCAGCTGTTACTTTTTTTCTGTTTAATTCTTCGTCTATTTTTCCATCTCCTGACAATGTCGATCCTAAGCATCTGAATTTGTGTATTTGTTTCAATTTTTCCCTACCTTTATTACATGTTGTTGTTCTGCGTTCCCTGTGATCATAATATTATTGGTTTATTTTTTTTCTTCACAGAAACTTATGTTTATCCAAAAGTAATGAAAACAAAAATAGTATAAGACTAGTCACTATAAGCGTAACCAGCATCCAAGATCCAAGTCGAACTTTGACTCCCATTGATCGAAGCAGGTACTTTAAAGATTCTGGTTTTTGACCTCTGATTCGTTTCTATATCTTTTTTCTTGCTAGTCTGGTGGAAATTATGGTGCCTGAGTAGTAAATATTTCAATGTTTCTATTTTTCTGGTAAAGGATATTCATTCAACACACAAAAATAATTTTTGTAAATAATTGCACACCCAATCTTTGTTTAAAATAAAATATTTAACAACAAAGTAATATACGAGGACGAGGACGAGGAGAAAAAAAAACGGTTAATATATTTAGTATTATTTTAAATACGCTCAAAGCAATTACTTTCGTAATAATGCATTTGACCATCCTCTTCTTCCACCACTTAAATGCCGCCAACAAATGAAATGTAGCAACTATATTTTCTTCGGTGACGGCAGTACAAGGACGTCCCACTCCTTTTTTATGCTAAATAGAACTTCTTTTGCGTTCAAAATCTTATATTATAGCCAAAATAGGTGCTTCTTCATTAAATGTTGAAACTGGACTATTCTTGCACCCATAAGTGCTTAAACCTTTTTAAAAATCATAATAAATCATGACTTCAAAATAATTTTTAATTGATTCCATGTTTTTACTTGCGACAGCACTTAAAGAAATAAAAATCTTCGGTTTCTAACGCAAATGCAACAACTAAACCTCAACTGGCAAATCGAGAGTTGTCCTAAATAACATATTTAACATATGCTGTTTTTTGAATATGAAAAAAAAAAAATAAGAAGAGACACTAAACAGTAGTACCACCTTTGGTAGTTCTTAGTAGACGGGACATTCAAATTTGAAAAATAATTGACGTAATTCTCAACATATAGTCTTTTACATATTGATCGATGCAGTTCCCGGTGAGACACCCGTGGAATTAACTAATTTTGATCAACCTAACTAAACTTTTTTCCCTCCTTCCAAGGAAACGTTTACAGTTACTCACGTTGAAAATAAATCTTCGCCAAGTAATTATCTACCTTCGTCCAAATTTAAGACTGAAGACTGAACAAAAAAGGACGAACAATGGGGAAAACAATAACCCGAAAATAAGACGGAAACAAAGAGCGAAAAAACGCGTAGAAACCCATTCCCTACGCACGCAACAAAAATATATACATATATAGGACAGATGCGATTCCGATCGGGGCCAGATAAAATGGTTTAAAAGACAAGGTGAAGGGTTGAATAATAAAGAACAGGACTAATGTACCGTTACAAGCCTATGAAAAAAAAGCATTTTTACCTGTTGATCCTCGTACAAAGGGCTCGCTCTCCGATAGAGAAATCTAATTAAAAACGTTATCGTGGCGGTTCTCCAATGGTCGGTGGTGGTGCTCGTTTGAGGGTTGCGCGGGGGTGAGGGTAAGGTGTAGGGTAATGTTAGCGACGCGGCGGTGATTAAATGATGAGAAAAAAAAAGAGCGGAAAATAAATGGATCGTTTGTACGCGGAGGCAAAATTTTTACGGCGGAAAACGTTATCGACACGCTACGCATATGACAGTAATGCTTTGGCAAATCTTCGGGCTTGAATACTAATTTGTTTGTAAAGACGAAAATAGAAACAAATATTTTTTTTTGTTTTTTTGTGAACTGCCAATAGAGACAAAAGTTCCCAAATAAAAAAAATCGATGATTTTTAATAAAATGTTTCATATTCAAAGCATAAATCTCATCAAATCAACTGCATCCTGCATCTGCCTATTACGCATTTATAATCTTAAAGAGGTGTCTGTATTAAAAATCGCTTATATTCGTTTTCCTCCTTTATCCTATATAATTTGGTTAGCCGCGTTGACACATGTTACAAATCCTCTCTTCCGTACTTAGAGGACGTACGCTGCTCGTCGAAAGGATTTCAAGATGTTAGTTGCTAAAAATTTGTACGTGTCGCTGTGGCACGGCAAGGGATTTTTGTTTGTTTGCTTTGGACGCGTCGGAGAGGGTTCTGCGGTTTGGTGAACGGGTGTTCTGCTGAGATTCGTCTTTGTTGGAAGGAGAAATTGAATCATGGAAGGTATTTAGGTGGTACGTTATTCAAAGACGTGTTTATTATAAGAGCACAACGTAACGGTTAATCTAAAAAAAAAAGATTTTGAAAAATGTAGAGAATATCGTCTGTATATTGTTGATGAGTATTAAAATAATTTAAATGCCCGATTTGATTTACTTATTTTAATTTTTTTAATAATAGTATACACTGCTGTACGCCATCTAATGTTACAACAGCAATGCTAAAAGCAGCCTTTAATAAGCGTGAAGATCAAATGATTAATTATTTAGTGATATTTGGAGTTTTATGGTTACTTTTATGCCATTTTCTACATCCACATGTTGAAATAAATTATATAATTTAATTAACATGTTACATCGTAATTGTCTGCAAAGGGTAAATTATATTCTCCTACATTATTTTTAATTTTTGAATTGAATGTACAATACACCATCACAATTCGCGAAAATTGGCCTCGACGGGCAGAGATAAAGCGAAAAAAATTAGCAACGCTTTTCAGTTCATATTTCAAAAGCGCGTGTAACAACGTATAGAATGAACAGTGTGCGAGCCCGGCTAGTTTCCAAGAAACCATTTAGGGACTATTGTTCAGATTCATCATTTATATTATTTCTGGTTGGCTGCAGCGAATTCACAACGACGAAGATGGCGACGGCATTTTCACAAATGAAACGAAATTTATTCGGAGTTTGGTTGCCTGCGTTCGTACAGCTTAAAAATATGGGAGTATATTGATATTATTTAACTCTATTTTTTTATGTGTGGTATTAATGGGACAAATATGATTCGATCTGAACTTCTTTTCTCGATACGTACCGATAAAGATAGATACATTCACCATGTTACTGATGAAATGGCAAGAAATAACGGTAAAACTTCTTTGAGATTGACCCTGAATAATTGTGAGCTCAATCCTGCTGAGCTAATATGAGTTCAAACAAAACATTAAAATATTTCCGGATTAAAGTTTTCAATTTGTGTAATAATGTTTGTTTTTTATCACATATGCCTTAATAACGTATTTGACAATTTACAGCAGTATTAACATTTTTTTGTTTCCAAATCTCAAAAAAAAAAAACACTAAAGCGAACAAAATTTATGGATTCGTAGGGGCTTTTGAGAGGCATTTTCCAGACAAACCAAATGAATCGTTTTATAATGGATTAAAAATATTATTCAAGCGATGTAATACTTATATCGGCCTCTATTGAAAAGCTAACTTTTATTTGCTCTTCTCATCATACCTAGTCTGGGAATATAAAAACGACCGTAACAACTAAAAATACAATGGCAAAAATTTTAATATTGGGGAAGAAACAACATGGCCTCATACTTGATTTTCATGTATTTCAGCAACATGGTTAGGTAGCTCTTATATAAAAAAATATGCATATTATACAAGGTTTAAAAATTGAGTAAAATTGTTCATTCTTTGGAATTTTGAACCCCGATACGAAACAAACTTTAACCAACGATACTCCTTGATTGGGTTGCCAAATTTAAATGTGATAGTTAGTGCGAATTTCAAATTCAAGACCTGCAGCAATAATTTTCGAAATAATTGATAAATTGTGTGATGTTAAGGAATCCGCTGCATTCATATAACATCCACAAATTCAGCTTAATATCTCACCAAGACTTCCGTTCCGAAATTTTTTTTTAACAAATACATTTTCATTTCTTCGCTTCTAATAGCACACAGTATATAGTACACGCCATAATGTCTGTGCCCAATAATCCGCATGTTATTCCGAACAATAAGCACTACACATACGAAGCGAAAAAAAAAGAACCACCACTTTACAGAACCTGCGACAGGAAAGGGAGTTTTTCTTTATGTCGCACAGGAAGTGTGTTCACTTGGCACATTTCAAAGAAAGACAAGCGCAATAGCCCTGCTACACTTGTTCTAGATTGAATTACATTTCCTTTTTATTTTTTCTGGTTGCTCTCATCTCTTGCGATATGGCGATATTACTCGACAGTTCCCATCGTATAGTATTTTGTCCGGTAATAAAATTTTAACTTGCAATTAGTTCTTTAATTTTTCAAGATGGAAACGATATAACGATATAAATAGCATGGTTCTTTAGTAATTTCATAATATATTATATCTCATATCTCAGTCCATTAAAGCTACCGTGACCGTGGAAGCCTTCGTTATTATTTCAATCTCAGTCCATTTTCTAATTCACTTTTGAAGTTCCTTCAAACAAAAGTTGATTTCGAGACTATGCCAAGGAAAATATAGTTTTTTCCTTAGTTAACTTTTGTTGTAGCTGTAACAGATGCTTGTTGTCCTAAAACATAAGTAGTAAGCTTGTTAACAATAGTTATTTACTGTGCATTCGCCCATTACATTTCTGTTCTGCGGTTTTCCAAATATTCATGACGATAGTGTGATGAAGTGGAATTTTCACATATCTACAGGGCTATTAAATACGAAGAACACTTATTTGAAAGCGTATTTGGGATTTATAAAAAAAAATAATTTAATTATCGGATTATCTTGCGGTTCTCAAACTTTAATCATTTTCTAATTATAATATGCATAATCTCTTGTTTCGATCGTGGAAACTCAAACGGAAACCCATTGTTCCATTCTAATTGAGTGTTTTTCATTCTCTACAGTACCAAATTTAACTTTCCACAACACACGCTCGGTATCATCCGCATACACCGCAAAAGCTATTCATAATCAAGTGTCCTTGTCGTGCAGCTTAATTTTCACTTCCAACCACTTCAAAGCGATTTCGACATCGTTCAGTATACGGAAATAACGAAAAATATCGAGTCGACGGTCCGCAAATACACGGCGACGCAGAATTTAAATCCATCTGATTAGTTACAAGTCGTTATCCCCCTGCAGGGGGTTGGTAACACCGTTCCAACGTCATGTGAGATGCTTCAACTTACCCTGGACAGCGTAGTCGCCCGCTCGTATGCTCGAGACGGATCTTTTGTGATGCGTTGCGGGTATAATCAGTGCCGGGTTGGTCGAGCGGACTAGCACAGCTTGACGTCCCTAGGCTGCATTTTGAGGAAACTATTGTGCCTGTCAAATTCTGAAATATTGCGGAATATGCAGTTTCTCTCTTTTGTGGATTTTCTTTTGTTCTTCGCGTTCACTTGCGCTGCACAGAAAATCGAATAAATCCCTACGTGAATGTGCCGAAGCGTTTGTTCAATGTATTGTGTTGATTGTATCGGTTGGCGATTCAAAATGATATTACGATTAGTACAAAATGTGGTAATTTCTCTTTAGTTTTGGCCTTCGCCTTCAATACTACTGCAGACTTAAACATTTCCATAACCATTAGTCATCAATTTAAAATTATTTTAGCTTTCTCGTATCGCTTGTACAGCTCTTGTATTCTTCCATAAACAAAACAAGAAATAAACGGTAGTAGTTGAGTGTAGGCTTTCACGACCGTAATCCATAGTAGAAATGTCTTTCGGGTGATGTCGTGTAGTTAATATTTTACTTGACGTTTCGCTGACCATCCTGTCAGCTTCTTCACCCGAAATCACCCGAAAGACATTTCTACTAAAGAAATAAACGGTAGTGTACGGAGTGTTTGAGATTTAATGTTGGTTTGGTATAAAATTTAAGTAGCAAAAGCTCTTTCTTTCAAATGGAACATGTTCAAGAAGATACGCGTTCTGTTTGTAAATTTGCGAAAACTTCCGGTCGTTAAAACAAAAAGAAAACAATAGAGGTTTTCAATACATAGTACACAATTTCGGCCAAAATGAAACAAAAAAGAAGAGAAAGAAAAGACAGCCGGATGGCATCGCAGTGCAATTGTTTGTCGAACGAAGAAACAAGTGAACATCTGCCTTCGGGCGTGACTTGCAATACGCTCCCAACGTGGCAGATTTTCTCTCTACACGCACATGCACATACAATACATCTATCTATCCGTCCTTCTTAACGCCGCGCCGTGTGTTACCGCACAAGATGCATCATCGCAGTTGCTGGATCAAAACCGTGGGAAAAAGGGTTGTATGTATGCGGAGAGAGAGAGGAATCATCATCCCTTCGAATTTCGAAGCTCGCTGAACTTTCGGTGATGGTAGAGAATGATGTTATTTACGATTTGATGCACACACAATACCTTCTGATATTTCGGGAAACATTTGGTTTATGACAGCGAAAAAGGGAGGCCTCTCTTTTCGTTATAAATTACGATCTATTAAAACGGAATGAGATAGAATGCTGCTGCGTTTGATTCTTTACTTTGAAATCAACTTCATTTTGAGCTTTTCTGTATTATTGGCGCAATGAACACTTCGATAAATGTGAATGCTTTTATTTATTATTTTTTTATTATTATAGCTTCAGGATTGGTGCAGAATCGTGTTTGTTTCAGCATATTGACATAAACACTGGAACTTCGGTTGCAACGCAAACTAACATTGCAAAAATTGAAAGGAACAAAGGAAACAAACGTTAAAAATACACAATAACCTCTACGTCTAAAGTATTGCCCTTGATTTTTGTTTCGTTTCTCTTTGAGCGAAAACCAAAATTCGTAATTACAGTAACAAAAAACCCGCCAATTTAGCCATAGTTTGAAATCATATCAAAAGGCTTTAACCTTTACACCACGACCTTCGGTCGATTATTATTTTCCCTTTGAGCTTAAATCAAATTACACACTTTCGTACTTCCGCGTACACTTTTAAGCTGATCGCGCGCGGTGATTTGTGGCAATTCCTGTGGGGTGCTCTCGCCAGTTTAAAGGGGTATATATTTATACGGACGACTTAATAGAGTTTGACAGTCGATGCGACGCCCACTTGACTCGATATTTATTCCCCGTTGTTTAGCGGTCGGTATGAAAAGGTTACAATGAGTAAGTGTTTGCTTTGGTGTTAATTTATACAGTAAATGTACGGAGTAACGTTTTTTCTTCGTTATTCTTTGTTTCCTTTGTACTTTCTTTTATTGATTAGTATTAAATTTGAATAATTGTACATAAAATTTTATAATAGAAGAGTTAATTTTGGAAGGAAGAATTAATTCTTTTTATGGATAGTATTTTCGGCTTCATCCAGTACAATTTCTGCGTGGAAATGGTACTGGATGAAGATGGACTAGAATACAAAGATCCCCTCGCGCATACTTAGCAGGTGCTAATCACAATCTATAATTTCATCATTGCTACTTTAGTAGTAAAAGAAAACAGCTGATACGAATTTCTTTTTCCATAAACTAGGAACAGGTGCAGATACAAAGAAAAATGTCTTTGATTTAATCTTTTTCCTAGAAAACCAACATTTCAACTTAAACACACTTATCTAATGCTATACTTACTAAAGTTAAACCAGCAAGCTAAGGGTAACATTAAAAATATATTTTCGACGCTAAATAAGCTCCTATACAGGAAGAACGAAACCGAACGTCCGAAATCCTCCCGAGAAATATTGTAATAATGTCCTCTGATGCGCTTAGAATAGAATTAAATATCAATCATATACGTATTTTAAGTCCACCATCAGGTCATCAGGTCTCCGCTCCAAATGGTTACGAAATCCAACTTATCTGTGTGAATGGATTTGATTACAGGACGGGTCCCGATCTCGTACCCCGTTTTAAGGGGGTCAAATCGTAATCCTTACCTGTCATCTCGTCCGCATTATGCGCAGATGGACCTGGCTAATGTTGTAACCTAAGCCGTTTTCGGGAAACGTGTATTCTAGCTTATTAATCTTCTTCGTGTTTAGATACAGGGTATTTCGAAAAAAAAAGTTTCTTTTCGAGGGAAAACTTCACACGCAATACAATTTCTTCGAATTGTAGAGCCTTTAAAAAGAAATTTAGCATTTAGAAAATGATTCCGGTAGTAATTTTTTTTCTCAAACTATGGTTACGTTTATATTAATTAAAAAATTGTTTTTACAAATACACCGTGTCGAAACCTTTGAGCAACCAATGTATATTTCAAAAAGTTCATGTGATGCGGAGTGCACCGAGTGTTTGATTAATTATTACTCTGAACATGTTTTCCCGAAATGAACATTTTCCAATTTACTAAACATCTATTTACTTATTTCTCCTCTAACCCCAAAAAAAAAAATGTTAGGGTTGTGAATATTCAAGCAGAAATGTCGTAAAGATATGCCTGCCCCCGTATCAAATTTCAATAGCAATATCCTTTTTATGATAAACGGAAATGGTTAGCAGGTGTACATAACTAGAGATATATATACAAGAAAGGGCAATGTGTCGCCCCGAGACCTGCTAAAAACCAAAGCACCTGACCCTTGACCTACCCCAAAACTGACCACTCTGCCGTCCACCCCGTAATACACATAACACCGTAACAACCTACCCCAACACGCATAGTGGCCACTGGTCATCTTTTTAACCCCTTTTCTGAAATATGATAATGCGCCTGATTTTGTGTGTGCTTTTTTCCGTGTGTGTTGGCTGCCCTCCCCATCGTCCAGTTGAGCGCGTGCAAGTGTGCCGTGACTGCGTGCGGCTTTCGATTGTTTTTTTCACCCATCGGTGAATGTTCTTTTCAGCTTCATATACATACATAGTTGGCTGGATGTCGTCGGACTGACCTTTGCATGACTCTGTAATACCTTATTAAGTGAACGTTATAATGTAATTTCGTGTAAATAACGAGTATTAAACGTTGACTCTAGGGGAGAACTTGAACGTGTATCGTGTTGAATGAAAAAGAAGGTTAAATTAAGTTATTGGGAGGTTTTCTCGTATTTAATAAGGGGTTTGAATAAACATGTGTTTTGGGACAATTTATTTGAAAGATACCTATAATAAAGAATCCGTTAAAAGGGGTTGTCTGACTTGCATTTAGAAAATTGATAGTTTGGTATTCGGTATCATTCAAGAGGAATTGTGCCAAAGAAGATAACGTCTACACGCAAAGCTCAAAATGCTAGTCCATATTAATCACTAGCAGAATCTTTCCTCTTTTCGCATTTTTTCTTTACATTTCACGTATATTCCTCGAGGTGTAGTGTGCACGGTCGAACTATTAACAATAAATGCACGGCCAACTGTGGCGCTGGCGCACCTGGACACCCATCGGTGTTGACACAATGCGCTTCTCTTCTTTTCGCCGATGCGAAGCCAGGAGGTACGCCTATCGTTTCGTCTTCTTCACTCTTAGGTTGCCGCCGTTGGCCTCGTGTATTCCGTGAGGTTCTCTTCGTTCGCCGATACAGAGGATAATGCTTTCTGATTTGTGTGTCCTCTCTTCGCATGACGGTCGCGACTAACACACATCCATAAGATGTGCAGCATGGTCTATTGTGTTCCATTTGTTTACGATCCTCGTCTCGCTTATTGTGTCGGAACTTCGAAGTTCGGCGTTCGCTTATTTCTCTCCATTATTGTCCTAGTTAATGCGTGCATTGTTGTTCTAGAGTAGTACATTTGGATATCGAACTTTATGATTTTTGTTTCTTTTTATTGTTTCGTTAGGAGCAAGAAAGAACATATGTAGATATGAAATTCAGCAAATAGGCAAGGACTTATGAAGCAAAATACTTTATCATCAAAATGTTAATACTCACATAACAACATTTTCGAATAAGGGTCGTCTAAAGAGTGCAAAACCTAAATTTATTAATAACAAAAAAGCAAACACAAATGATGTTATTCAAGAAATGAAATAATTGCTTTATTTCTTCGATCTTTTATAGCAATAAGTAAATCTACGGATACATTCACTTTGTACATTGCGAATAACATCGGGACTAAGTGGACTCATTTTTTGATTTGTAAAAAGTTTTATTTACTTTTCGTTAGGCTCTTTGTTAGTGGTAAAATTTATGAAGAAGAGCTGGATATCATTTCAAACATTTAAAGAAAGCAATCATTTCATTTCTTGAATAGCAGCTTTTTTTTTTATTTATTTTTCCTTCTTCTTATTAATACAATTTATGGTTTTAGTTTAAAAATTTTGTTATGGGAGATAAAAATTTTAATGGTACATTTAGAACTATCAAAGTAAAAAAAAATCAGGAATTGTCATCTAAAAAAATTGTAGTTTACGTCATTGCTTGAAAGCCAAAAATGGTGGAAACAAAAATAAAATTGACCAGTCCAAATTGCTTCAAATTTCATGAATTTATTTCTATAATTCTGCCGTGCACTATATATTTTTGCCATAAATACGCGCACATCATACAAAAGTTTTCGCGACGGGAAAAAATTCCCTCCCTTTGCGTAATACGCGACCATATATGAGCGTGCGGTGACGGTAGATGGGGTTGCGGTGTGGCGAGCTCTAGGCGAGGCGGAGTGGAGCGAAAGAAAAACCTTACTATCTCGTCACCGGCTTTTTTTTTCGCCCTGGCGCAACCCCGAAACCGGGCCACGCCACCACCAACAGCAGCAGCAACAGGTTGCATCACGGGGGTGCACGACCGATACCCGGAGCTTTTTTTGTCGGAGGTTGTCGACACAGTTGTTATTGTTGTTGTTGCAATTTTTTCGTCCTGTCTCTCGTCCTGCGGGTGATATTGAAAAAGGAAGGGTATATGGGTCGCGTCACGTTTGGTGAAACGAAAAAGCGGAACATGCGGAGTTAATACGGGATACTTTTTATTATTGAGTTTTGTAGGATTTCTGGGTAAAGAAAGAAGGCGAGATGTTGTTCATTATATACACTAATAGCTACGTATCAAGAACTCTAGCGTTGGTGGTACTGTTTCTCTTTGCTGATCTTCGTAAATAATCATGGGGATCCATTGGGAAGAAAACATTTACAGCAATGATAGGTCTGTTTTGACTAGTATTAACAGGGTTGGTTTAAATTTAACGTGCGTAACCTTCTAAAAAAGTCCCTAGGAGGATTCTGGTAAAAATAGAAGGGCTTGCCAACATTCTAAAATCATCTCGGTAGTTTGTGTAATAGCTTTCATTCATTTGTACGCTTTTTCGATTCAATTTTGAAGGTTTAATTTTATTTATTTAAATGGCCCACATTCTTCAATGTGTTTTTATCTGCTTCTTCTTTGAAAAGAAGAGAACGCTTCACAATAAAGAATGATTTTTTGAAAAATTCAAGGCGAATTCTGGCAGAGTTCTTAAAGCACAAAATATTTCATAAATTCCGATCGTAAATTTCCGTAAATACGCGGATTTATATCGTCAACCGTACGGAATGTTTTTATTGTTTTTGTTATTTTGTTTAAACTGGTTTCGAATTAAATTATTTAGTTATTTGCTTATTTTACAACCAGTACTATCATTAGCAATAAACCTATATATATTGCGTTCTAAAGTAGTAAAAGCAATTTTCCAAGAACTATTAATAGTAAAGACACCACCGACCAACGCTAAGGAAAGTAAATAAGGCAAGGCAATAATTCCAATATTGGGGATAATTGTATTATTTGTAGCCATTTGCTCTGGCGTCTAGGTCTTGCGGTTTGGCATGACGCGGTACCTTTGATCCCTTGCTTGCGCATCGGGGTCTCTAGTTTTATTGGAGGGTGACAGTGATAATACTGTGACAATTGCTCCTCGCCAATATTTCCTCCAAAAATCGTTTCGTTTAATGCTCACAGGAAATATGAATTTTATTGTTTTACGACGTAAAGTCTAATAGCCATTGGTAATAATATTTCGGTTATATGGAGAGGGAATCTGGTGCTTCGGCAAAAGTATCGATCGAGTTTTAGTACTTGTAGTCGGTTGTAAAAGGAAATTATTTAATTTAACAGCTCACTCCGTAATTTTCGTTTCTAGCTTCGTAAAATACAAATATTTTCTAAATTTATGATATGTAATATATAATAAACTACAATTTTATTCATGTTAATAAGACGTTAATTTCTCATTCAATCAAATCCTAAATTACTAATAAATACATTCAGGTGCAAACAAATCGATCCATTACTTGTTTCGTTATTGAATTTTTTCTTTTTTTATTTGTTTGTTTGTTATTTGTTTATTTCTTATGAAATTCTGGACTTGCGACATGATATGTAAATTTCTGTCTGTTGACTTTCTGCTTTGCATTTTGCCAACAAATAAGGAACGATGTTTTTGTTAGAAAATTTGTCGATAATCGAAAAGATATTCAGTGCTCTTTGTATTTATTTTTGGAGCTAGGTATTTTGACAGAATAGTGGTGCTAACTCCTAAAAGAGAGCTGCTGAGAATTCACTGCAAGCAGGATTCCGACACTTATTGGAAGAAGACCTGTTGGCCGCACCGGTAGGATCCTCCTTTGGTCATGGTCCCCATGTTAGAGAAGTTCCCTTCTCAACCTTTGATGGGTGACAGTCGGAACCTACTTCACATGTTGACTCGTGTTAAATCAACATCTCATGATCGATTTGTGGTTTCTGAGGGATGGGCATCTGACTTCAGTTGAGATGGCAAATCGACTGAGTGAAGTAAGAAAAAAAAAGTATCTGTAATTAACACTATTTTAGAAGAAACGTGGTTCCATTTCTAGGTCCTAGTTTCATTTTTATAGACGTGCTCAGATTGTTGCTGGGACAGACTAGGAAGACAGATTCGAGCACGTAAACAACTTGGGTGAACCTGATGCGGCGCTTCAACCAGAATGGGAGCAACTAGCTCAAAATATTGTTCAAAATGTAATTAATTAACTTCATGCGGGACATATGCGCGCTGTCAGAAGGACCTGAGGTGGAAACACTCGGGATTAGTTGCAATAATTACTCTAAAATGTTGTTATTGGCTTTTTTTTCATTATTCCTAAATAATCTTTATTGGAAATGCGTTTTTTATCGACTGTTACTAATTCCTCTTAAATTTATCACTAATCCAAGGATTGTATCTCAAAACATTTCTTCTTTACGAAGGAGAATTCAAATAGATCGAGTTTTTTGTACTTGAATGTATTTTAATAATTAATAATTAACAAATTAAATAATTTGTTTCTTTAAATTTATTATTTTTTTATAAATTAAATGTTTGCTCCAAGAAAAATGTGTAAGGATGCTCTTGCCAACGTTTACCTACCAAATATCTTATATTAAATCTCGTACTACGCATTAAACTATGTCATCGCGATGAGTGTATGCTTACCAGACGATCATCATCATCATTTGAGCGTATACTACATACATACATAACAACGATGAATGCGAGGGCAGAAAGACCATGGGAACGAAATATCTATTGCTCTTCGTCCTTTCCATCGCCGTCTCGTACTTCGTCTTTCATTCCAGCGCACTAATACTCGTACAAACATGCGAGCCATAGAGAACCCACCTGGTGAGTCTGTACTGTCTCCGGCATAATGCGGAGGTAATTCCACACCATTCCGTGCATTGTCTGGATCGTCTATCTCTCTTCCGTAAATCGTGGATGATCAGCGATGGAAGAAGACGAAGAGTAAAATAAGTGCAATAGATCGGATAAAACGAATACTGATGGATAAACAACTTGTTCAAATAATTCTCTTTTATTGTCGATCGTGCGTTGCTTTGCTAATGGTCTTCTCGTTACGGAATGGTTTTTGTTGTTTCGTCAATATTTTTGAGATGATTTTTTTTTTTTGGGAAAGGAAATATTGTCTCAACGAATTAAATTTGGGTGATATGAAAAGGTATATTGTTTAAGTACTTTAGGTAAGTATTATTGATATAAAACAGCCATCTCTATAAACTGTTATAATAATTCCTTTTTAATGCTTGATTGTTACTAAATATTATTGTGGCAACATCTGATATTTGTTTCAAAGAAAATATTATTTGGGTTTAATAAATAACAATAATAATAATGGATGGCGTAGAAACATGTATGGATGAGAGTATCTAGGCTGTTTCATTTAAAATAACAAAGTCGATGTACTGGCAAATTTTCAGAATGTATAGTTTTTCGTATATCGATAGATGCAGTTCCCGATGAGACAGCACATACATGAATGAGAAATTTAATCAAAGATACTTTAATCGACAAATTAGGCTATCTTTAAAAAAAATATGAAATATTAAATTTATTCCACTGATTGTGTTTTAAAATTACAGCAAAATTAACGTAATATAGAAAACTGAATAAGCTCAATCCCCACTATAAACATAACCCAATAGCGACAACAATTAAAGTTGTATGAATTGACGCATTACTACCTTCTTCTGGCCTCCTTCTTATGTTGATCGTGCAGGCAAACAAGCAAATGGCTCATAATCATAAACAAAATTGTAAACAATGTTTCTGGGCAATTAAAATGTAATCGTAATCAATTGGCTCATATTTGCACAAAATGCCTGTTCTTAGAACTTATTTATAATAGCAAATTTCGTGGTTTAATAATTAATAGTGACCTAGTTTTATTGCCATATTTAATGAGGCAGTTAATTGGTTTTAATACATACATAATTTATTTGTTTTAAATTGCAGTTACCCAATAGCTATTAAAATTATTCTATAAATAAGGTACACAACAACAACAAATTTTATATTCGGTCTGTTTTAAAAGGTTTTGTAACGCCGAAAAATGCCGGAATTATAAATAGAAGAACGTGTTGCGATACGCACACTACGTATTGAAGGATAATCCAAACAGATGTTTAACTGTACTTGATATCACGACACGCAAAATCCAATATCAATAGCCACCTTTCCTCGTTGCTTAAAAACAATTGGATTTAGCTGGCTGTGTGGCACCATCCACCACCAAAACCATCCTTGAGGAAGAGAATAAAAGGAAAAGAGTAGGTTAAATCAATCGACGCTAAAATCGTCTATCGAATGTTAGAAACACGTTTTCTGGACGGTCGAGACAAAATTCCATATTTTTAGTTTAAGCAGAGGGCGGTGTGGAAGTGTTTTGGAAACAATCAGATAGGAGATTTGATAGATGTAGAAAAGAAACCTCCAACCACGACTCCGACAATGTGATACTGTATTTGCCTCTGAAGAGGATAATGATCCGAAACACCAGATAAAGTGTATAGGAAGAAACAAGAAGAGACTGGATTGCTGAAGAGAATGGTGTGACTTTCATACCAAACTTTTCTTCGTACCTTTCAAATAAATTTTAAATGCAATGCAATCCCACACGATATGGGACACTCAGTATAGACGTGTACATGTGTTCAAAGATTATGTCATAGGGATAATAAATAATAATAATAATAATTCATGTCGCAATAATTAGACATAATAGAAGCAATTGAAATTGATGTAACTGTATCAAATTTTAATTTGGAAGCTTTTTTTTTTTTAATTGGAGCTTCTGAAACAACAAACCGGCGTAATAGTTATGATACTTATCATCAATACGATGACGTATTAACATGTGCTTCTTTTTGCATAGTCAAATAGAAGATTCGTAATAACACGACGATGCATCTAACTTCCTAGCAGCTGTCAGCGTTGCACAAAGATGCTGCAACCCCTTACCTTATCCTTCAAGCATTCCCACGATCAACCCTTGGCGCTGCATGTGCTTCTCTACACCCCATTTACCGGAATCACTACCGCAGCTATCTCTTTTTCAACGGCGTATTTCCTGATTTGACACCTTACCTAACGAAACGAGGAAGAGTTTCCTGTACGTTCTCATAGCATATATCCTTTAATTCCTTATTTTTCCCTTCCATATCCGCGTTTAACGAAGTTTCAACGGAAGGGGTGTCTCTATTGAATGCGGCATTGCGTTTTTCGACAGAATACGATTCTTTTCGCAGACATTTTTTAGGATTTCGCGAGGGTAAAAAGGGGTTTATCGAATTTTTCGGTTTTTTAAGCCGAAAAAATATAACCGAATTGATTTTTTTCCATCCTCGTAGCCATGTTCGTTGTTGGGAAGCAATATGAGATTTTCTAGTTGGGGTTGTGAGAAATGTAAACATTCATTTGAGGAGTTGGTATATCTATAGGATGGAGAGGAGTTCGGAATAGGATAAAATAAAAAAAAAATGAAGGGAGAGGAACTAGGGCCGAAGAGCGTTACGCACAGTGGGTTAATACTAATATTTGTATATTGATTTATTTGTTGGGAGTAGTAAAGACCGGAATGCTTTTTTCTATGTTTTACGTTTGTCTTTATGTATCTTATTTAACGAGATTGAATGGTACCTGGTGTAGAAGGAGAGAGATTTACGGATTTTGGTTGTTTAGCTGCTGTTGTTGGCAACTATTTGAGTTTCTCAATAACTTACCGGCGTAAGATTTCTGTGCATAAATATAGTTTGATTTAAACAATAACTTTCATGTTTAGTCCACATGCTGCTGAGATTGCAGATGAAATTGAGCCAACTTCATATTCTCATTTAGACAACGTTGAGGAAGAATATGAAGATGAAACATGTGGCCTGAAAAATTGTAATATAGATCCCGATTATAAAAAGAAAGAGATGGTTGAATATTGATGATCGGGCAAATAAGTGACACGGTCGCTAGCTTTCGTACAATCTAAATGTAGAGAAGTAAAAACTGTTCGGTATGATGCAACTGCTGGATATATACGGCTTTTACTTTTTCTATTAGTAATAACGGTGTAAATTGCAAAATCCGAAAGTCGTCGAAATTTCAAGGGTAGCTTTCGCCCCCTAAATGTGAGGTTCCGGGAAAGCGGCGTTTTACAACGCTCGATGGATCCTACAAATCTGCAAAGTTTCAATATTGATCGGTGATTGTCACCTTCAAATCTTCCCATTGCTACTTATTTGCATCTTTGCAGTTTCTATCTTAAATCAGATATTGTTGTAAGTAGGATTAATTCAAAAGGAAACAGGTCTTTTTCAATTACGTTTTTTTATACGACCATATTCTATAAGTACAATAAAATTGAACATTTCAAAATAGTAATAGTGAGCTTTGTGCTACTATTCAGCGCGATTTGGTTTTGCATCACTTTGTATATGGTTCGCTTCTCCCATTCGCAAAATTTCACCTTACTCTTACTGAAAATTCACATGCATCTGGTAACCTCCTCCTCTTCTTCGATTCTCGCCTTCCCTCAAAAATCGACCTTTCCAATCCGCTAGCCTTTACATGCTCGGTACCTACTATACACCTTCTCATCACATATGACGAGGAATTTGATCGGTACTGACTGCCAGCTTTCGCATCGTCGGCTCCCCCCTGTCCGTATCGAAAAGGTGGACTGATTTATCACCGGAAGTGAAGTAATGAGCTGGAACAGGTGGCGCGCGATCTACCTCGACGCCCTCTGACCCCTCCGAATCCCATCTCGCCCGCATCGTAGCCACGAACGATGGGAACAATGAAAATGCATCGTGTCGAGACCCGATTAATTTTTTAATAATCGCCGATATGTACTAGCGTCGGGGTTAATTGTTTTCTCGATTTTTATTTTTTGATTCGTTTGGATTGAAGATGTACGTTCTTTTCGTGGATTTAATATTCTACAAAAAATTTTTGGAGAATTTTTGATTGTGCGATTTCTATAATTCTATAATTTATTTCTCTTTTAAAAACATATTTAATAAAACGTGGAAACAAGATCAAGAATACTATGTCGCACACAGAGTTGGTTTATGCATTGAAAATAAAGGACATAATTTTGAACACTTGTTCAAACATTAGCCTTTTTTATATTTAAGTCTGGTATACGTTCAATAAAGTATCTATTTTTTTCAATTAGCATGAAAGGAAGGATTAAACTAACAGATATCGTCTATTTATGAGCAGCAATAATAACCTTTTGAAAAATTGAAAATGCTAAATTAATAAAAAAAATATAAGATGTAAACATAAGCACCTTAATGCAATTTTATAAATGGCTAAAATTAAAATATAATTATGATAATGAATACAGGATGTTCCGTTTAATACAAGGAAGTTACTTAACTTTGATGATAGTCCAAATCGAAAGTATACGTCCATCCTGTATAATTTGTATAGGGCTCATTTATATTTTATAATCGAGTTTAATGCTTCGACTAAGAATAAACACAATTTTTGTAATAAAATATCAAGCTTAGGTACATAAGACAGGCACTCTTCTTAAATTTTGGTCTACATTTTTAAGAAAAGTTAAATATCTCAAGAAACATGCCTTTATTTGGCACGTATTAACAAAGTATGCAATAACATTCAGGATATTAAATTTTTTCTTTCTTTCTAAGCCCCTTCTGATTAATCCGCTGATGTCAGAAATTATTCGATTTCTTTTCCTATTTAAGAGAAGTTCGGGGGTTCTTCTCCTTTTCTTCTAAAATGTCTTAATTGTTTTTTTATAAATATTTCTTTTCACCTAAGTTTGTAAATAGCTTTCTCCAAAACTTGTCTTATATCAAAAAAAATTCTAATTTTTACTTCTTTGTCACAGAAATTCAAATCTAACGACTTCGACGGTTGATCGTTTGCGATCTTACTAATGAAAAATAATGTACATCAAGAAGGTTAATCAGTTTATTCAAAAAACGCTTCCAACTATAAAAATTATTCCTTATTATAAAGTATAAATTATAAAATAACTTTCTTATAATGCAACATAAGGAAGCTTTTGAAGTGGGCAGTACACAACGTATGAAACTAATTTTTAGATCGATACATCGATCGTCTTAAAGCATTTTGCTGTTATTTAGATTGGTAAAGACTTTACAAAAAAGAGAATGCGTAATTGAATTCAGTGATGATGTGATTTCATCAGCGTAAAGATGTTAAATGGGAGCGTATGCTAGGGAGGTAATCTGCGTGGGAGATCTTAAAACCTTTAAAACTGGTAGTCTTCTCGTTGTGGCTAAAGGCTATCATTATTTTCGTTGCCCCATACGATGGATGTGATGACACATCACATCAACTCCTTATTTTTTGCATTTTTTATATTTTCCCATGTTTCTCAAGATGCACTACGTATATGTTTTCATTGTTTGCGGTTCTTTTTAATAATTTCTTCCTATATGAACGGTGTACGCGGTAACTCTAACGTTCCCAAAAAGATTTAAAGGTTTAACGATGACCTAAATAGGGAAGACGTAAAAGTGTATGTACCTTTATACGCGCCGACGACGCATTTGGAAATCCCTTTTCCTGGATCCGACAATATTTTAACTCCTACGTCATCGATATTATTTTTGGAGATCCTCCGTAAAATAGGTCAAACTTCTAATATCCCCCGGTTCTTTTGTTCACCTTTGTCTAAAATGCTTACACGTATATATAAACTCCGTCAAGGGAAAGGTTAGATGATGTCCTTGTTCTTAAAAAGGGAAATTCAAAAACATGCATTATATAACATCTTTTAAGTATGATTTATTACATAGTATGTAATGGCACTATTGGCAAACAAAGTATTGCTAATTTTTCATAAGTAATGAGAGAAATAATCAAATAAAAGTGAGTATATGCTTTCTTTGCAGATAAAAATACGATGTTTAACACGTAAAAAATTTCTATCGGTGGTTGGAACACTTTTCGATTCGGTTAAATTTGAATGAGGTCGGCTAATGGATCATAGTAATGCCTACAAGCTCGAGGTGTTTTCTGCAACCCGACACTTCACCTAATAACACAACAACAACAATTACACGACGTGTCCAAGTAGAACGTGGAAGGAAGATAATAATTACCTTTCTGAGCGATTTAAAGACAAAATTTTAAGATAAAACTTATTCGAAGATAAGTTCTGCTAATTCCTGATTTGATTATTTTGAAATAAATATTATTTCGACAAGTATGCATAAGAAATATTTCAATAACAATATATTTTCTTTTTTTTTTAATTTCTAATGAGAAGTGGCTATATCGACTTTTGTCGAAAATAAAAAGAATCTAAGATCTTAAATGGTGTAAGCAGTATTGAAAAAAACAGATTTTATTTACTTGCCCTTGTTTTAAAATATGCCCACAACCAGGCCTCATGAAGACTCCAAAAAGTAGTCTTAAATCATCTATTGGCTCTTAGAATTTGGCTATAAATTTATAACTCATTAGCTTGCTTACGTCATCTTATCGTATTATTTCTTTTTATATTTATAAAACGTTTCTCGTTATAAATAAATAAAATCTATACTTACCTCATTCAGTTGATGTTTTATGTTTGCTTACTTATTTATACACCAATGGAAAGAAATATCCGCACAAAAACAATGCATTTTGGTATTGAATTTAAAGGGAAAATAAAAGACGATATTTTACATTTAATAATCAATATTTATTCATTCATAATTAACATATCTCATATTTTTATCTCATATTAAAACTAGGAAACTAACAAAAAGGTATATTAATAGAGATAATCGAGGAAATACAGTTCGAAATCAAGATATCATCCTACAATTTCGAGCAATATCAATAGTAGAAACGAACGAAAGGTCTTCAACGACAGATCGGGAGGAACAAGAATATCAATGAAAAACAAATATACAATAATAGTAATAATATAAATTGAACGAGGTAATATTTTTGAATAATAATTATCATCAATTCTATATGTAAATAGAATGGAAGAAACATAGTAGTGATAATAATTCTACATATACAGTCAGTCTTAACAAATAATACACAGCAATTATGTAATGTTGATAAAAGGGATGCACAATTTCTTTAAATTAATTTCGAATGTTGGTACATGTACTAATATTTTATTTGTGAGTTCTTTCACCAACACTTTTTACTTTTTTTTACACTTTTTTGTGTCTGTGTGTTTTCTTTTTTTAATTGAAAGATGTACAAGTAACGTATAGAAAGATTTAAATTATAATAACAACAACCTTCCTATTAAAAATTACCGCATTCATTCCGAAAGACGTCCATTCAAATCTCACAAAATCGAAATATTGTTTTGGGTTTCCTCTGTTTTTTTTTTTCCTTTATACAATCCATTCCTTTTCAAGTTAAATTTCGACATGACACATTAGCAAAAATGGCAACAATCAAACAGTAGGAAATATAAAAAAGACATGAAGAGATTTAACTAAAAAGTAATTTAAAGTATCATGGTAACTGTTTCCGGGTATTTTCATTTGTTTTAATGTTTACGTTTCATTTGTCTCTAATTAATTTAATAATATAGCGATAATAATTAATAATAATAATAATAGTAACAAAACAATGGTGAATTAATATCATCCATCTTTTCCTTATTTTTAATACAATTGCACTAATAATATTAGTAATAATAATAATTATTATAACAGAAGTATCTCGGCACAGATACTTACAATAGGAATTTAAATAGGTGGCTCAAAAACGGGACACGCTGTATATAAAGTCGATTATATATATACTAGGATTATACCATATACACCATAATATAAAGTGACAAAAATTATTGCTTGTACATTACAATTTTTTAAATTTTTTTTCGAGCTTATATACAGGCCGATCCGCTTTTTTACCCAATATACAAACATAGAAAATTTGGCACATTTAAATTAAATACCACAATGATACTATATCATACAATAAGGATCGTAACGATCTTCTTTGTGGTAAATACTGTTTCTACCAAAAAAGAAGATATTGGCATTGGCACATAAATTCATTATTATTTCTTTAAAAAAAATCGTTTCATTTATTTCCGTTATTTTCTCGTCAACTGAGGTAGTTTTGTCATTTGAAAATATATTTATATATATGTATATAACCTATCAAATTTATCAATATTAACTAGTAGATAGTATAATAGAGTAAGTAGTAAACAAAGATGCGAATATATATATATGTACAAAAAAAAAGATATTTTCCAGCATCTTTCATATGTCACTAATTATTTTTCCATTTTTGTTCGAAATATCAAAAAGTTTCGCGGTTTCTTTTAATTTAAAATATTTTAATTTTTGTAAATTATTGCGGATTATTACTTTATATTTCAGGTAGAATCTTTACCCACACAACAGACCCATTCTCACGAATTCATAAATTATTTTTTTATTTATTACTTTATTTCACTTAGAGAATTATAATTAATTTAAATATAATACAGAGTTCTCCCCATCTTGTATCCCGTTTCTTAATTTCATCTCTAAAAGTTAATTTCTTTATTTGTACATCAATTGATATTTTCTTTTATGATTTATTAGTATAGTATTAATATAATCTGTTATAAATATTAATATATAATATTATAATATATATAGTTTATTATTTATAAATCTATGAGTATAACTGAGATTACTGAGGTATTGCTGTTCTGTCTTTTATTTTATATTTTACTTCAATTATTTTTTGCTTTTTTTTCGTTAATTATGCTATAGTGGAGTGTGTTCTATGTTTTATATTGTATAATACAATAATAATTTGAGAAAATTACAAAACATCTTAAGTAAATAGGTTCCTTCGTGTATTATTTTATTACTATTGAGCAAGGAATTTTACGAATTTTTTTTTATTTTCGTTTTTAGAGCACCACCCTGTATGTTCTTATTTCTCTTCTCTTCTTATTTCTCTACTTCAGTTAAATTACTAAAAATTATTATTATATGCAAGTCACAATTTTAAGTAATTAGTATATACAGGCTATTCTTTATATTAACAGAATTTAAAATAAATTATTAAAAATTATTAAAATTATTAATTCAGCCTTGACATTTTTCAAATGAAACTGATAATGGTGGTGCTTTAAAAAGACATTTGTATTCATTTTGTTTTTATTATTTTAATGTGAATATTATATGAATGTTGTAACGAAGACCGTATTGAAATGAAATAATATTTACAAAATTAAACATAATATAATACAAATAAAAAATTAAATTTCGATTGTTTCTGCTTAATAAAATTAAAATTCAATGCATTTCCCGTAATCTAAACGTTTGTTCAACAAAGGACTGCAAAGGACTCAAAAGACGAAACCTGCTATCACTAGAAATACATGGAATCTTTAATTTTTTATTAGGAATCAATAAGAAAATGACTAATACCTTTGTTGCATTTCACCTAACGGACGCTGGACAGTTTGGAATGTGGTCGTCTGATGTGGGTGTCGCAATGCTTCAGCATATGATCCTTCCTGATGAATCCCTTTCCGCAAGTATCACAGGCGTACGGTTTTTGACCGGTGTGCAAGCACATGTGCCTTCTCAGATCCGTCTTGTGGTTGAATTGTTTCGGGCACAGGTCGCATTTGTGTGGCTTTTCCCCGGCGTGCTTACTGTGGTGCTCCTGGTATTGGTTTTCGCATGAGAAACGTTTGCCACATCTCGAGCATTTGAAAGGTTTATCGCCACTATGGAAGGTCTTGTTGTGCTGAGTTAGATAGCAGGATTTGTTGAAGACCTTGTCGCAATCGAAGCATTTGTGTAGACTGGTCTGTTTCACGTTGACCGTAGATGAGATTTGAGGACTGCTATTCTCTTCGTAATCGCGTTTGATGTGAGCTTTCTCGGGAGATGCGGGCGTTTCGTACTTGAGTTCCATCTTCAGTTCCCCATCCGTCGCGGAGAGATCTAAATGGTTATTGTTGTTCGGCGGCGAATATGGATCACCTTCCATAGATGGATCTGGTACCGTCAGCACCGTTAGCTTATAGTCGTCTTCTTGCCGGAATATCAACGCTCTAGATTCTGGCGTGTCGTACGGGTCACTGTAATAGGAGTATGGGGCCGTCACCGGCCCCGCGCCCCCCACGTTAACGTTAGCACCGTTATAGCTCAAGACGAGACCGTACCTGTGCGCCTGGAACTGTGCGAAACTAGGTAACGGTTGAGCTTCGCTCATCGTGACCATTCGATTCGTCGCGGTGCCGTACTGGTGTTGCTGCTGTTGGATCAACTCCTCACCAGTAGTACTGAGGTTGTTGGTAATAACCTGCGTAACGTGGGGGGCAGCCCCGTTTGGGTACATCTGAAATTGATTGTTCTCCATTGGCATCATGGGCGGCGGGATAAAACCATGCGGACTGTTGCTGTTGGTGTGGTGATGGGTAGTGTTGAGCGCTAGCAGGCCCCTCGAATCCATGTTGGCGGTAGCTGAGGGGCCTGCCTCCCCGTTTGGGGGACTCCCTGGCATGTTTGTAAGTCCAGCGTGTCCCATTGACGGATGATGGATGTTCGGCGCTGGCTGCCGATCGTACGGACCGTTAGGTGGTTGTTGAAGCAGTCCTGGTATTGAAGGTGGACGTTCGAAACTCAGCGCTAAGGGATCCTCCTTCGGATCATCATTCGGACTATTCGAGGATTGATCATCGCGATTATTTTGGTCTCTAGCTGGATGATGGTGTGCGCTAATGGGTAACGACGCCGGGTCTGGTTGTCCGCTTGATTTGACCGCGTTTTTGTGCAAGGTCGTATTGTAATGCCTCTTCAAGTGGCCCGAACTTGTAAACCATTTATTACAAGCCGTGCAATTGTAGGTTTTCGGTCTTCTCGCTTCGTTCGACTTCCAATTCGCACTTTTCGTTGACGGGGGTGGTGCGGTCTGCGGTGGTCCTACAGGTACTTGCGTACTTGAAATTACCGGCGGCGTAGCTTGCGGTGCCATCTCGAATGGTCTATAGGTTTGACCTGCTTGATTCATGGCATTTTCTTGTGAGGTGGTCGTCACACCATTCTGCATAAAATCACTTGGTACAGGATGCGGGGAAAATAGCTTATCCTGGAACATTTTCTCCTGCATCCCGTTCGGGTACATTTTCTGCTCGGGCATGTTGTACATCCTTTGATCTTGGAGGTACATCTTTTGCTGCGGTGAATTTTGTTGGCTGTGTTGTTGCGACGGATGCGGCCATTGATTTAGCATCGCTGATACCGAATGCGGATTGTGGGTGAGTTCGCCGTTTTGTTGTTGACGTTTCTCCTCCTCCGAATAAACCTGATGCACCTTATGCGAATCCAAGTCTAAGATCTCGCTTTGCGCATCGTCTTCCACTTTGATCTCCGTATTTCCGAACATAAAATTTTGATATGCGCCCATGGCGTGTGGAGCCGGAGTTGGGGGATGCGCCACGCTGAGGTGTTCGATTAATTGAGCTGCGGATTCGCAAACGCAACCGCATTTATCGCATTGCTTCGGACTTGGTGAGGGCGTCGGTTGTGGAGGATACGCCGGACTCGAAGAAGTGACCTGTGCTTGAGCACTGCGATCATAATGTTGTTGCTGATAAGGGTGGTAGCGAAAAGCGGAATTTTGCGAACCCATTTTATGAACAGCATACTCCTGATTGTATCCCATATTGGAATTTTGCGAATTATCCATGTTAAAGAAACTTTCCGAATAGAAATTCTGTTGGAAATGTTGTGTTGGCGAAGACCGCTCTTGCTTGATTTGGAAATTTTGGAAGCCGGGCGAGAAAGATGAATTTTCTGGATTCTGATAGGGTGACGATGCGCTATGGTAACTTTGCGGTGTCGGAGGATGGCCGAATCCCGCGTTATTGTTGTTATTCGCGCTATTGGTCTCGGGAGTAGACCGATTCGCATATTCGGGACTCTTTTTCATATTATTCGAATCTGAGCTGTCCGCCGCCGCGGAAATAGTATTTGGAATAAACTCACGTTTGATCTGATGCTGCGGCTTGGTGTTATTGTTCGTCTCTTCGGCGGCGTGCGGTGCGGAGGTGGCCGCTTGCGTCGCCCATTTGTTCAGAAGATTCTCTTTGTGATAGCGCAAATGGACCTCTAACGATTCGGCCGAATTCAAATACAATCCGCATTCTTTGCAATGATGCGCCGAGGAGTTACCTTGTTGCTGTTGTTGTTGATGAAGTTGTCCGCCTTGTTGTACCGTCTGATAATGCTGCTGTTGTGCTTGTTGCTGTTGAACGTTATTACTTGCCATCGCACGTTTAAGACACTATTTCTTAAAGAAATTGTCCGCTTTCTGAATCAAGTCTTTTTTAAATAAATTATATTTTGTCCTTATATATGCACTCAAAAAAAAGTTGTTTTAAGAAAGGGGAACGAAAGGAAAATAATACAACCGGCACTATTTTAACGTCATAACATCTTTTCGACTGTCATTTTCTTCACGATCGTTCCAGAAATGTCTTTTACAAATGTTTGTAGCAGCAGAATATTAAAGGAAGTTAACAGAAACATAATATCACTAAAAAAAACTGCAGGAGCAAAATAAAAGTAACGATTTCTTAAACGAAAGAAAACATCGGAGGAAAGAAAGAAGCACGTGGTATGTAGCGTCTCAAATGCTTATCCCATTATTACGCGCAAAGTCCGGTAAAGTTAAAACAACGCGGCGAATGTTCGTGATGAGTGCACTGGTCGGAGGTGAACTGCACACTAAACCTGACTCACTCTCGTTGGATCGCCGGCTCGAAAACACTTCTTACACACAGACTTCCAGCACGGTCTTGGCTTGTTTTGGTCGTGGTTTTCGCCGGTTTGTTGTTCTCTTTTTCTTCGTTTCTTCTTCTACGACACGATGTACCGCGCCGTTTTCTCTTTCAATATATATCGTCGGGAGTTTTATGTTCTATCTTCGTCTTCTTTTTGTACGGCACGCAAAACACAAGCAAAACGTATTCACTTTGTAAAAGTTCGTGAAATAATTCGCGTGTTTCGTTTTTATTTTTGTTGTTGTTGTTTAGTTTAGTACAACGCGCGCCGAAAAATAACCACTTAATACTCTTGTTGATCGTTTTAAATTCGATTTAAAAAAATTAAAATAAACAGTTTTATAATATCGATTCGCAAATATCGAATTTAAATTCGTCCAAATTCATGCAAAATAACAGCAAATTTTCGACGATTATTGGAAATCGTTCGAAGGGGGCAGTGTGCGTACACAAAATTCCCTGTCACCGGCTAACAAGCGACTGGTCCTTCGAAATTTCGGCAGTCCACGCCGAGGTGCTTGTTTTCGCGGTACGACGGACCAAGTCCGCCTGTCCGAGGTTCGACCAATAGCATGTGGCCGCTTAATGTGCACGAGGGGTGGCAGCTCCTCTCGCTCTCACTCTATCCTTCTTCCTCCCCTCAATACTGTGCCTTGCACTTCTACTGGTACGGCCGGCGTTATGTGTGCGTGTTACGGGAACCGGGTGGTTCTGAGGGTACGGGGGGGTGCGAAAACCTGGAAGGCGCTCTCTTCGTCTCCGTTTGGCCGGAGGAACGAAGCGGGAACGGAGGGGTACGTCGAGGGGGTTGCACGGGGGGGAGAAAGGCGAGGAGGATGCTGCATTTTTGAACACCGCACTAACACGTATGTATCATGAGTTTAAGAAATTTATACACGCATAAGGATAGAGGAATACATGAAGAATATAACGTAATATATTGTACGCGATAAGATACGGGGGGGTGTATCGTGTATATTTATTATATCGCCTAAAATATTCTTTTGTAGAAACACCTCCAAGTCTTTTGTTGTAGGTTTGTAATAAATTGTTAGAAAACAATTAAATCAATCCTGTTGGAGACATGTTTTTATTGTTTATATTGGCTGATTTGTTTCACGATAGAATTAATCAAATTATGCTTTCCAATTATCTACAAAAGGGGAGAGATTCATGTCCAAAATTAAATTAATTATTATGAATACTAATAAAAGAGAGCAAAAACATGTTTGGATTGTTAACTTAAAAGTAACAACACAAGAAATACAAATGTCTCTTTTATTTGCGTTTATCTATAGTGATCTGTTTAATTGAGAAAAAAAATCTCATTTTTTTTAATTAATATTTTTTGAATTATCAAGTAGCTACTGTTAGGGAACTAATAGCAATATTTTTTAAAAGGTTTCGTCGTTTGGTTGAAGTTATGAAAGTAAAGAACTGAGTAAAATAAATCTAACGGTGCCTGTCTTATTATTGTATTAAAACAGCCTAACTCAAAAAATGAGCTAATGCAGATTAGGTTAATTATTAAAATTATGTTATGAAAGGCAAGAAACGTTACTTCTGCCATCTAGATAGTGTTGCATTAAAAAGCGACGATATTGTAAATTTGTTAAAAAAAGGAACAAATATGAAACCATCTCATCGTATCTGCCTTCAAGCTTATTGATTTTACTGATTCTAAAATGCATAAAAATAAATAAGGCGGACATTTTAAGTTATGATTTTATGGAAGGCAGACGTTTTGTAATTCGTTGTACAAAGAATTTTCTGATACAATAAATGTACGGATTCTTCATCAAAATTTTACAAAGGGCTCAGGATAGACCTTTAATTGAAAGTCATACCTTGAAGTTTTACGAAACGTGCTTCAGCCGCTTGTTGTAAATTCATCCTTTAAAGAGCTATAATAGGGAACGAAAGGTAATACAAATGTTCCGTCCATTTTTGTTAGTTAGAAATATGGAACCTGTTATTTAAACTTTTGGTTAGAAATAAAAAAAAAGAGTACTTTAGCGGTTTTTGGAGAATGAGGGGATAAAATCGGTGGTGTTTCGCAATTCTAACATTTTTGGATAACCAATCCTTAAGGTGGGTAAATTGGGGATGAACAATTTTGCATGAGTAGGTTCCGATAACATTTCTTCGTTTCTAACCGGAAACCTAAGCACCAAATTTCATCTTTCCAAATTAAACAATTACGAGGCTCCCAAACGAACTTTCCCTTTTTACACCCGTAAGGGCTACATTATCAAAAATGATTACGTGCCTACACACAAAAGGAATCTACTGTCCAAATTTCGTGTTTGTGATTTCGATAGTCTCGCCGCTGGGTTGATGACAAACAAACAGGGCTTCTTTCTTTATAAAATTAGTGTTGGTGGTAATGAATATTGTAATGTTTTTGTTTCAGATGGAGAATTTACCATGTATAAAACAAAAGATAGCGAAGATGGTCTCCTTTTTTATAATCTTCTAGAGGCTCTGCTGAAGATGAAAATGTGAAGAAAAAAGAGATTTAATAGGATTTTTCTTTCTACGTTTATGCTTATTATTACAAAAAAATGCAGAAAATCTAAATGTTCTTCAGAATTTGTGTGATATTCATAATTTTGATATTGGAAGATCCAAATATGTTATTTTTTTAAATTAACGTTGATATTGATTTGAAACTTTTCGATTAATCGATCTCTATCACATCTATTTTTGTTTCCTGACTCACATCTAGAATTTCCTTTGTAAGTAAACAAATAACAACCTTTCTCTACCAAAATGTTTTTCACTTTCATGGAGACGGAGTACGATAATTCACAATGGTTACCATGCTAAACATAGAATTTTAATTATTGCACGTGAATAAGAATTTGCTTATTGACACAATATGCAAATAATGATTTTAATTTTAAATGTTGTTTACCGCACATCTGCAATTAAAAATGTAAACATCCTCACATACAAATGTAGGTATTTAAAGGTAAATATATATTTTCAAATAACTATCACAATACATAGGCGTTCATACTGAGAGAAGCAAATTTAATATAGTTTTTTCGGCAAAAACGTTCGGACATATCGATTAACTCTCTTAAATTCTGCGATTTTTCCGGAGGTGCAATTTGATTTTAAATGCAACATCCTTCGCACGGGAGATGACAGTTTTCCCATTACAGTATTTACGCTTGATCTTATTAGTTTTGCCTTGAAATACTAAAAATCATTTCAAATACAATTATTTTCCACACTAATAGAAATGTTTTCTTGCATCAAGAAACTCGAATTTCTTGCAAAAATTAGTGTCTATTCAAGCAAATACTTTTACTTTAAGTAGTGTTGGGCAGTGTCGATATTTTTTGCTATCGATAGTCGAACTATCAGTAGTATCGATAATGCTAGCGATAGTCACCGTACCCACAGCCCAGTTGTAAAAAAAGTTTAGAAATTTTTCATTTTTCATTATTTTATTGTATATATTTAGCAAGCGCTTCGATTTATTCGGTAGTTGCACTATCCATACTTATTTCATTATTCGTAACGTCCAATTGTGTGGATATTATTGCATATTACATATATATTGTATCTGCAACCTGAGTACATATGTAGATTAAGCGATCAAAAAGGAAGATTTTTTTGTTTCTTTTTACGTTACTTAAAATTACATCTCACGAAAAAAGAAAATGAGCAGCACAAGATATAAGTAAATAAACAAAGGCTATATAAGTATAATTGTTGTATAAGAAATTGTAATTTGCTTAAGTCCAATTTAATAATCAGCCCAATATCACATAATCGCTTCATCACATTATCGATAGTACCCTTCATTAAAGAAATATAAGAAAATAATTTTCTTAAAATTTCAATTGTATCAAATAAACATTGTCTTGCGGTTAGAAAATAAAAAAAAATCAAAACAGATACATGTTTCTTCGAAATAAATCATTTAATTGTAAGTTAAGAAAATATTCTGTGTGTATTGCTATTAATTAAAATTATTTAATCTATAAACTTGGAATATTAACAACTGTAGTTAAAAATAATTTTTCAAACATACGAGAAAAATCGGGAAGGACGGATCAAGCTCCAGGAGTGTATTGTACACGTGAAATAATGTAAAACGTCTTATCCGATTTTCATTTGTTTTCAAATTATAGCCTAGCTAACAAATTTTAACTAGCCTTCTGGTAAATGGTCCAAATTTTCGAGTTAGTACGTCTACGTTCTACATTAATTTTTTTTTTACATCTTATCATATATGAGGCACCCACCAAATTAATGCTTTCGAGGCCTAAATCTTTTCAATCATTTTTTGTGATTTAACATTTACTTTCGAGTTTGTGCATTATTTTATTAGAAAATGCCACGTACTATAACTAGAAAACAAATAAAAACCGGTTAAGAATACATGTAAATAGTATTTAAATTACATCTAAAGATTGAAGCTTGTAATATTTCAATATTTTTGGTGTTTCGAACGACATCGTAGTTGTATTAAATGCTAATCTCATTTACTTAAGCATACTTAAGGTACAAATGATGTTGTAAACGTAGAAATATTGCATTTATTATCTGCATCCGGTGCGTTTCAATTTCTAAAGAAAATACGGTTCAATATAAATAATCTTAATCCATTGTAATTTTGAAGATTAAACGTCCACAACCATAAAATTTAATTGAAGTAAAATAAATGTTGTAGTAATGAGTAGGGATTAAGATTATAAATTATTCATCAGATGAGCGTAAAGCAAAATTTTCAATAATATACAGGCTGTTCCGTATCTATTTTTCTGCGTGTACAATATCGTCTAATTTTTTTATCTTTTTACTTTTTATATCTATCAGGTTCCGTGTAATTACCCGAGAAAATAGATATGAGGCAGTTGGTATATTCAATATTCTCCTTGATGAATTCTCGAAGAGTAACTAATTCTAAAACTAGAGCAATTTGGGGATTAGTATAAAACCGATTTCTTACAATGTTATATTATCACTTTAATTCGTCAAACAAGTTGTTAATATATTAATTATCTTAATTATCCAAAGCCTTACATTTAAGAAGCATTCATAATTATAACATTATAAAATGTAATATTTGTTTCCGGAAACACATGAAAAGAGCCAATGAAAAATTAATACCATACTTCTCAGAAAGGTTTTCGCGGTTTTGTTAGCTTCACGAATACCATATACGCATGCCCTTGATTTATTTTAAATTCATAAAAATAACGAGATGGATATTAAAAAATCCGCTATAATTGTTGTTGGAATTAAAGAAGAAAGAAAGAATGGAGGGCAACAGTGAAGGAAAGCATTGAGATAGGAGATCAAATATTTGGTTAGATAACATCAAAAGTATCTATTCATAAATATTTGAGTTTAGAGAAACTCTTCTTCCTAAAAAAAAGCAGCCAAGAAGAATCTGGATTGGGACAATTTAAATAAAAGTGCTTTTTATAGCGAAGAACATTTTTTCATAAAAAGGACGAATCTCGGTGTTAAAAAAGAACGAAACAGATAATTGACGCTGTGCTTGCTATATGTATATTTTAAAATGAACCCTGTCATATCGAATTTATGTTTATTAACTTCTCTTCACTAAACCGAAAATTGAGCTTGAAAACATTTTTGTGAAAGATTTTTGTTACTTCCTCTTTTAACCACTTAAATTCAAATTAACTTAGCTCTCCTTTCTTTGGGATTTCCGCTTTACCTTAATAAAATTGCTACTTATTACGTTTCGGAAAATATTTGTGTTCCATTGTCAAAAACTTTTCAAGTGAAATTTCCATTTCTCACAAAATTGCTCACTGTAAACAAACTACTCGCCCAATACCCTTCTAATAGCTAAAAATTTACGGAAAAAATAATTTTTCCCATCATTTTCTACGTTCCCGAGAGCAACCAATGTAACCGTATACCTTTCGCCTACCATGTATTATCTCGAACCGGGGTCCACGTTCCGGTGACTCGGTTTCAGTTTCATTGCTTCCACCGGGCGTGTACACCTACTGCGGAATTTTATTATATTTCCAAGTGTCGTAGCGAGCCCTCCAGCCAGAGCTATCCGACGCTCAACCATCGTCGCTACCGTTTCTTCCGCACCGTACGCTCGAGATATTCGGAAAGCCACAGGCGCGTTCGGCCGCATTAGTTATTTTAATTAAATTTTGCTGTGTGTATATGGACGCGTACACCTCTCGCAAACCCGTCACGTAATATTTGAGCGGAAAAACGGTACGTACCCATATTTCCACAGGCTTCCTTACGAAAGCGATGAAGGTGTATTGGAGCAGGGAAAAAAACATTTATTATATTAGAAACGAATTAATTATGATGAATATAGCTATGATTGTATAAATATGATTCTTTAGAATAAAATTTACGAAAATTAGAGGAACTATGACAAAGAACTCGAAATTTATTATTCATAACGTTTACATTGCTAAATTGATTGCAAATCGTTTGTGCAAAAGCTTTAAGACAAGGACATTAAATGGGAATGTTTGGAACACGGAACTCGTTAAAGATAATCTTGTTATTCCTATGCTAATGGCATAAAGAGGGATAAGTTAGATGTTTTTCGTACGTATAAAAAGCCAAAAAATTATAACGAATTTGACTCTGAAAATTTACTATTTCAAAGATAAATCTACATTTTCTTGTACTTTAAGCAATAAATATCGTGTATCGTTCAGCTCTAGTTGTTTCGTCTTTATTTGTTTAATTTCTTTTTTTGATGTAATTAACAACTGGTCGAATCCAAGCATGTTGTAAACAATTGGTGCAAGTGGATGAAAGCAAAAGATAAAACAGTAAGAAGTATGCCGGTCGTTGGGAACCAACACGTGGTTTATAATGTCGGGGTGATGACCAAAATTTCAAAAAAAAATCAAACTCTTAAATTTCACCAATATTTGTGTTTTATTTTATAGCTTCATCAGGGTCATGCTACAAAATTTACAGATATAAATTAAAAGAAGTAGATATCAAAAGATTGGCCTGACTTTCGACAAAGAAAGAGGGTACCCCACAGTAGGGATGAAAGACGCAACCGAGCTTATACATATAAAGTATGTATAAGCTCAAGAACTGAGGCACGTAGAAAAATGAACATTTTTAGATGTTCTTATAATAAATATACTATTGCTGTATACTGGTTTAATATCTAACATGACATCGAGATGTCTGCTCCTAGAAACCCTGATTAAGACCTTCACCTTTAAAATGTGCGAAAATGTAATTTAGATTTACTTCTGACATTAATTGAAGTCTGGGTTTGTTTCCATTATTCGTTACAAATATCATAATTTACGCTTCTTCACATAAATGTAGAAATGGCTGAATATCACCACAAGGCAAACAAGTTTTGAACCCAATTGGTGAAATTTATTTTTAGTTTCTTTCTAAAGTTAAAATGAACTACACTAGTTGTAGTATTCTAATAATTTTAGTTCTTCGTCGGGACTAAAAATTTATATTCTTTTATTATGTATAATTGAAGACAAAAAGATGCATTTCTTTTATAACGTAATAACTACATTGATAATAAATTTAAAAATAGGACGAACTCACTGTTTAAATTAATGGTCCATTAATTTCATCGTAAAATGCTTTAGCATTAGATAGATTTATTTGCAAAATCTAATAACATGTTTGCCATAGCTCTTTCTTTATTGCTTTTATTATTTCTTTGGTTTAAACTAAGCATGTTGCAGCTTAAAGTAATGGTAAATTTACCGGAAAAATAAAGTTTTGGAAAAACCTAAAATCTAATTATACAAAATGTACAGAAATAAACCTTATTTGTCTATTATCTAATCTATAGTAATTTTAATTTTATTTACACAACAGCTGGAAATCCATTTAAATATTTAATTTAATTCTCTATTGTTACCATCTAAGACGTATAATGGTATTAATCCCAATATTCCTAGATTAATTTATATATTTAACGATTTATACCGATTCCAACTGTGATTCAGCAGTTGGATGAGTGTATACATTTTCGTCAACAAAGAAAAATTAACGCGCCACCACTGATCCGCCGTCCCTTTTCGTATTTTATAAATTATTATGTAAATATTGTAATTTAAATCAACATAACTTATATAAAATAATGGGGAAATGATAACGGAAGCAGCAATGCAAGGAGGCATATATAATACGGAACCGCACTCTAAGAAATATTGGCAATAAAAATACTCAGAATTCTGTAAGCTGTAAATATTTGGTGTAATACATTTCTTTGAATTCTTATTGTAGATTATCTAATTATAGAGACACGTTTGCTTCCAGATAATAATTAATTTTAAGGTTTTCTTAACTTCTCTGATATTGTAAGAGATATTTTTGTTCCTTAATTGGATAAAATTGCTCAATCTGTATAGGTTATTGAGTTCTTTATCGCTATTTCACACCTATCACTATCATGTGGTATACTCCCCGATCCTGATCAAACATGATTATCGCTTCTTTCTGTGTGAAGAAGTCGATAGCTACGTAGCCCACATATATGCTATATGCTGCACACTTTGGAACATTCGATTCTAAAAGTTATTTAGAAAAAATGCTCGAGAAGGCGTATTATTGAACAATATAACACCAAAAAAAATATAGGAGTAATAATATATGCGATAATTTTATTCTTAAGGGAGACAGCGCGAAATTAGTGTAACAGGCTTTATTATATCTTAACCTAAAATTATCTGTTGATATTAACAATTGCATTTGTTGTAACATACAGAATGGCACAGAAATAATGTTAAAATTATGCCGAAAATAATGTTAAAATTTGACGTATAGTTTCGTGGTACATGGTACCTCCAAAACATGGTTCTTCAAGGCTTCGACAGCTTCTTGAGGTGATAGAAACCGGTGTTCATACATCTTTTGTTTGACATTCGGAAACAAAAAGATGTTGTTGAGGCATTATTTCTTGACATAATCAATTGTTTGATATGCTGGGTAAGAGCTGGCATTATTACTTCTTCCGAACAAATTGTGGCATATCATTCACCATAAGTGTTCTTGCCTCCTCCAAAGCAATGTTTGCATATCCAGAA